>JAVJIF010004906.1:0-323927 GCA_038442645.1 Agave tequilana
TGCATGTGGGAAGATGTGGTTGCTCAGATCTCAAATGTCGTATCCTTTCACTGTTCGGCTTTAGAAGTTGATTCGAGAGTAAGGATGAACTATCTGAGGTATCATTGACGAACAAGATCTTTAAAATGCTTGTTGAGGGCACAATACTTAATAGTGCGGTGCCACAGCTGTCGTGGTAGGAATAATACTCCTCTACTCTAAGACAGGCTAGATCATCCTGGAGTGACTTCGTGTACTTCACCCAGGGCCGATCCTCAATGGCGCAAAAGACTTGGTCAATAGGAAGCTTCAGTGGGGCGAAGTCAGTGTCTATCCTAAAAACTTAGAGTTGGCTTTGGGAGGGGTTCAGGTGCACTAGCTTATGGGCATCATGCCCCCGGTTATGTCCTTCAGTCTTGTGTGAAACCTCGATTTCATATCTGGTGGAGTTGTTTGTTGTATTCCTTGTTGCTTCTTCCAATTGTATATACTTCTGGCTCGAGAAAGAATGTCCTTAATTTTGGTGACGTCATCCTTCACCAAGTGTTTGTAGGAGGAATGGCTAATTTGTAGCCCGACAATGAATGCGACTACGATGACATTATCGCTACAGTTATAAACTAGGGCCACCTGACTCTGAAAATAGCCGATGTAGCATTTGAGAGTCTTTCTTGCTTCATCTTGAGGTAAGGAGATGGTTGCTATTCTTCTTAAATTCCTACTGTAAAGTTTATTGGTTGAAGAAAGCATCGCTGACATCCTCGAGCTCCAGAGAGATCACAGAGGAAGCGAGTAGAACCAGTCTAAGGCCACGCCTTTAAGACTGGATGGAAACACTCTACATATGAGGAGGATATTATGGGAGTGGACCGCCATCTTGACCTGAAAGCTCGGAGGTGCTGGAGGGTCGGTCACTCCAGTATAGCAATCTCGGTATCACGAACTTCTTTGGGAACCAGTGGGAGGTGATCTCCTCCAAAAGAGGAGAATCAGAGATCTGCAGGATGAAGGGTCTTGGGCCACCACGAGATTGCTGATCCTCTTTTGGACCATCTTCATAAGATCCTCGATGCGAGGAGTGTTCGCGGGCTTAGGAGGCTCTCTCTCATTGGAGTGTTCCTCGCGACGTGGGGATGCAGATCTATGATGCCTTCAGCTGCCCCTTATGTGGGCAGTATCCATTGCACGTAGCTGTGAGGTATAAGTACGGGACTCCTCATTTGAGCCCTTCTCTCGGGCTTTTTGGAGCACTTCAATTTGAGTGAGGAGCTGGTTATGGACACGCGCAGCATCATCCTTCTTTAGGGCAGGCTTCTCATGCTCGCTGGCCGCCTCCGTCTCTTGCTCGTCTAGTCGCTTCTGCAGGCAGGCTAGAATCTGAAGGAGTTATCCTTCAGCGGGCAGCTGAGGTTCGTGCTCATCGGCTGCCTTTTCTGATGTGAACGCTGGAGACGAGTGCTCTTCCTCAACTAGTTGGAGAATAGTGTTGGGGTTCTGGGGATGTTGATCGGCAGAACCCATACCCCCATTGTCGATCTTCTTGTCTTTGGAGGCGACAGATGAATCAATAGTATGTAACGAGACCTCCTTTGGAGGGACCATCACCATTGGTAAGGCTATTTTAGGAAGGTTTTATTAGAAAGTGTTTGGCAAGGGAGGGAACTATGAGTGTTTACTTAATAGCTCCCAATGAAAGCACACATTTTATGGCAGATGAACTCTCGAAAGATAGTTTTCCCCATAAACAATTGAGTGAGCATGCAAAGATAAAAAACATAGATAACATAGATGAGCGTGGAAAACCCGAAGCGAGAAAACCACGGAGAAGTGAGAGTTCATATAATTAGAAAAAATTAGAGTGATAGCAGAGTGTGTTATGATTACAAGTGCTTAAGGGTTACCCTTTTTTTCTGCCCTTTCTCGTTGGAAAAGAAGGGATATTATCTCTTTGGTAGGTGATGTCGTGGATGCGAGTATCCTGAATGGTTGTAACTGCAAGATTTGAATGTGTTGGATCTTCGTAACTGCCTGAATTGAATATTGGTTAGTGAAAATCTCATTCAAGAAAATCCATCTCTAGCCATAACCACCTGCTTCATTCTAGGAGCGTAATCGGCTCCCATGTATAGTATGAGTCTGTTTTGATGAAATAACTATCTATTTCCCAAAGTATTCTTATGTCGCGAGACACGTATTGAGATCTCGAGGGAGGCCAAAAAATGTCCCTACAGAATACAATAGCATCATTAATCCGATTGAGATTTACAAAGACATCAACACCATGCCTTTCCAAGAGTTGATGAAAATATTGAAGAATTCGGAGATCAAGATGAATCTCTAAAGGAAAAGAGAACAAGAGGATGCTATGCAAGTTAAAAAAAAGAGTATTGCTCTAAAGAAACACAAAATGATTCTTTCACCGAAGAGAGTACAAATGAAGATGATGATGAACTTGCCTTTGTCATTAGAGAGGCAAAACAAGATGATGAGAAAGAATGTCTATAAGAAGAAAGAATTCGCAAGCCAAACTCCAAAAGAGATGAATCCGACTCTTCAAATTGCTTTGAGGGTAACAAGCTTGGGCACGTCAAGAAGGATTGTCCAATGTTGAAGGACAAGGCCAAAGAAGTTCAGAAGAAGAAGAAGGCACTTTATGTAGGTTGGGACGAATCAGAGCCAAACGGCTCTGAAAATAAAGAGAGAGGCCAAGAGGCTAACTTGAGCCTTACCAATCCAACATTTGCTTCATTGCAAATAAAGATGAGGTAACTTTTGAAGAATGCTTAACTTTAGATGAAGTAAAAGATGCATATATATAACTTATTGTAGAACTACGTAAGTCTCACCTGTCTTGCTGTCTTGAATTTCAATAAAACCCCACTCAATAAAATTTGATTTAAATTCTTGTAAACAAATATGAAATAATTTGTATAAATTTCAATAGTCATAAAATCAAAGTATATGGCCCAAAAAAAACCTTTAAATCTAATTTAAAAGATTTTGGGCATTTCAATAAAAATTTGAGGGAAATTATTCCTGAAATTAAATTGAAACATATATGCACAACTATGAATATGAAATTTAGTGCCAAATTTAATTCTTATCTTAGTTCTTTTTACCTCACATAATATCCATAATTAGATATAGCAATGTTGGGCCATCATTCTAAGCTCCAACTGATTTGACTTGATAAATTAAATAGCTTGAACTAAATCTTTCCGCCACCTCGTTTATGATTTTGCAATATGAGCTCTGATCCATATAATCTCCATAAGTGTTTTTACCTAAATTAAAATACAAGTATACTAGAATAAGCGTTGTTAGTATGTAAGTAGTTTAATGAGTGATCATCATTAAACTAAGAACACAATAGGACTAACAATCTAACTCTTGATGATGGCAACTCACTAAGATACATAAAATAAATATTAATTGTCAATATCAAGGCTCCCCTACATATATACATCACACAGAGATAAAAAGAGAGTATTAAATCTCCTCCTATATATATGCACTGATGCATGATGCATAAGATATATCTCAATTAAAATTCAAAACCTATTTCAAAAAAGATATCACCAAAGATGTGTGTGTATCACAAATATGTCAAGATATAGCACAAACTTGCTAAAATCATCAATCCCAACATATATAGCATATACAAGCTTTGCAAAAGTTAAATTGTGCAAAAATATGCACAAGCATGCACACACATGCTCACTCATAAATCTCATATATTATGCAAAACTCATTAAGAATACATACATACATAAAGAAACTTAAATGAGTACACAAGAGATACATCACACAAATCATCAAGTTTAATTGTGACCATCTCATGTATCACCAAATTATCCAAATTCTCTCTCCCTTGGCATCATCAAGAGTAGATGAAAACAATTAGGGCATATAAATCACGAGATATATAAAGAATCAATATGAAAGACAAACCAATAGGAAAAAATAATCATATAAAGTTATAGAAATAAGCATGAGTAGCTCCTACATAAACTTTTACAAGTCAAAAACAAAGTAAATAATAGGAGAAACAAGCCAATATAGTGTATAACAAGACTACAGTTTTGGTAAATGAAAATCTAAAAAAAAACGCATAAATCCAAAAAATTTTCATAGTAAATCCAACAGAATATAACTAAAAAAACAACATAATTCATGCATAAAACCATAGTAAATCAAATTAGAAGATGTCTGCTTAGGATAAAACATACAAAACTAGTAGCACCTTTAACATATCTATTAATTCCCTTAACTGCGTGCAAATGTGATTCCCTAGGAGAGGTTTGAAATCTAGTACATAAGTATACACTAAATATTATATCCGATCTACTAGCAGTAAGATAAAGCAAACTACCATTATACCTCTATAGATTTTTATGTCTACACTTTTATTTTTCTCATCTTTATCAATTTTGTTGATGATGCGCTCATAGGTGTTCTGATAGTCTTGACATTTTGCAATTTGAACTTTTTTGCAAGTTGTTTGGCATACTTCTTTTAGTTTATGAAGATACCCTCTTTGGTTGCTTGATTTGTAGGCTAAGAAGTTAAGCACACCCATTATGCTCATTTCAAACTGTTTTTGTATACAATTTGAAAATTCTTCACAAAGAGATTTATTAGTAGAATCAAAGATAACGCCATCAACATAAATTTGCACAAGCATCATATCATTATCTTTGACCTTTACAAATAAAGTGCAATTAATCCTACTCTTAACAAAATCATTTTCACAAAAAAAACTTGAAAGTTTTCATACCAAGCATAGGGTGCTTGCTTCGAACCATGGAGAGTATCTTTTTTTAATTTGAAAACATGATTGGGAAATCGATTATCAAACTGGGAGGTTGTTCAATAAAACTTCCTCCTCAATATAACCATTTAGAAAAACACTTTTAACATTTGTTTGAAAATCTGAAATCATTTTGAAACTTGCAAAGACCGAAACTTATCATCAAGAGTATCAAATATATCTTTAGATTGTACTTGAGATAAGAAAGCTAGGCACTCGCTTTGAGTTTGAGCTCTACTCTAGACTCCTCTTGACGCGTCACCAATGATTGCTCTTTTGGATGGTCTTTGATAAATCACCAAGCCAGGTGCAAATCATGAGAAGCATTTGTCGATTCTTGCTCTTGAGAGAGTTGAGAGTCACCTCTTATTGATTGGAATTGTCAATATTAATCCTTTTCAATGCTTCCAGCAATGTACCTATGTCATCATCATTTCTTGGATGTAAAATATTACTCTCTTAAAAAAAAAACATGAATATATTCTTCAACAACCATTACGTGCTTATTGAAAAAAGATAAGCCATACTAGAAATAAAATATCCTAGAAAAATACTATCATCGATTTTGAATCATATTTCCCAAGTTATCCTTGGTATGTAAATATAACATTTGCACCCAAACATACAAAAAAGTGAAATGTTTGGAGATTTTGGATGATATAGCTGGTAAGGAGTTTTCTTTGAAATCAAAACATGATTTAAAACATGACATGTTGTATTGGTTTCACCCCAAAAATATTTTGATAAATCACAAAATTCAGTAAAGCATGCCATCTTTTGTATTGTATGATTCTTCTGTTCAATAACACTATTTAGTTAAGTGTTCTTGGTCTGGAGAACGTGTTCTCAATGCCATGCTCATCGCAAAACATTTCAAAATTTTTTATTTTTAAATTCACAACCATTTTCACTTATATCTTTACATTAGAGTCATCATATTCTCTTTGAGCATGTTTGTAAAAACTTGAAAGAAATCAAATGCGTCACTTTTGTGTGTCAAAAATAAAGCCCAAGTAAATCGGGAGAAATAATTGACAATTAACAAAAAGTTTTTGCCGCAAAAACTAGTTGTAAATATATTACCAAACGAATCTATATGAAGTAATGGCAAGGATCTAGAAGTAGTTACCACCTTCTTGTGGTGAAATGAGCTATTGACTCGCTTATTTATCTTGCAATTTTCATAAGTCAAGTCTTTCAGATTCTAAGCGTGAGTAGCCCTTTTACCAAAGACTTCTTGTTGATTTTCCCAATTGGTTCAAAGTTTGCATGCCCGAGTCTATTATGCCAAAGCCATGCTTCTTTAGAGATAGAATGTTTACCCTTTAGAGCTTAATGATTTCTCTTATCATTATGTTAAGTGTCTAAGTGCTCTATATCGCATCAAAGATTAGCTTACAATCATTATCAATAATTAAACTTTAATTAGGCTAGAAAGTGACATTAAATCCTTGTCACACAATTGACTAATAATAATATACTTAGCTTTCAAACTATCAATAAGTAAAACATATTCTAAGATAGTAGATGGAGATTTATCAATATTGCCGATACCAACAATCTTACCAACTCTATCTCTCCAAAGGTGACCATCCCACCTTCTGTCCTGATAGCGATGCAACAAAATGTGAATTGCTCGTTATGCACCGTGAGCAACCTCTATCAAGTACCGTCTCTTTATGTCTTGAGAGAGCATGCACAAAAAATCATATCTTTTGGTACCCATACTTTCTTGGGTCCCTGGGAGTTAGTAGCACATTTCGGAACCTACATCAAATTAGGACAAGCATAAAAATTAGTTTCTAATAACACAAAAGGTGCTAACGTGCCCATGTTGCCTATAGTTTGCGCAAATAACATTTGATTTATATTTGCTGTTGTAACTGTCATATCTATCATACCTTTTAAAGTGTGTGTATCCATGATTGTGATACTTCTTTTGTGTGAATGCTGCATGATATTTAGCATGAACATGAGATGTAGATGCATGTGAATCAACAACTTTAGCTTGCAATCCATTCACCTTCACTTTGAGTGAGATATTTTCTTTTTTCAAATTCTCAAAAAATTTCTTTCAAGTTTAGCAATCTACTCATCTTTGAGAATAACTAGTTCATCAATTCTACAACTATAACATGCATGCTCTTTCACTAGTACAGAAAACATGTTTAATGATGGTTAAATATCGACTTTAAACATATCCAAAAAATTGACTTATATGTGAGAGTCAAAATATCTCCAAGTATATGATGGCGATTAAAAACCGCCATCATATAAGAGAAAAGACGCCAGTTTCACTACGGGACTGTTTGGTTAGGGGTGAAAGTGAGAAAGTGAGGAAGTGAGAAAGTAGTAATACTTCTCTTTGAAACTTGTGAATTGGTTAATAAGTTTTCTGGTGTTTGAGTATTGTTGAGAAGTATGATTTGAAAAATGTTATGTCTTTTTTAGTGTTTGGATGGTAATCTAGAAGTGGAACTAGAAAAGTTGACCACAAAGTTAACTACAAAATAATATTAAAATAAAAATAATTAAAAAATAAAAATTGGACTATAATTAGAATGCAAGTGAGATTTATATGATCACAAAATTAACTGTTTTAAGCTACAACTTATCACAAATGAGATTTACATAATCACAAAATTAAATGTAGCACCCTGGAAGTGAGGAAATGGTTGTGTAAAAGGGAAAAGAGAAAAGAAAAAAGAGGTTTTCTCATTTTCTTTTTTCTGTGTTTGGATAAATAGGGAAGTGAAAAATAACACTTCCCCAGTTTCTTACTTTCGCCCACTTGCTTGAATCCAAGCAGCGCATACGAAAACCAATGTTAAACCTTGACTTTTAAAGTCAGTTCTTATCGAACATGCGTAAAAAGTGAAACTTTTAAAAATTAACGTTAAAGTCCTTACTTTTAACGCCGATTTTGGAAGAGAACCGACTTTAAAAGTACCTTTAATGTCGATCTGTATTTTTTTATATTTCAATGCAGAGAGTTGCTCTCTCACAAACTACAGTGACTCTCAAAAACAGCTGAGAGCAGTTCTCAAAATAGAGAGCTGCAACTCTCACAAATAGAGAGTAGCTTTAAAAAATGAAAAGTTGCTTTGATCACAAACAACACATATCCAAAAAACAGTATGTGCAGCTCACAAACACAACACAAAATACAAAACTCAACATATAGACATCAAAAATGAGATTCATTCTAATTTATTAAAAATTTCGGCAGTATCTCCTCCATAATTAGGAGTCTGCCCTGATACAATTATCCAATCGGTATACATGGCCTAAATCATTCACACGCAATATATATTCATATGCAATCATCTTACACAGCAATATATATACATTGATCTATTTAAAAGCTACATATAGATTTAAAATATATACATATCAGTAATACTGTATCTAAAACCTCACAATGCTGCATGGTCGTCCCTCCTCGTGCGTCTTTGCCTAGCCGGTCTCACTCGCGCGGCGCCTCTTAGTCATGGATACCTTCCAAAAGATGATGAAAATATTAAACAAACATATATTACAAATATGAAGTATGAAACAAGCACGTATCACAATATATGAAATACTAAAAATACTTACTACTAAGCATGCTCTAGAATGAATTCTGCCCATTCTTCACGAATCTCATCCACTTCATCATCCGTGTATGCATTTTTTTATTATATTGCGAAGATATTAAAATTAGTATCATGTTTAGTTTAATATTAAAAAAATAAAAAGTAACTTTTATGTCAAATGATTATACATGTATGAAAATACACCTAGAGGGGGGGTGAATAGGTGTACCGCTAATCTAATGAGCTAAATGCGGAAATTAAAACTTAATTGCAACTACACTTAATGCAACCAACGAGTGTAGCCGAATTCCCGGTGAAGGGCTCTGAACTAACTCCTCTTGATTCCTCTGAATAAGAGTTGAGGCGCTATATGAAGCTCTCGTGGTTAAGCACAAGTGAGGCACACACAAATAAGCCAAGCATATAAGTATGATATGACAATACGAAATGATGCAAGCCACAATATAAAAGAGAGAGAGAGAGTTAGAGAGACAATGGATCAAACGCAAACACAAGTAATTTGTTTCGAGGTTCGAGCCACTGCTCTACGTCCCCGCCTTCACACAGAAGGATTTCCACTATCTCGTCCACACAGGACTTCCCACACAGGGAACCTCTACTGAGGATTTGGGGCAATACAATCACCGGGAGTACACAACTCCTCTCTCAACTGAATACAACCTCTCACAGAGGCTAGGCACAAAGCCACACAAGCACCACCTCACACAAGAGGGGTAGGCACTTAGCCAATACAAAATAATCACCTCACACTTGAGGGATTCCAACACAAACTCCACCTCTCACTAGAGGGAGCCAAACACAATCTCCACCTCTCACTAGAGGGAGCCAACTACAACTTTCACAATCACCTCACAATAGAGGATATCAAATCAATCACCTCACACAAGAGGGATATCACATTGAAGGAAGTGTTTACAACTTGGTGGTTACACAACCACAAACTAATTTTTCCACAAATAAAAAGATCCTATAGATAGGATAGAATGATATGGCTCAAGTGTGGAAAACAAAGAGTTTGGAAATCAAAAACTCAAAAAAAACTATTAGGAAAACAACTAGGATAAGATTAAAATGAAGATCAAAAATCAATCCCAAAGTTTCTCCTTTTTCTTAAATTTTCCAACCCTTTATAACAAACTAAAGATCAAATCTGTAAAGCTCTAAAAACTCTTTTTGAAACTTGAAATAAAACACTAGAGAATGGGAGAATTTAGCTCTTGAAAGTCTTAAGCAAAACAGCCTACAAATGGGGCATTTATAGCCCCTTGAAAAAAATCTGCCCGTTGGCTGCTGACTAGGCCAGAATTGGCCTTCCGGTCGACCGGCCGGTCGACCGGCCAACGGTCAAAAATTTGACCGTTGAGCCCGCCGGTTGACCGCCCGGTCGACCGTGCCAATCCAGAGAGCAGATTGCTCTCTGGCCGGTCGACCGCTCGGTCGACCGTGCCTTGCTCACGGTCGACCGCCCCCACCCGAGAGTGGGACACTTGCAGTCGGTCGACCGCCAGGTCGACGGCCCAAGTGGCTGGTCAGCGTGCACAACTTTGTGCACGTCGGTCGATCGGTCCGGTCGACCGACTCTGGATCCGGTCGACCGCCAGAGCCTGGCAGGCAACATTAAGGGACTGAAAACTTGGGTTTTTAAAATCTTAAAAAATCCCATAAAATCTCTAAAAATTCACAAAAATAAGTTCAGTATAATACTTTGAAAATCAAACATGTGTGAAAAAATTCAACACATATTTCAAACTTTTTGAACCATTTTTGTGTTATGGAAATTTTGTCGAAAACCAAAATCCGTATTTTTCAAAACTTGAATTTTTGAATTGAAAATTCGTTTTGTCCAAAACTCATCCAAATACAAAAACATGATATTTAAACAACTTGAAGCATGTTGTATATGGATATAATCCAATATACAAGAAAGATATATATCATAGTTTTTGACAATAATTCCAAAAACAAGTTTAGTTAAAATATAAAACCTAAATACATGAATAGGCATATCAAAATAAGTTTGTCTAAGTATATGAAGCATACATGTATATAGAACAAATCTAATATACATTAAACCATGTAAACTTGTTTTGATACTATCTATTCATGAAAACCAAGATCGGTTAAACCAAAAACCAACAAACATGAAAACTAAACAAGTGTGTGTGTTGTGAAATTGAGCATATCACACTATCTAGTCTTTACAAATGGATCTAAAAACATAAACTAAACTATGTACCGAAGTCTTCTTGTAGAGCGCCGTCTCCAAGTCGACTCGATCCCAACCGTGATCCACCGAGCTTGACTCCAACGAGTGCTGGTATGAACTTTGTCGCTCGGGCTCTTGAATCACCATGTGAGAAGCTCCAAAACACCTTTGTTGAAACTAATTACCTACTAATATCGTAAAGTATCTGAAACTAAACATCACAAGATTATTAGTAAATATAACTACATGAGTTAATCATCATTAAAACTAGAGTGGAAGGCCTCTGGGCCAACAATCTCCCCTTTTTGATGATGACAAAACTCATGGAGTTATATATGCATGGATTAAAGTTAAGCTTCAAGGAAGCTCCCCCTTAACTCATGCATAGCAATAAACATAAGATATTCAATGAAGCACATGAATACTAAATATGAATATGCATAAACAAATGTATGCAACAAACATATGTTTCTCAAAAACCTTCTTTTCCTTTTTGTTAAAAAAACTCTCAAATCATTTTTCTCATATACATAAAACTCAATATATGCAAAAACACAAATAGCATATATAAACTCAAAATCTTTCTCTCCCTTTTGTCAATCATCAACAAAGGGGTCAAAAAAAACAATATTCTCCCCTTTTTGTCTTAAACAAAAAAAAAATCAATGAGGGGTGAAATCAAAAATAAAACTTTCTTGATACCAATTGAAAGAAAAAAATATATCAATTGAGTGCATCATGATATCAATGAAATATACCAATTGAAAGTACATAATTGAAGGTACACAATGTGGTATATAAAACAAATATAGATTTAAATACCAATTGATACCAATTGTAAATAAATACCAATTAAATACCAATTGTAAGTAAATAAATCATTTTTAGCAATTCAACCAAACATTTTGATATCAATAAAACATACCAATTGAAAGTAAAACTTATAGGTAATCTTGATATCAATTTATAAAGATTAGTACCAATTGAAAAATAATTCTCATTAAAGGCATATATACCAAAAATAATCAATATCTTTTTTTTAATCATTTTTAACATAAAGTGTGGGAGTAGAATACCAAAATCAATTGAAAGTTGAAATATCAATTGAAAGTATAAACATGAATTTTCTTCCCCTTTATGAAATACCAAATAAAATGACGCATAAGCTTGTTTATGATACCAATTGAAACATAGTCAATTGAAATAAAATAGTCATTAAAGAAATCAAGCTTAGCATAGCCAAAATTTGTGCTAAAAAATATAGAGATATAGTAAGCACAAATAAAGCATATATATGTATGTAAAATTGAATACCAATCTAAATTGATACTATTTGAAATTGAAAGCATACATATACAAAAACATATATGAGTATACAAAAAGAATATCAATAGTGATACCAATTGAAAAGATCCAATGATACCAATTGAAAACATAATAAGATCAAGTGTATATCTCATATTACCTTTCCACCCATATCATGCACATGTTTAAAAGGGTTTTCAATAATATGCATACAAGGCATGACCGCCCAACAACCGCCCGTATATGGAAAGGGTTTTCAAAAATAGGTTCGAAAATAGAATATGTTTGAAAACTCTTCCAAAAT
Organism: Agave tequilana; assembly: GCA_038442645.1. Taxonomy (NCBI): domain Eukaryota; kingdom Viridiplantae; phylum Streptophyta; class Magnoliopsida; order Asparagales; family Asparagaceae; genus Agave; species Agave tequilana. The sequence continues at coordinate 12,201 of JAVJIF010004906.1, forward strand.
GAAGAATACGAACTAGTTAAAAGAAAATTTTTGAAAACTAGTACAAAATCTTTCAAGCAAGGAATAAAACAAAATTATATTCCATGAAACCTATGTAAATCACATGATCACTAAACACTCAAAATCAATAAAGCCCATATCATTGTCTCATGAAAACAAATCATGAGTAAACAAAAATAAAGTGAGTGTATAAGGAATATGTGAAACACATTATCATGAAAATAGTCAATTAAGCTCAATATAAAATTTCTTAAAACATGAGAATCATTAAAACGATTTAATCTTCAAGGCATATGTATGTCTTCTACAAACTAAAGTATACATACATATCCAAAATATAATGAGTCCACAAAAGTATATGCATGAAGGCAAGTGGCTCAAAGGATGTATATGTATAGACAATAATTTAGACAAAAATAGACATATACATGAAGCTAAACATATAAACATGTATAAAATGGGAATACAAGTCAAATGCATGAATCATCAAAACTAGACTATACTAGTACATCTAATGGGTACAAATGAGCGTTTAAGCACAAATATATAATGGTCTATTTGTGGCTCACTAGTTGTACAAGTATATATCCTAGTTTTAATGAAAACTAACATTCAAACAAGTAATCAAAATATGAAGTATGGAAATCAAAACAAAAACTCATGTGATTATTATGTCAAATGCACATGCATTAGATTTATGATATACATGATAGCTAAACTAAAGTGAGAGCACAATAATATAAGTCCATATAAACATGGGTGTCTCAAATACTAAACATGCATATCACAAGTCTAATAATTATGTCATTTAACATACTAATCAATAAACATCAAAACATGCTAATAATGAATTAAATGAAAAGCATGTAAACAATAAATGAGGAGTAAGAGATTGTTACCAAAACCGAGAGGGCAACTCTCCAAGTCTCCAAAACACGGTGGTCCTCCCACCAAACTCTCCTTGAAAGTGATGCATCCAAATTGTACTCTTTAAGCTCGGAACACATCCACCTCAAGGCACCAACGCTCTCACGTCATGCGAGAGCCCACACCTACATCAAATATAATAGAGGTGGTCTTTGGTACCCACACTCTTTTGGGCCATGGGGGTTAGTTCCTTTCCTAACCCAAACAAATTTAGTTGCTAAATTTACATCATGTATTTTATCATAGCAAATTTAGTAAGGTGGCCCTTACGTCCACAATGTGTACAAGTGTACACATGAGCATACAAAGTGTGATGGATGTGACCGTGGGGAGCATGTGTATGCCGTGGTTTGTGTGCATGCATAGATGGAACTTGTTTCTTTCGAAATATAGATTCCAAACGTGTATGGTTCTTGGCACATTGGCTCAAAGTGGAGCCCAAACAATCCACACTCTTCTTTAACAAACAAATATCATTATCAATTTTAGAAGAGGTGCATGCAATAGGTAAGCTATGTGAAGCTACACTAGCATGGCAAACATGTGTGTCAAAATCATTTTTCAAAGAAATATTTTTATTTAAAACAATTTCCAATTCCTTTGAAATAGAAGCAATTTTTATTTTTAAGGAATCATTCTCTTTTAAAACAAAATCAAGTTTTGAAGTTAAAGACTCATTTTTATTCAAAACTTCATTGCAATTATTTTTGTTTTTCAAAATCTTATTTTCATTTAAAACAAGTTCAAGTTGGGTTTTCAAAGAGTCACACTCATTTGAAATCTCAACCTTCTCTTGTAAAGCCAATTCAAGTTTTGAAAACAAATCCTTATTTTCTTTTGTTAACTTACAAGTTTTCTTTTTCAAAGCTTTATATTTTTCAAGGAGGTTCTCACAACAATAGATAACTCTTCATTTAATGCATTGGCATCCATACTATCAAGATCATCAAATCAAGAGCTAGCACTATCTAGTTGAGTGTCCGAAAGTACCTCAAGGGAGTCATTCCCTTGGACCATGTAGCATCGTTGTTCGGATTCATTCTCACTAGATTCCTTCTCCATTATGTTGGGCGTTTGAAGCTCGGAGGAGGTCAACGTGTTCCACACTGCAAAGGAGAAATCACAGTTAGAAACAATCATAAGATATTCTTTATTTAGCGTGCTTCTAAGTGCCTCAAGGGCTTGTGAATTGGCCTCTATATGCTTGCTATTACCAAGATAGGATTTCTTGGTAGCGGCAAGAAAAACATGCAAGCGTAGGGTTTTCAAATACATGGACATCCTAAATTTCCACATGTCAATGTTGGAGACATCAAACATGGGAGGTGACAAGCAATCCATGAGTGTGTGTAAACAATATATGTGCAAAATGCAAATGATAGATTAGCTAACCAAGATCACACTCCTAGGTGGTTAAACTAAATATCAGGAGCGTAGGCTCTGATACCAATTGAAAGTACACCTAGAGGGGGGCTGAATAGGTGTACCGCTAATCTAATGAACTAAATGCGAAAATTAAAACTTAATTGTAACTACACTTAATGCAACCAACGAGTGTAGCCGAATTCCCGGTGAAGGGCTCTGGACTAACTCCTCTTGATTCCTCTGAATAAGAATTGAGGCGCTATATGAAGCTCTCGTGGTTAAGCACAAGTGAGGCACACACAAACAAGCCATGCATATAAGTATGATATGACAATATGAAATGATGCAAGGCACAATATAAAAGAGAGAGAGAGTTAGAGAGACAATGGATCAAATGCAAACACAAGTAATTTGTTTCGAGGTTCGAGCCACTGCTCTACGTCCCCGCCTTCACACAGAAAGATTTCCACTATCTCGTCCACACAGGACTTCCCATACAGGAAACCTCCACTGAGGATTTGGGGCAATACAATCACCGGGAGTACACAACTCCTCTCTCAACTGAATACAACCTCTCACAGAGGCTAGGCACAAAGCCATGTTGGCCCAAAGGCCTATCACTCTAGTTTTGATGCTGACAAAACTCATGGAGTTATATATGCATGGATTAAAGTAAAGCTTCAAGGAAGCTCCCCCTTAACTCATGCATAACAATAAACAAATAAGATATGACAATGAAGCACATGAATTTCAACAAACATGTATGCAAATATAAGGAGATGAACACGCATAAACAAGCATGAAACACATTCAAATTCTTTATCTCCTATTTGCAAAACAAAACATATATGCATAAACATAAATCCTTCTGCCCCTTTATGAATAAAGTAAGGAAAACATGCATATATACTAAAATACTTCTCCCCCTTTTTGTTAATCATCAACAAAGGGTTAAAGTAAAAACAAAATAATGTTCTCCCCTTTTTGTCAAAAACCAAAAATCAACAAAAAGGTGAAATCAAATCAACCAATAAAGAGATATATGAAATATACATTCATGAAGAGGAAGACGCTAAGTTAACTTCCCTACATATATACATTACATGAAGGAGGGATGACAAGTCCTTATTCACATAACGCATAATATGTAATGCATAAGAGAAGATGTGAAGCTCCTCCTACACACGTGTACCGTATAAAGAAGAGTTGTCAAGCTCCTCAATATAAGATACACTCAACATGAATCTATATGTATAAGAGATGTTAAGCTCCCCTTGCATATAGACAATACAAATCAAAACATTTTTAATTTTCAAATTTTCATATTAAAACAAAATTTTGAATTTTTCTCAATAAAACAAAATTTGAGATATCACTTGTAATCAAATTTTAAGATATCATATAAACAAAATTTTTAAAGTACCACTTGTAAATCAATCAAATTTTAAGATACCAATTGTAAATAACCATTACAAATTTTGAATTTTAATCAAAATAGAATCATATTAATATCAATTTTAAAATAATGCATAAGCTTATTAAAATATCAATTGAGAAATCAATTGAAAATAAAGATTTGAATGAAGCTTAGCATAAACAAATTTTGTGCTTTAAACATGTAAACCAATTTTTAATCAAGCACAAATAAATCATATATATGTATGAAAATGAAAATACCAATTGATATTTATGGAAATTATGAAGCATACATATATAGAAAACAAATATGAGTATATACAAAAAAATATCAATTGAGATCAAGTATATAACTCATAACCTACCACCCTTTTATGCACAAGGTAAAGGATTTTCAATAAGGTTTGCAAGGCATAACGCCCATCCGTCCACCCATAACGGTGTTGGTAGGGGTTTTCAAAAATAATTTTGAAAATATTTTAGCATTGAAAATTACTACCAAATGAAGAACAATAACTAGTTAAAAATAATTTTTGATAAACTAGTTAAAGATCCTTCAAAAAAAAAACATGAAACCAAATATATATGTTTATCATGAAACATACTAAATACACAAGAAGTGACACTCGAAATCTATAAGGCTCAAAAATAATCATGAAACAAAGTCATGAATAAACAAATAAAATGTGAGTGCACAAAATTATGTACTAGCATTTTCCATGAAGACAATTAATGAAGCTCAAAAACAAACATGAATCTTATTTTTATCAAACAAATCATGAAATTTATTTTCATAAAAAATAAACTTCTAGGTATATGTATGATTTATCCAATCCTAACAATATGCATACATATCCCAAACATAAAAAGAGTCCATAATGTAAATTGCATGAAGGCAAATGACTCATGGGGTATACATGTATATTTATTAGATTTGAATACAAAATACATATACATGAAGTAAAACATGAAAATTGACAAAAGTGTAAATGAGGAAATCATCAAAACTAGACTATACATGTGCATATAGTGAGTACAAATGAATAATGAAGTGCAAACATATATGAATCAATTTGTTGCTCACTACTTGTACACGTATATACACAAGTTTTGATAAAGACTACATCTAACCATGTTTTTTCCACATGAAGCACAAAAAAATAAAACATGAACATGCTAAAAAATCATTAAATGAAAGCATGTAAATAAAATAGGAGTTTTAGAGATAGTTATCAAACCAAAGAACTATGCTCTAGTTCTCCAAAACATGGTGGTTATCCCACCAAACCTCCTTGATAGCGGTGCATCAAATATGTGTCCATCATGTCCATGTGCATCCACCATCAAGGCACCATCCCTCTCACGTTTTGTGAGAGCCCCACCTACATCAAAAACACAAGGTGGGGATTTTGGTACCCATTTTCTTTTGGGTCCACGGGGGTTAGCATTTAAAGGAACCCAAACATTTTTCTTAGCAAAATTAATATGCTGTAACTTATCAAAACAAATCTTTACTAAATGGCCTTTGCGGCTACAATGTGTACATTTGTACACTCTAGGATGCATATGAGTGTGGGTGTGGTCATGGCGTGCAAAGTGTGCATATGCATGATGTGGGTGTTGTGCATGAACATGGGGAACTTGTTTCTTTTGAAACAAGGATTCCAATCTTTATGGTTAAATGCACATGTGCTCAAGGTTGAGCTCAAACTATCAATTTTATTTTTCAAAAGTTTAATTTCATTTTTATCATATTAGCATGTAAAGCATGATCAACAATCCTTTTCTTTTTGGAAACATTAACTTTTCCTTTTCAATAACTTTTCTTTTTAAGGAGTTATTTTCATTTAAAGCAACTTCTTTTTGTTTTTTCACCAAAATGATTTTATTTTTCAAAGTAGTGTTTCCTTCACAAAGCTCATTTAATTTAGAAAGCAAGAAAACATTTTCATTTTTCAAACTTTCATTTTCTTTTTCAATGCATGCAACTTTATTTTTAAAAGAATCATTTTCTTTTAACATGCAATCAAATTTCTTTTTCAAATTCTTGTTATCCTTTTTAATCATGTTATATTTTTCAAGTAATTGTTGACAGAAAGATGTAAGCTCATCATATGACATATCAACATCTTCATCTACCTCGGATTCGGTAGTTACCTCAAGGGGGTTATCCCCTTGGACCATGTAGCACACGTTGGAAGCGTCACTTCCAACATCCGAGTCGCTCCCCGCATAGTATTGTTCTTTTTCGCCAGGGAGATCATGGTATTCCATATTATAAAAGCCAAATCAAGATTAGCAACCCTAGATAAATAATCATCATTTAGGGTAGATCTTAAAGCATGTAGGGCTTTTGAGTTAGCCTCAATATACTTGCTATTATTAACATATAAATCTTTAGTGGTAGCAAGATAAACATGAATACTTAGGCCTTTGAGGTACAAAGACATCTTAACCTTCCAAGTTTGGATGTTAAGAGTGTCAAAAGTGGGAGGTGACATGAAATCCATGGTGTGTATATAAATATTGTGATTAGCTATAAAATGAGGATCTTTAACTCTAGGTTGTAAGACCGAAATCAAGAGCACTTGGCTCTGATACCACTTGTATGCATAAAAATGGGGAGATTGTTGGGCCCAAAGGCCTATCACTCTAGTTTTGATGATGATCAACTCATGTAGTTATAGTACTAATGATCTTGTGTTTATTTAGTCTCAGATTTGTGATCAAGATCTTAGTTGGTGTGTAGCTTCAACAAAGGATTTAAAGTCAAGTTTTGGAGCTAGCACGGTTTGATTCAGAGCTTGTGCATCAAGACCACATCAAGTACTCAAGAGGAGTCTAGCTCGTTGGATCAAGTTTGGACCATGTCAAGAAGATGAGAAGACTTCAAGTGAAGACCTTCATGATCAAGACTTGTGTCTAGGTTTGTTTTTATTAAGATTTTATTTTAGATTAAAATGTAAAGGATAGAATAGTTGGTGGATTGCTCAAGTATATCACACACACACACACACACACACACTCTTGATTTAGATAAGTTTTTCATAAAAGAATTTTATTTTGGAAAAATACAAAAGAGTTTTCTTTTTGAAAAATACCGGTTTGGTTTTTGGACTTCATATATACATATGTTTTTAACCAAAACCGTTTTAGAGTTAAATGCCAAAAACATAAATATTTCACCATATATATGTAGAGAATCATATCCATACACACCATGCTTTAAAAAGAGCTTAAAATGTCTTGTTTTGTATTTAGAGAAGTTTTGAAAAAAACAATTTTGGAAAAATACAGTTTTCGTTTTTTGCCAAAATTTCTAAGTTACAAAAATAGTTCAAATTGTTTGTGACATGTCTTGATTTTGCTCAAACATGTTTGATTATCAAAGTATAATATTGAACCTGTTTTTGTAGATTTTTCGTGAATTTATGGGATTTTATTTTAGAGAAAAAGCCAACTTTTTAAATCCCTAAATTGACCTGCCAGGCTCTGGCGGTTGATCGATCGGTTGACCAGACCAGGAGCCGTCGACCGTAGCGGTCGACCGACGTGCACAGAAGTACACAGGATGGGCCGGTCGACTGCACGGTCGACCGCCAGAGAGTAGCTGCTCTCTGGAAATGGCCCCAGTCTACCGGTGGTCGACCCACAGAGAGCATAGCTCTCTGTATCCTTGCCACGGTCGACCGGCCGGTCGACCGCTGGCTCAACGGTCAGAATTCTGACCGTTGGCCGTTGACCGACAGGTCAACCTAGCTCCCAACGGCTAGTTTTTCTAGCCCTATAAATTGGGGCTTTTGGGGGTTGTTTCACACAAGATTTTGAGAAGAGTTTTGGGCTAGTTTTGCATACCCATTTCAGTGGTTATATCCACATGTTTTAGAGCTACATTTCTAAATCAAAAGAGTGTTTATCAAGAGTGTTTTTCAAAGTGATTTTCTTGAGTTTTTCTCCACCATTTCAATCCTAGTTTTCTCACACAAACACTTGAGCTATCCATTGCTATATCTACCTATAGGGATATTTGTTGTGAGAGGATTTTAGGTGATCAAAGTGTTGTGATCATCAAAGTTCTACTTTGTACTTTGAGGAGGCGGACTTGCGGGTTCGCGGTGTTTCGAGTTCGTGTGTGAACTCGGTGTTTGAGGTGCGGCCTCGGCGAGCTTGTGGGCTTGCGGTGTGTTCGGGACTAGAGAGTCCAAGGAGTTCAAGTGTGAACTCGCCTTGTAGGTGTTGCGGCACTGAGTGATCCGGTGGGATCGGTTTATAGTGGAAATCCTTCATAGTGTTGAAGGCGGGGACGTAGAGCAAGTGTGCTCAAACCTCGAACAAATCTCCCGTGTTTGCGATTGCTCTCTCTCTATCTCTTACTTGTCTATATCTTGCATGCTATTATTGTTTTATCTTTATATGCTTGATATATATTTGTGCTCATATTGTTATATGCTTGGGGTATGTTTGCTAACACTAGTATTCAACCAAGAGAGCCAACGCGGCACCTCAACTCTTATTTAGAGGAATCTTGAGGAGTTAGTCCAGAGCCCTTCACGGGGAATCCGGCTACACTCTTATGTTATACTTGGTGTTTAGTTTAATAAGTTTTTAATTCCGCATTATTTGACCATTAGATTAGCCATCACCATTACCCCCCCTCTAGGTGATTACAAACCACACAAATACCACCTCACACAAGAGGGGTAGGCACTTAGCCAATACAAAATAATCACCTCACACTTGAGGGATTCTAGCACAAACTCTACCTCTCACTAGAGGAAGCCAAACACAATCTCTACCTCTCACTAGAGAGAGCCAACCACAACTTCCACAATCACCTCACAATAGAGGGATACCAAATCAATCACCTCACACAAGAGGGATATCACAATGAAGGAAGTGTTTACAACTTGGTGGTTACACAACCACAAACTAATTTCCCACAAAATAAAAAAGATCCTATAGATAGGATAGAATGATATGGCTCAAGTGTGGAAAACAAAGAGTTTAGAAATCAAAAACTCAAAGAAAACTATTGGGAAAACAACTAGGATAAGATTAAAATGAAGATCAAAAACCAATCCCAAAGTTTCTCCTTTTTCTTGAATTTTCCAACCCTTTAAAACAAACTAAAGATCAAATCTTTAAAGCTTTAAAAACTCTTTTTGAAACTTGAAATAAAACACTAGAGAATGGGAGAATTTAGCTCTTGGAAGTCTTAACCAAACAGCCTACAAATGGGGTATTTATAGCCCCTTGAAAAAATCTGCCCGTTGGCTGCTGACTAGGCCAGAATTGGCCTTCCGGTCGACCGGCCAATGGTCAAAAATTTGACCGTTGAGCCTGCCGGTCGACCGCCCGGTCGACCGTGCCAATCCAGAGAGCAGATTGCTCTCTGGCCGGTCGACCGCTCGGTCGACCGTGCCTTGCTCACGGTCGACCGTCCCGTCGACCGCCCCCACCCGAGAGTTGGGCACTTGCAGTCGGTCGACCGCCCGGTCGACCGGCCCAAGTGACTGGTCAGCGTGCACAACTTTGTGCACGTCGGTTGACCGGTCCGGTCGACCGCCAGAGCCTGGCAGGCAGCATTAAGGGACTGAAAACTTGGGTTTTTAAAATCCTAAAAACTCATAAAATCTCTAAAAATCCACAAAAATAAGTTCAGTATAATACTTTGAAAATCAAACATGTGTGAAAAAATTCAACACATATTTCAAACTTTTTGAACCTTTTTTGTGTTATGGAAATTTTGCCGAAAACCAAAATCCATATTTTTCAAAACTTGAATTTTTGAATTGAAAATTTGTTTTGTTCAAAACTCATCCAAATACAAAAACATGATATTTAAACAACTTGAAGCATGTTGTATATGGATATAATCCAATATACATGAAAGATATATATCATAGTTTTTGACAATAATTCCAAAACAAGTTTTGTTAAAATACAAAACCTAAATACATGAATAGGCATATCAAAATAAGTTTGTCTAAGTATATGAAGCATACATGTATATAGAATAAATCTAATATATATTAAACCATGTAAACTTGTTTTGATACTATCTATTCATGAAAACCAAGATCGGTTAAACCAAAAACCGAAAACCATTAAACATGAAAACTAAACAAGTGTGTGTGTTGTGAACTTGAGCATATCACACTATCTAGTCTTTACAAATGGATCTAAAAACATAAACTAAACTATATACCGAAGTCTTCTTGTAGAGCGCCGTCTCCAAGTCGACTAGATTCAAACCGTGATCCACTGAGCTTGACTCCAACGAGTGCTAGGTATGAACTTTGTCTCTCGGGCTCTTGAATCACCATGTGAGAAGCTCCAAAACATCTTTGTTGAAGCTAATCACCTACTAATATCTTGGTAAAGTATCTGAAACTAAACATCACAAGATTATTAGTAAACATAACTACATGAGTTAATCATCATCAAAATTAGAGTGGAAGGCCTCTGGGCCACAATGTATTGCAATGAGATTCCATTGCAACAATCTCCCACATAAACTGCATCATATAGTATCCACACACCACGCTATTCGGTTGACGAGAACACTAAAAGAATTAAATTAATAAGATGTAACTTAAACATTGTTAATTTAAAAAAATATCAAATACTAAAAGAAAAATATTAATAATCCTCCATGTAGGATGCATACTCATGACCACACATTTGATTACTATTTGTGATAAACATAGCCACAGCTCTTTTCATAAAATAAACAAGAATATTAATAAAAAATTTATATATACTAGAACTAATGAAGTAGATAAAAGTATTAAACACTCACATATTAATTATATCAACAATCTCACATCATGGCTCGTGACGTAATGAGTCTAACCAATATACAATAGTGTTGTGTGGGTCAATCACACACAACGTTCAATGTGAACTATAACAGAAATTAGTATGAAGTTAAATTAAAATAATATTAATTTTATTATAAAAATCAAGTACTTACTCCTATTAAATGGTGCAAAATACAAATGATGGCGCTGACATCCTGCCATTGTCTTCGTGATAAACACAACTTTTTCTTTTTTAGCTTCAGCCAAAGCATCATAAATATATGTAATACTATATGGACAAATAAAACCATATATACCACTGATGCTTATACGATCACACAAATGATATAAAAACTTATAAATAAAATTAAAATAATAATTAAAAAATCAAAAAATATTTAATTCACATAAATTAATAAATATTAATTACTTACTTAATATATATACAATGATGCATGCCACAGTTATCTGTTCCTTGCCTATAAACTGCAAATATCACTACGTCCGAGACTTAGGAGAGGACTGTTTCCAAGGATAACAAGAGGCATTCCTATTTTGATGGTATCATCAGTTCTCATTCTCCTCCCTAAAATACCCACTGTCTTCAGTTTTTTTGTGGATACTTTCATTTTCTGCCCTTTGAAACGACTGATTAACCGACTATTTTGTGGGTTGGCTCTCCGTTAAAAGTGCTACACCCTTCTCTTTAGATATTTCCTGTCATGATATCATATTACCATTAGTCATTTGTAAATTTTTAGTTACAAAATATAACTTTTACTTTCATTTTGATAACATATCTGGTAAGTAAAGAAACAAGTCTTATTGTCCATGCAATAAAAGAACCAACAACATAACCAACGGTAGTCATCTAGTCAGTTGGATATGGTAGATATGTGTTAATATCCAATGGCTCTATAATACTTAACATTATCAGATCCAGTGTCTGACCGTGAAGCACTTGATTATCACCATTAGTGTTGTACACTCTTCTGTAAGCCACAACAACTGTCATCCTATAACATAAATAATAATAAGCATAATATTAACAAAAATGATTAAGAAAAAAAATAAATTATAAAGTAATATTACCTATGCATTTGGGATAAATTTATTGACACTGAGTAAGAATCGTGCTCGCTATACAACGGAGGATAAGAAGGCTTCTTATAATAGGATGAAGGATGATACTGCTCATAATAGGATGGTGGAGGCTGAGATAACCTTTGGAGTTATTACCTCACTATCTCTGTAAGCTCTGGGAGCATTTTCTTCTCCCGGCATCCACCAACCTTTTCACCACATCGCTTGATGCAGAGGATCGGCATCCACGAGGTTGATGGAAGTAGCTGGTAATAGTAGCCCCATATCCGGTGTTTCTAACACGACCAGGGTGCTCGAGACCTAGCGCCATGCCTAATATGTCATTCATTCTTTCTGACCTTCTAGATGAATTTCTCCTTGCGATATCGACTAAGCAAGGGAATCCTAAAAAAAAGAATATAATATTAACTCCTAGAAAACTGATAAAAATTTATGAACCATCTTTGATATTGCACCAAATCTGCTATTGTATTTGCAATTTCTGTGTCGTCTTCATTGATATATGAACCATCTTTTTTAAGCCTAGCAGTTTTCCACATTCATATCGAGAAATTGACATGACTTTGATTAGTCTCTAATATTGCATAATTTTTATCACATCTGCACATTAATCATATATAAAATACTGCTAATAATTGGTTTGCTTGTGTGATCCTAGGTCCATGGTGTGCAATGAAGAAGAAGACCCTAAATCAACATTTAATAGGTGATTAAAGGCCTACAAAGTAGCCATTTACTTTAGGAGGTGATTCTGTCAGATCAGGGGATCAAATCAGAAATTCAGAAGATCCAACTGATAGGGGGACCGAAAAGACAGCACGCAGCAGGCGTCGCCGCGCGGCCACCCTAGTACAGCCGCGAAAACGCACTCTGGCCTCGTTTATGAGGCCGTACTGGCGCGGCTGCGCCAGTGCCTTGGCCAGGGGTTGCCTCTGGCCCCCTTTTCCTGGTGCCTATAAATACCCCCTGGAGGTTCTTCGGGGGGATATCCAGAGTTTTAAGAGTTGTTGCTATTTTGTTCTAGTAGTTTAGTTGTTTTATGTTTTCTTCTTCTTCTAGTTAGTTTAGCCATTAGAGTGAAAGAGAGTGCGTACAAGTTGTATTTGAAGTGACAAGCTTATACAAGTAATACTTCTCTTTTTTCTTTCCATTTACTTGGTGTTTTTTATTGCTTTTACTTTCTTGTTTTAGTGTAATACTCCTTCTCTTTACTTCTTCTCTCTTATTGTTTTCTTTCTTACTCATGTCTAACTAACTCTTTCATTGCATGGCTAACTAACTTCTAACCCACTAATATCTAACAACTTGATTGATGACCCAAATGAGTCAATAGTGTCAAACAAGCCTTGTGCAAATGAGAGCTATGACATCTTAAGACGAGGGTTCTAACTCTAACGTACTTACAAGTATTCTCTTTCTTATATTTCATGCTTAATGATTTTTGATGATCTATAGATTGTAAGATTTACTTATTTTCGTAAATTAGAGATATTCCTATTAATCTTTGCCGATACCATTAGTGCACTTGTTTCTTCCCTTATTCTCGCCTTCAGTTGAATCTTAATAAGGGAATGTTCAAGTTTTTACTGTGTAGAGCTAAGTTAAAAGAAGAACTTTTATACGATCTCCACATGAATAGTTCCTATACATAACGGTTATGCTTGCCTATGATCCATTGTGAGGCTACACCTTTAAGAAGTTAGAGATTAGTGGGAGCACTTAGTAGAAAGTTAGCCATGTGTTTTTACCATTAAGAAAATCCACTTTTATAAACCAACAGAACAATCCAAACAATTCTTGAAATAACTATTGTTTTCATTTCAAATCTTATTTGAAACAAAGAACTTTTTCTTTACTTGAACAACGAAACTGTATCAAAGCTTCCATCGCTCTCCCTCCTTGTGGATACGACCCGTATAGCCACTTTGATAGTATGGAAGAATCGCAAAAGCAGTAACATCGACCCACTTTCCTTTACTTATATTTGTGAAAAACACCTAGAGGGGGGGGGTGAATAGGTGTAAATGCTAATCTAGAAACTAAATGCGGAAGCTTAAACAAATTTTGCAATCACACTTAATACAACCAACAAGTGTAGCCGAATTCCCCGTGAAGGGCTCTGGACTAACTCCTCTTGATTCCCCTAGATAGGGTTGAGGTGCTATGTGAAGCTCTTGTTGATTAAGTACAAGTGAGGCACACACAAACAATCCAAGCATATAAGAGATATAGCAATATGAACAATGCAAGGCACAACACAAGCAATATGAATGATATGAAATGAAAGATGCTTTGCACAATAAAAGAGAGAGTTAGGAGACAATGGATCAAACGTAAACACAAAGATATGTTTCGAGGTTCGAGCCCCTAGCTCTACGTCCCCGCCTTCACCGAGAAGGATTTCTAATCCACTATCCTGTCCACCGAGGACTCCCACCGAGGGAACCTTCACCGAGAAGGATTTGTACAATCGAGAGTACCGAACTCCTCTCTCAAACACCGCCTCACAACCGAGGGGTAGGCCCGTAGCCAATTGATTAGTATCTAACTCTGTATAATTTATACCACATCTTCACATTTATTTCATATTAAATTCTGCTAATAATTCCTTACTTGCTTCATTCTAGGTCCATGGTGTGCAATGGAAAAGAAGACCCTAAATCACCATTTAATGGTGATTAAAAGCCTATTAAAGATAGCCATTGACCTAGAGAGGTGATTCTGTACAAACCAGCGGCTGAAAAGACAAAACCGGGCACCAGAACAAACAGGGGACAGAAAGGACCGCGCGCGGCTCGAAGCGCCGCGCGCGCGGCCATTGAATGGCCGCGGCACGTGCGCCGCTTCGGGCCAGGGTTTGTCCCCTGGCCCCCTGTTCCCTTGGCGCGTATAAATACCCCCTGGGGTTCCTGCGTTGAAGATATACAGATTTTAGGGTAGTTTTGATTTCCATGTTGTAGTTTAGTTTAGGTTAGGTTAGTTCTTCTTCTTCCCCATTGTATTTTCCATTTTGTTTTAGATCTTGTATTAGGGAAAGAGAGTGTTCATGCTTGGAATGCAAGAGTGCTTGTAATAGAAGGTGACAATCTATGAAAGGTGCTCTCTTTACCTCTCTATGTTTTCTTCTCTCTAATCTCTTTTACATGTTTAGCTAAACTTTTCTCTCATGGCAACTAACTACTAACCACCAACTTGCTAACTTCTTTATGATAATCCACATGAATCTAATAGCCTCATTTTGGCCTTGCTCTTGCAAGAGCCATTGATGGCTCATGATGATGGATCTAACACTCTAACTTCCTAACCACTACAAGCTAACATTACTTTACTCCATGCTTACTTTTCTAAAGTATTGATGGTTTAGTGTAGCTTGCACTTGTTTGATGAGTTGGGTTGTGATGACTTACATATGGGTCATGCTTTAAATAGCTCTTGAACTAAGGACTAGTGATGGCCGATGATACATGTGAGGCAACTATCACTAAGAGGTTAGCATGTTGGTGGAGTCATTAGTAGTTAGTAGCCGTGAGTTTTCTTTCTCTTTCACTTGTTTTAGAAATATACCAAAAACCACAAATACATTCTTTTCAATGTTTCCCACTTCTTCGTATTTCACCGTATCTCTCTTTTCATTCTTTGTTTTCTTTTCTTTTGATTCTTTAAACTTTGAAGAACTTTTAACATACACGTGAATCAACCGTAAAGCTTCTATCGCCTCCCGTCCTTATGGATTCGACTCGTTTTAGCCTCTATGCTATAACGGAAGTATCGAGGAAGCCAAAGTACACACACTTTAAATCTTCATTTCAAAACATACACTTTTTGTGCGCGGTTTTCCCCCGATCAAATTTTGGCGTCGTTGCCGGGGATGGGAACGGTTTGATTTCACAAGTTTGCTAACTTTTCTTCTTTGTTTTTTTTTTGGTGTGCAGGTTAAAGTTTTAGCATTGTAGAACCACACTTGCTCAAGTGTGATCGGGTAATTCATATATATTTTTATATTCTGCTGCTAATTTTTGTTTATATTACCTGTACACTGTAAATAATTTTAAGAGCTAAAATACAGAAATTGGATGCTTTAAAACGGTTTAGACATTTGCATCTAGGCACGTGTCAATTTTTATTCCAATATATTGTATTTTATTCTTATGTTGTTATGATCTTGTAGGAGGTGTATATATGGCATTGCATATAGTATAGGACAAACACTTCAGTGATTTACTCGCTTTTTTGTGTTCATGCTTATCTAATTGCACACTTGCACAAATTTAACTTAAGGGCAAAACCCAAGACAACATAAGGTGGGGAAGTTATTACCCTCCCTTAGCCCAAAAATCACCTCCCCACTCACACAACTCAAGCCTTAATAAAATTTGCTAGACGTTGGCCCTAGGGACATCTCGGACTCATTTAGGAGATTGACCTAAGGGGGAAGTTGTCAGAATTTGACTCTTGCTAAATCGGTGTCTAAGGTTGGGGATTGAGAGGCGAAACCTCGAAGAACGGTAGTTTGGCATAATTAGGCCCGTTGCCCCGGCACGGATACCTCCCACTGATCTTGCCCTACCTGGCCGATTAACTCGTGGTCAGCTTCTGACAATGTACCCCCCGTGGACAGTCTAACCAGTTAGGAGTCGTCTAGGTCTAAGTCAACCCTAGCATAGGCTTGTTTCTTTTTCTTTTTCTTTGTTTTTTGTTTGTTTGTTGTTTTGTATACTGTGATATAGATTTTAACAACAACAATTCTTTCAACCATAATATGAATCCATATTTCACTCCGACCTCATTTCACTCGGATAATTCTAACCCGGCTATGTACAACATGAACCAATAATATATGCCGGGTTGGGATTATCTGAATCAATATGACCCATATCCCCAACCATATGACCCTAATTTTCAAAATAATTTCAACTCTTCACTGAGTTCATGGGGATTCACCTACCCCGAGTCAAATTTTCAACCATCTTGTCCACAATTTCCACAATATTCATTCCCCAATTTTGATTCATATACTCCTTTTCCTGAACCACCAATTGAAGAAAAATCATCATTGGAAAGGAGTATGGAAGAGTCCCTACAACAAATGCAAAATTTTCTCAATTCACAATCCTTTCCATATCAAACTCCACATACTCCTTTTCTAGAGCATCCAATTGAAGAAGAATCTGAACTAAAAAAGCGTTTGGAAGTGTTGTGAAAGAATGCAAAACATGTTGGACTCATCCTTTCCACCAAATTTTCAAGAGTCATACTCATCTTTTCCAGTCTCACCAATTCAAAATGAACAAACTTCAATACTGGACTTGAGTATGGAACCCTTGCGTGAGTCCGAGCAGCACCCGCAAAATCCGATGGACTCAAAATTTCACCACAATTTTCAAAATCAACTTCCATACTCATATTTTCAAGAACCAATTACAAAGAGTATGGAAGACATGATTCCGAATCCAAATTCTGTTACACGGCCTATCAGTAGGTTAGATTCACTTTTGAGCGAATTGATCAATGAAAGCGAGGAAAACTTTTCTTGTTAACCTTTGACCGATTCTTATATCCCTAACTCTACTGATTGGACCCATGAATCATGTCATTTTGGAAATCCAGCTTCAATTTCAGAACACACATTTGAACTTGCCAAATCTCCAAGTTATGAAAGTCACCTAGACATTTTGGCAAGTTATCCCTGCTCTGAAATTGAACCTAAATGTGATCCCGAACCTCATATTAGTAATTCCCTTTCACTTTTTGGTTCAATAATGACTCCGGTATCTTTACCAGATTTTTTCTCCATTCCGGAGTCAACATTGAATCCTGTACCAATTCACCATGAAATGGAATCACCCATCTCTCATGATCACACTTCATTATTGGGGAAAGTGTGTGAATATCAATTCTTTGGTTTGGACCCTATTTTTGAACCAATTTCGACTCTCATTGTTGACTCTCGACTTGATCTGAGTCAACTTTCCGAGTCGGTATCGGTTTTTGTTCATGTTCCATTTGAGTCCAAATCACTCATCTCTCAAAATCACACTTCATTGTTGGACAAGACTGTTGAAGAAAATGAATCAGTAATTATTTTTAAAAATTGACCATTAGATGGGGATAAATTTTTCAATAAGACCATTCAATCCATATTCTTTTCTGGGGTCATATTAGAGAGGTCCTTGGTGGGTTTCTGGATGATCCACGATATCTTGATTGGGTCGCAACGCTTGGCCCAATCCGACCACCACCAGAGCCACCCCCTTGAGGTAATTTTCCTTCTCTCCCATTTATTTTGTATATACACATTCACGATGCATTGAGGACAATGCGTGAGATAAGTGTGGGGGAGGGTTTACTAACATAGTTAGTTTTACATTTTCTTTCTTTTACACTTCTTTTTAATAAAAAAATTTAAAAAAAAACTCTTTTCTTTTCTTTTTACAAAACTTTTTGAAACAAGAGAAATAGTTTTGATCCATTTTAAGAAAATTAAGATTATCTTAGGAATTAGGAAGACCTAAAATTATGAAATTTTAAGCCGAGTCAAAATAATAGATCTTGTTTAAATTTTAGGATAAGAAAGTAAAATTGAAAAGATAATTTGATCTTAATTTTTTTGCCTTAGATTTATGCACTCCACACTTACACAATTTTTGGGATTGAAACAAAGACTGAAATGCCATAAAAAAAAATATATATACAAAAAAAAAATTTTGATAATAAAAATCACTTATCGAAGTTGGGTAATTATGCCTCAGGAAGCATGATTATTCATACCTAAAATGGTGAACAAAAAATAAAAAACCCCTTTAGTTTTGTGGCCTTGTTTACTCGAGTTCTTAAGTCCGAGGGATGTTTTCTCATCTGGTGCCCTAAGACCATCTGGTTTGGGAGTCACCGGCTAAAGGCTCACTACCCGGGTAAATAAGAAAGCCTAAAAAACTAAGAGAAGAAAAAAAGAGAAAAAATAAAAAAAATAAAAATATATATATTAAATAAATGGCATGAAAGTTAGAGTCGATATCCCAAAAATCTTCACAGTCCACAAAGTGCATATTTTTCTAAGATTTTATGAAAGATCAAAGAGTCAATTCAATTTTAATTCTTACATTTAATTTATAACAAAGATTTTTTGCATTTGACTTAGTTTAAGAAAGAACAATTTCTGGTTAACCTATGACCTTAGATCACTTATATTTTCGCAAAAATATTTCAACACTTTTCTCTATTTCAAAATTTGTTTTCAAAATACTAACATTTGATTTCTTTCTTTATGGATTTTGTGGGTGTAATCCGCTGAAAACCCTCAGGAGACAAAACTCCTCCTCTAGGGGAAACTTAGAGGTTTAACGGCTTGTTGCACATGCTCGTGCAATCGCGTCACCTGCGAAAGTGGTGTAATAATTTCTTACTTTTGTTTTGCTCGGGACGAGCAAAAAGATAAGTGTGGGGGTGTGATTAGTATCTAACTTTGCATAATTTATACCACATCTTCACATTTATTTCATATTAAATTCTGCTAATAATCCCTTACTTGCTTCATTCTAGGTCCATGGTGTGCAATGGAGAAGAAGACCCTAAATCACCATTTAATGGTGATTAAAAGCCTATTAAAGATAGCCATTGACCTAGAGAGGTGATTCTGTACAAACCAGCGGCTGAAAAGATAAAACCGGGCACCAGAACAAACAGGGGACAGAAAGGACCGCGCGCGGCTCGAAGTGCCGCGCGCGCGGCCATTGAATGGCCGCGGCACGCGCGCCGCTTTGGGCCAGGGTTTGTCCCCTGGCCCCCTGTTCCCTTGGCGCCTATAAATACCCCCTGAGGTTCCTGCGTTGAAGATATACAGATTTTAAGGTAGTTTTGATTTCCATGTTGTAGTTTAGTTTAGGTTAGGTTAGTTCTTCTTCTTCCCCATTGTATTTTCCATTTTGTTTTAGATCTTGTATTAGGGAAAGAGAGTGGTTCATGCTTGGAATGCAGGAGTGCTTGTAATAGAAGGTGACAATCTATGAAAGGTGCTCTCTTTACCTCTCTATGTTTTCTTCTCTCTAATCTCTTTTACATGTTTAGCTAAACTTTTCTCTCATGGAAACTAACTACTAACCACCAACTTGCTAACTTCTTTTATGATAATCCACATGAATCTAATAGCCTCATTTTGGCCTTGCTCTTGCAAGAGCCATTGATGGCTCATGATGATGGATCTAACACTCTAACTTCCTAACCACTAACAAGCTAACATTACTTTACTCCATGCTTACTTTTCTATAGTATTGATGGTTTAAGTGTAGCTTGCACTTGTTTGATGAGTTGGGTTGTGATGAGTTACATATGGGTCATGCTTTGAATAGCTCTTGAACCAAGGACTAGTGATGGCCGATGATACATGTGAGGCAACTATCACTAAGAGGTTAGCATGTTGGTGGAGTCATTAGTAGTTAGTAGCCATGAGTTTTCTTTCTCTTTCACTTGTTTTAGAAATATATCAAAAACCACAAATACATTCTTTTCAATGTTTCCCACTCTTCGTATTTCACCGTATCTCTCTTTTCATTCTTTGTTTTCTTTTCTTTTGATTCTTTAAAACTTTGAAGAACTTTTAACATACACGTGAATCAACCGGTAAAGCTTCTATCGCCTCCCGTCCTTGTGGATTCGACTCGTTTTAGCCTCTATGTTATAACGGAAGTATCGAGGAAGCCAAAGCACACACACTTTAAATCTTCATTTCAAAACATACACTTTTTGTGCGCGATTTTCCCCGATCACCAATACAACCACAATCCTCAACCTCTACCAAAGAGGGAGCAACCCAATCAAAGCAAGGGTTTTTACAACAAGTGGTTACAAAGACCACAAACTCTCTTTTCCACAAAACAAGATCCTAATAGAATAGGATAGAAGATATAGCTCAAGTGGAAATCAAGGTGTTTTTGGAAAGCAAATCACAAAGAAAAAATACTTGGGAATCTCTTGTAGATGATAGAAATGAAAATCCAAAACAATATCCCAAAAACCTAGTTTTCTTTGATTTTCCAAAACCCTTGAAAAACAATAAAGATGAAATCTTTTAAGCTTTAAAACTCTTTGAAAACTTCTTTTAAACTCTGGAGAAACTGGGAATTTTTCTTGTTAAAAACCTTAGCCAAAATCCCAAAGAATTGGGGTTTATATAGGCCAAACAGAAAACTAGCCGTTGGCTGATCTGGCAGCCTGACAGGCTTGCGGTCAACCGGCCCGGTCAACCGCCAACGGTCAGAAATATGACCGTTGGAGCAAACCGGTCGACCGCCCAGATACAGAGAGCAGGGCTCTCTGATCCGGTCGACCGCCCGGATACAGAGAGCAAAGCTCTCTGGTCCGGTCGACCGACCGGTCGACTGTCCCACTGTGCTGCCAGACGTGCACAGCTCTGTGCACGTCGGTCGACCGCACGGTCGACCGACCCTTGGTGCGGTCGACCGAGCGGTCGACCGACCTGGCCTGTCAGCCAGTTCTGGGTCAGAAACTGGGTCAGAAAAACATGTTAAAATTCTTTAATAAATCTTGTAAAATCTTCTAAAAATACCCAAAAATAGTTTTATCATTTTGCATTGATATATAAACTTGTGATAAAAATTTCAACTCAAATATCAAGCATTTGAACTATTTTTATGTCTTATCATTTTTACCAAAAACCAAAACTAGTATTTTGTCAAACTTGGATTTTTCAACACATGAATAGGAAAGTCAAAATAAGTTAGTTTAAGAAGTTTAAGCATGCATGTATAGAAAGAATACATCTACTATACATATAAACCATTTAAACTTGTTTTGATCAATCTATTCATGAAAACAAATATCGGTTAAACTAAAAACCAAAAAACCATAAAACATGTGTGTTGTGCACTTGAGCATATCAACTATACTAAGCTTTACAAATGGATCTAAACACACTAAACTAAACTAGGATACCTAAGTCTTCTTGACGATCTTCAATCTTCAAGCCGACTTGATCCCAAACGCAATCCACCGAGTGCAAAGGTATGTTCTTGATGCTCGGGCACTGGAATCACTTGTGAAAGGCTTCAAAACTCCTTTGTTGAAGCAATCACCAACTAATATCTTGCTAAATGATCTGAAACTTAAAATCACAAGATTATTAGTAAACATAACTACATGTGTTAATCATCATCAAAACTAGAGAGGAAGGCCTCCGGGCCAACATTTGTGCATGCTATTTGCCGAACGAAGACTGTTGAATCATCTTCTGATAATTTCTGAGCAATCTGTTATACAAAATACATATAAGATATTAATAATAATCTATATGTAAACATTAAAAAATAACAAAAAAATTATATGCTTACTAGATCTTGACGCGCATATCCTTTGTGAATAGTAACCGATTTTGAAGCATCATCATCACATTTCCTACCGATTTATGTTAATTATGTTGCTAATAAATATTATTTGGGCCTTTTGCAGATAATTAGAAGGAGAAGGGCAAGGTGGTAACAAAATCCTGATTTAAAGCTATTTTTGGAATATTAAAGGGATTTCTTAAAGAGTAAGAAAGATGGTTCTAGAAACGAGTAGGTTAGTCCTAAAAATTAGAGAATGAATCTGGACTAATGCCCACCCAAGTGCGCAAAGTTGGATATTCTCCGAAGCTACCATCTAGGAGAAGGGACAGATGGCAGAAGATCTGCGCATCTGTCCACCATTTAGCCACGTTTCTTCGGCAAGATGGAGGATCCAGGCATGGATCTTGGAAACGTATCCCATCTTTTCGTGCTGCCCAAGCTTCTCTAGCCTATAAATACCCTGTAATTAGACCCGAGAAAAAGTTAGACAGAGAACAGAGAGCAGAGCACCTTAATTGCTTTTCCTACTCTAATTTCTCTTTACTCTTGCATCATTGCAATTAGATTAGGTTTTCATTCCAGAATTTGAGTGAGGAAGAGAGAGTGCTATTGTAATTGAGAAGGTGACAATCAATACAATGATTCTTCTTCTCCTCATTTCTCTTTCTTGCAATCTTCTACTTGTGCTTTTAATTCATGTCTTTAAAAATCTCTAAAACCTCTAACAAGCTTTTTGTTTCATGCTCCAAGGGCACTCACACGACCCAAGCCTTAACTAAAACTGATAGACATTGGCCCTAGGGACATTTCTGACTCACTAAGAGATTAACCGAGAGTGAGAATTGTAAGAATTATACTCCCCGAAATCGGTGTCTAAAAAAAGAGGATTGAGAGGTTAAGTCTCGAAAGCTCCGTGGTTTGGCGTAATTAAGGCCCGTGGCTCACGCCCGGATACCTTCCACCGAGTTTTTTCCTTTCCTGGCCGATTAGCTTGTAGTCGAGTTCCTGCAACAATCTCCCCTGGAGAATCGACCAGTTAGGAGTCGTCTAGGTTCAGGTACCTTAGACTAAGGCTTGGTAGTTATTTCTCTTTCTTTTTGTTTGTTTTTATTCTTTTTGATTGCTTTTTGTCTATAATTGTTTGTGGTGTGCTACATGCAAGAGTGGGTGAGAGATCCTATAACTTCTAGATTAACCAAAAATACTTCTCTACCCTTGCATGTAAAACTGGCGATGGCATCGCTATATGACAGGTTTTACCTGATCAGAACCTCACTGCCATCTTGTATAAAACTTCCTAAGGCGAATGGAAATTACTTTGAATTAAAGCCTTAATTCATCAACACTCTTCTAAAATTTCATAATTTAGAATCGGAGGATGCATACTTCTTTGTCAGGGAATTCGAAGAAGTATGCCTCATGATGCGTATTTTCCTGCTAGGAGAAGATGCTGTTAGGTTACGTTTCATTCTCTTTTCCCTAAAGGACCTAACTAAGAAATGGTTGTACAGTTTGGCTGTAGATTTAGTTTCAACGTGGGATGATTTCGTCAAGGCCTTCTTGAAGAAATTCTACCCAATTCACAAGACTGCCCTCATCAGAAAGAATATCATGTAGTTTAGGCAAGAAGAGAGTGAACCATTCTGGAGATACTTTGAACGATTCAAAGATCTCCTAGCTCAGTGCCCTCATCAGGGTGTAGAGAAATAGCGTCGGTGTCAGATTATCTATGATGGTTTGGATTATCAAATGAAAACCCTGTTAGAAACCATGTGTCAGGGAGGGTTCTTGCAAAAGGATGAAAAATTAGGGTTGTGATTTGTTTGAGGATCTAGCTGAGAAATCCTGCAATGGGAGCCAGTCACGAAAAAACCAAGGAATTCACAGTCTTTAGCTTCGAAAGGAGGGCTCCTATCCTTAGAATCATCCATAGCTGCTGAAGCTAAGATCGGGACTCTGATGAGGAGAATAGAGGCTCTAGTATCAAAAGAGCCAGCCAATGTCAACCAAATCAACCCACCACCAATTCACAATCTGGGTTGTTCATATTGTCAGGCATCAAACCATATTTTTGAAGAGTGTTCTATTTTTCAGACTCACCAAGTGCCGCCGGAACACATGAATGCGGCCTACTCACGACCGCCACACAATTTTTACTCGCAAATGTACAATCCTGGTTGGAGAAATCACCCAAATTTCTCTTGGGCCCAAAATAATTCTCCTAGGCCAAATTTTCCTAATAATCTCGACCATCCCAATCATCTACGAAATTTTCCCAGTCAAGGTTCATCTTCCTCCTACCAAAGTTCACCAATGGAGAAGAAATTCAGAAAATTGGAGGAAAGTATGAAAGCATTTAAGAAGTCCCAAGCCACCTTCATGCAGAATCAGAGACAAATGTTGAGCAACCATTCATAGGCCATATCGAGATTGGAAATACAGATGAGTCAACTAGCTAACTCTCTAAGTGAAAGACAAAAGAGCACTTTACCTAGTCAGCCGCTAGTTAACCTAAAGAATTCCAAACAAGCATATGAAATTCATGATTCTCAGATCAACCAGTGCAATGCTGTTCATACACTTCGATCAGAAAAAAAGGTGGACAACATGGTCTACCAGCAGAAAATCCTTCCCACATTGATCCTGCTCCTACTTTCACATTTGCCCGCTCCCCCCAATCTACTCTACAAACATCTGACAAAGACACAGCTGCTGAACAAGTTCATAAGCCTATAGCACTCTTTCCCAATAGGCTTAGGAACAATAATAAGAACATGCACATCGAAAAAATACTTGAGATGTTTAATCAGGTCAAACTGAATGTGCCTCTTCTTGACGCTATCCAATAAGTCCCAGCCTATGCCAAATTTCTTAAGGATATGTGTATGAAGAAGAGAAAGACGAATGTGCCCAAGAAAGTGTTCTTGGCTACCAATGTTTGGATACATATTTTGCATAAATATTATTAAATTCCTACATATATTCTATAATGAATATTGTAAATAACTTATCTTAATGTCCTAATTCATGTATGGTATGATAGGGAGAAGATAATCATGAATTTATTCAATTAAAGTCAAAAGTTTAAAAGAAAGGGGATCGATTCAAATCCAAAGGTTCTAGAAGCTATCTTATCTGAAAACTGGATATATCAGATAAGATAATATTATTTAATTTCAAGAGAACAATGGATTGTTTGAAGATCCTATTTGTTTTGCTGAAGATAAGTGAAAATCTTATCAATTCTAGAAGACAAATTGAAAATTCAAGAGGATAAATGGATAGAGAGAAGATCAACGGATGAGATGAAGCAATTTAGATTCGGATTTAGGTTGGATACAGTTTAGCATTTTAATCATAAATTTCGCTACTGAAACTCAAATCTAATGATTTAAGATGCTACAGAAACAAGACGTAAAGGGCTACAATTCTTCTGTTGATCACTCTTTTCAATTTTATCATTTGATAAGTGATCTTCAGCAATCAACACGCCAACAACCTACAGATCAGAATTGAATTTCTGGATAAATCAAATTAGGTTTGGAGATAAGGGGAGAATTCAAATTTAGAAATATCCAGATCTTCCTATCTTCATACACTTTCTATCCCTCTGGGTTTCTCCTATAAATACCCTCATACCTCGAAGGCAAAAAGGGGCACCACTTCAGAGAGAGCTTTACTTTAGATTTTTCTTTTCTTCTTCAATGTAATTTTAATTTTCTTTTATTTTTCTTTCCAGCTTAGGTTAGAGAGAGTTACATGATTAAAAGAGAGAAAGAGTTATTATAAAGTGACACTATTGTAATCTTTTCTTCAAGAACCTTATATTGAAGGTGACAATCAATAGAGGTTTTTCACTTTTCTTCATTGTGCTCGATAGCCGAATCTTTGCTTTCCTTTATTCTTTTCTATTACTTTGTTTTACTCCATGCTAAGGTAAATTTCATTATGGTTCAACAGTAGAGGTAAATATTCTTATTTTATTTCTTTTTATTTTTGATTTTTGCATCAACACTTTTCTTTATCTCTCTTTATTTTTTTCTTTTATAATTAAAATAAAATAACACCACCATCTCTTCTTCTACCATCTTCTCTTAACTAAACTTAATATTTTTATTTTCTTTTTATAAACTGAGAAGATATACCAATTAGTTTTTGTAAATTAAAAGAAGAAACTTACATAACGCTTCCATCGCTGTCCCTCCCTGTGGATCACGACCTGTTAGCCCTAGGCTACACGGTAGAATTGAGGACCTATCACTGTTCTAATTTTCTGTATTTTTTTGTGTAGGTTTGGCTCGATCATAATTTTGGCGCCGTTGTCAGGGAAGGACGATAAATTTTCTTTCTTTTTATTTACTTTAATGAATTAATCCCTTTTTCTTTTTGTTTTGGTGTACAGGGGTTAATTACAGAAAACTAGGAGCTGCAGTGGACATATTGCTACTCTGTGCCTCTGTCTAAGAAGGCAGAGCATCAGAGCCCACAACTGTGGTGAACTACTAATTGTAGTCTCTTACAGGTTGCTTTATAGAGATTAGCTCTTTGTAGTTATTAGTTTATCTGTTTAACTCACTCTGTACATATTTCTAATTAACAGTAACTTGTTGCTTTGTAAATGCTAAAAAACGTTTAGACTCTTGCATCTTAGGGCATTTGTCTATTTTGTTTCTTTACATTACTGTTGAAGAGTGCTGGAGTAAAGGTATGTGTGCATTGCATATAGTTAGGGAACATATTTTGAGTGATTCATATTGCTTGAATGTTACCTTTTGCTTTATACTTGTACACTGCACTAAAAAGACTAAGGGCATATCCTTAAACAAGATAAGGTGGGGAAGTCATTACCCTTCCTTAGCCCAAAAATCGTCTCCTCACTCACTAACCCAGCTTAACATAAAATTGAGTAGACGTTGGACCTAGGGACATCTCGGACTCAAATAGGAATTGACCCAAGGGGAAGTTATTAGAAGTTGACTCTTGCCAAATTGGTGTCTAAGATTGGGGATTGAGGGACGAAACCTTGAAGGCTGGTGGTTTGGCATAATTAGTCCCGTTGCTTAGGTACGGATACCTCCCACCAATCTTGCCCCTACCTGACCGATTAACTTGTGGTCAGGTTCTGTAATATACCTGCTGTGGATAATCAACAATTAGGAGTCGTCTAGGTCTAAGCTCTACCCTAACATAGGCTAGATTTTCTTTATTTTCTTGTTTGTTTATTTGTTTGTTTTTGTTTGTTCTTGTGAAAATGGATTATAATTACAATTATTCTGATTATATCTCAAATCCATATTTCACCCCAACCTCTTTCAATTCGGATATTACCAACCTGACATTATATAACTCTAACCAACCAAGTATACCAGATTGGTCTTATCCGAATCAATATATGCCCCAATCCCACTACTATGAACAAGAATGGGACAATCATCATCACTCTTCACTGAGTCAGTGGGGATACAACTCCCCCGAGTCTTACTATCAACAACCTTACTAACAAACAACTTCATATAATTCATACCAAGACCAACCTATAAAAGAGAAATCTTCTTTAGAAAAGACATTTGAAGCCTTTCTTGAGTCCACACGACAAGTAGAAATCATAGCGGACTCAATTCTCTCAAACAATTCTCAAATCCAAGATCCTTACTCTAATTTTCAAGTCCAACCACAACAAGAAGAACTTGTTGACTTAGAAAATAATATGGAATTCATGATTCAGTCCCAAAATGATTGTATTCAATCCCAAACGGATTGTCTCAAATCTCTTAATAGGCTAGAAGTAAAAGTGAGTCATTTGGTCAATACAATTAATAATAGGAATGAGAAAACTCTGCCTAATACATTTTTGACCACTCCTGATTCTCCTAGTCATATTGACGAAGAATCATGGTATCTTGGAGATTTTAACTAAGATTCAATTTCACCACTAAACTTTGAACTTGACCAATATCAACCCATTGCCAAATTGGTAAGTTTTCATTTCAATGAAATTGAACTTAAAGATGAATGTGATACCGATTCCCAATGTTGTGATTCAGTTCCACATTTTGAATCTATGGTGACTCTGATTTTCTTACCCAATTTGGACCCAATTCTAAAGCCAACACTGATTCCTATCCCCGTAGAGCTTGAACATGAACCAACTATATTGGATTGTCACATTCCATTATTGAGAAATGAATGTGAACTTGAATTCTATGATTTGGACCAAACCCATGAACCAACTGCGACTCTCGAACCTAAACTTGATTTGAGTTTTATACCCAAGTCAGTATCGGTTCCTATTCCTGTCATTGTTGAGCCCAAATCATTCATTCCACAAAACAACATTCTACTTTTGGACCAAGGTTTAGATCAATATGACTCCGTGATGATATCCCAAGATTGGTCATATAACCGGAAAAAATTTTATGCTAGGATCTTGCACGATCCTATTCATATTGGAGAATATAAAAATGCTAATAAGAAAGAGAAAATAAAAGGTGGGTTTTATGAAAATTTATAGTATCTAGATTGGGCAGAAACGCTTGGCCCAATGAGACCACCACTGGAACCACCACCTGAGGTAACAATTTCCTTCCCTTTCTTCTTTTCATGTATTATTGCATTTCATTCATACATTGAGGACAATGCATGAGTTAGTGTGGGGGAGGGTTTACTAACATGCTAACTTCACTAATTTAAAAAAACAAATCTTTCTTTAAAACTTTTTGAAAAGGAAAATAATACTTTGACTTATTTTTGTAAGAAATTAAGTTAATTTTAAGAAATAAGAGGATCATAATTAGGATTTCTTATACTTGGTCAAAATAAAATTATTTGTTTGATTTTGAGGTTAGGAAGAAAAATTGGAAATGTAATTTAGTCTTAATTTTACCTTGATGAAATATGCATACTTTATACACTTACACACTTAGGGTTCTAAAACAAAGATTCTTATGCCTTACATAAAAAATATATATATACATATATCAAAAAAAATCCTCTAATTAAGCTGGGTACCTCATAAAGCATAAGTATTCACGCCTAAAAATGGTTTATATAAATAAAAGTCCTTAGTTTTGTGGCCTTGTTTGCTCGAGTCCTAAGTCCTTAGGGTGTTTTCTCACCCGGTGCCCAAAAATCGTCTGGTTTGGGAGTCACCGACTAAGGCTCGTTACATGGGCGAATTAGAAATCCTAATAGAACTAAGGGATATTACCGCCATAAATTTAAAAAAAAGAAAATAATAAGGCATAAGAGTTAGAGTTGAAGAATCTTGAGCCAAATTTTCACAGTCACAAGATGCATATGACTTAGGGTAAAATAATAGATTAGATGAGAAATACAATTTTAATCCTTAGTTTGATTGAAATATGTTTTTGAATAAAGACTAAGTTTAGGAATGACTAAGTTTTGATAATCCTATGACTTATAGATTACTTAAAATTTTACATTAATACTTCAAATATTTTTTCCTTTCAAAATGCGTTTTCTAAAAAATACTAACAATTCATTTCTTTTTTTTCATGGATTTTGTGGGTGCAATCCACTGAAAACCCTCACGAGACAAAACTCGTCCTCTAGGGGTAACCTAGAGGTTTAACGGCTTGTTGCGCGTGCTAAGTGCAACCGTGATTTCGACGAAAGTGAGTTAGGTTTAGTCAATTAGTTTTTTTTCTTCTTTGTTTTGCTCGAGGACGAGCAAAAGATAAGTGTGGGGGTGTGTTTTGGACACATATTTTGCATAAATATCATTACATTCCTATATATATTCTGTATGATTATTGCAAATAACTTAACTTAATGTCCTAATTCATGCAGGATATAATAGGGAGAAGATAATCATGAAATTTATCCAATTAAATTCAAAAGTTCAAAAGAAAGGGGATCGATTCAAATCTAAAGGTTCTAGAAGCTATCTTATCTGAAAACTCGATATATCAGATAAGATAATATTATCTAATTTTAAGAGAAAATAGATTGTTTGAAGACCATATCTGTTTCGCTGAAGAAAAGTGAATATCTTATCAATTCTAGAAGACAAATTGAAAATTCAAGAGGATAAATGGATAGAGAGAAGATCAACGGATGAGATGAAGCAATTTAGATTCTGATTCAGGCTGGATACGGTTTAGCATTTTAATCATAACTTTCACTACTGTAACTCAAATCAATGATTCAAGATGCTACAAAAAGAAAACTTAAAAGGATACAATTCTTCTATTGATCATTCATTCTAATTCTATTATTTGATAAGTGATCTTCAGCAATCAACATGCCAATAGCCTGTAGATCTGAATTGAATTTTTGAATAAATCAAATCAAGTTTGGAGAAAGGGGAGAATTCAAATTCAGAAATTTAGATCTTCCTATCTTCATACGCTTTCTATCCCTCTGGTTTTCTCCTATAAATACCCTCATACCTCGAAGGCAAAAAAGGCAAAAAGGGGCACCACTTCAGAGAGAGTTTTACTTTAGATTTTTCTTTTCTTCTTTAATGTAATTTTTATTTTTCTTTTATTTTTCTTTTTAGCTTAGGTTAGAGAGAGCTACATGATTAAAAGAGAGGAAGAGTTATTATAGAGTGACACTATTGTAATATTTTCTTCAAAAAGCTTATATTAAAGGTGACAATCAATAGAGGTTTTTCACTTTTCTTCATTGTGCTCGATCTCGTCGAATCCTTGCTTTCTTTTATTCTTTTCTATTACTTTGTTTTACTCTATGCTAAGGTAAATTTCATTATGGTTCAATAGTAGAGGTAAATTTCTTCTTTATTTCTTTTTATTTTTGATTTTTGCATCAACACTTTTCTTTATCTCTTTTTATTTCTTTTTCTTTTATAATTAAAATAAAACAATACCACTAATTAGTCTCTAAAACTGCATATTTTACACCACATCTTCACATTTATTTCGTATTAAATTCTGCTAATAATACCTCTCTTGCATGTTTCTATGTCCATGATATGAAATGAAGAAGAAGACCCTACATCACCATTTAATTGGTAATTAAAAGCCTACATGAATAGCCATTGACTTTAGAGAGCTGATTCGTCAAAATCAGGGGCTGCAAACTAGAAACCGGCACAGGAACTGACAGGAGACAAACTGGGCAGCGCGTGGCTCGAAGCGCCGCACACACGGCCACCGTATGGCCGCAGAAACGTGGCCATACGGGCACGGCCGCGTCCGCGTTTTGGGCCTGGGTTTGTCCCCTGGCTCCCCTCTTTCCTGGTGCCTATAAAACTCCCCCTGGGTTCTTCAGTTGGAAGATATGCAATGTTTTAGGAGTAGTTTTCATTCCATGTTGTAGTTTAGGGTAGTTTAGTTTAGGTTAGTTCTTCTTCCTCCATTGTATTTTCCATTTTGTAGTTCTTATAATAGGGGGAGAGAGAGTGGTACATGCTTGGAATGCAAGAGTGCTTGTAATAGAAGGTGATAATCTATGACAGGTGCTCTCTTTATCTCTCTATGTTTTCTTCTCTCTAACACCTTTTACACGTGTAGCTAGTTTTTCTCTCATGGTAATTAACTACTAACCACCAACTAGTCTAACTTCTTTTATGATAATCCACATGAATCTAATAGACTCTACTGGCCTTGCTCTTGCAAGAGCCATTGATGGCTCATGATGATGGATCTAACACTTTAACATATAAATCTCTAACAAGCTAACATTACTTTATTTCATGCTTGCTCTTATTGGGTTTTGATGATTTAAGTGTATCTTGCACTTGTTGGTTGAATTTGGATGTGAATGTTGACATATGGGTCATGCTTTGAAAAGCTCTTGAACCAAGGATAGTGATGGCCAATGATACATGTGAGGCAACTATCACTAAGAGGTTAGCATGTTGGTGGAGTCAATAGTAGTTAGTAGCCGTGAGTTTTCTTTCTCTTTCACTTGTTTTAGAATATTCCAAAAACACAAATACATTCTTTTCTATGTTTCCCACTTCTTCGTATTTCACCATACTTCTCTTTCATTCTTTCTTTTCTTTTCTTTTCATTCTTTAAAACTTTGAAGACCGTTAACATACACGTGAACATACCGTGTAAGCTTTTATCGCCTCCCGTCTTTGTGGATTCTACTCGTTTTAGCCTCTATGCTATAACAAAAGCATCGAGGAAGCCAAAACACACACACTTTAAATATCAATTTCAAACATATATTTTTTGTGCGCGTTTTCCCTCGATCAAATTTTGGTGCCGTTGCCGGGGATGGGAACGGTTTTATTTTATGTTTTTGTTAACTTTTCTTCTTTGCTTTTGGTGTGCAAGTTAAATTTTTAGCGTTGCAGAAGTCCACACTTTCTCTTGTGTGGTTGGGTAAATTCTTGTACATTCATATACTTTGCTGCTAATTTTTTTTATATTACCGGTACATTGTAAATAATTTTAAGAACTAAATACGGAAGTTGAATGATTTAAAACGGTTTAGACATTTGCATCTAGGCACGTGTCAATTTTTATTCCAATATACTGTATTTTATTCTTGTGTTGTTGTGATATTGATAGGAGGTGTACATATGGCATTGCATATAGTATAGGACAAATACGTGGGTGATTTACTCTCTTTATGTGTTCATTCTTATCTATATTGCACAATTGCACAAAATAAGCTTAAGGACAAAACCCAAGACAACATAAGGTAGGGAAGTCATTACCCTCCCTTAGCCCAAAAATCACCTCCCCACTCACACAACCCAAGCCTAAATAAAACTTGCTAGACGTTGGCCCCTAGGGACATCTTGGACTCATTTAAGAGATTGACCTAAGGAAAAAGTTGTTAGAAGTTGACTCTTGTCAATCGGTGTCTAAGGTTGGGGATTGAGAGGTAAAACCTCGAAGAACAGTGTTTGGCATAATTAGGCCCGTTGCTCCGGCACGGATACCTCCCACTGATCTTGCCGCTACCTGGCCGATTAACTCGTGGTCAGCTTCCGACATTATACCCCCCGTGGACATTCTAACCAGTTAGGAGTCGTCTAGGTCTAAGTCAACCCTAGCATAGGCTTGTTTTTTTTATTTGTTTGTTTGTTTATTTTTTTATTTCTTGTAAATTGTGATATGGATTTTAATAACAACAATTCTTTCAATTATAATATGAATCCCTATTTCACCCCGTCCTCATTTGACTCGGATAACTCTGACTCGGCTATGTACAACATGAACCAACCATATATGCCGGGTCTGGATTATCCGAATCAATATGACCGTACCCCCAATCTTATGACCATAATTTCAAAATAATTTCAACTCTTCACAGAGTTCATGGGGATCACCTACCCCGAGTCAAATTTTCAATCATCTTGTCCACAATTTTCAGAATATTCATTCCCCAATTTTGATTCATATACTCCTTTTCCTGAACCACCAATTGAAGAAAAATCATCATTGGAAAGGAGTTTAGAAGAAGTAATAGGCCCAAAATAATTTGAAAACCTGATGGCCTCATCATATCCACATAATTTTAAAAATTCATGTAGTTCTTTCTCAGAACAATTCAAAGGAAAATCATTATGGGAAAAAACTATGGAATTCGTGCAAGAGACCGAGCACATAATGCAAAATATGATTGACTTCCCATGTCCATCAAATGTTCGAGACTCTTGCCATTTTGAAAATCCAGCTTCAATTTCATCATACCAACCTGAACTTGACCAACATCCAATTCCTGATAAGATGGCAAGTTATCCATTTCCTGAAATTGAATTTGAAGATGAATGTGAACCTGAGCTTCAAGTTAGCGATTCGAGTCCGTTCATTGAATCACTATCGACTCCTGTAGTGTTACCTAAACTAAGTAACGTTCTTGAGCCAGTTTTGATTCCCATACTTTCTGAACTTGAATCAATCATTTCACCCATTCATATTCCTTCTGTGGACGAAAATCAAAATTCAATTTCCTTACATCCTTTTGAACTTGCCCAAAATTTTGAGAACCACCTCGACATTTTAGCAAGTTATCCTTTTTTAGAAGTTGAACTTGAGCTTGAAAGTGATCCTAAACCTCAAATTGGTGATTCCTTTTCACTTTTTGATTCAATAATGACTCCGGTATCTTTACCAGATTTTTTCTCTATTCTGGAGTCAACATTGAATCCTGTACCAGTACACTGTGAAATTGAACCACCAATATCTTATGATCACACTTCATTAATGGAAAAAGTGTGTGAACATCAATTCTTTGGTTTGGACCCTATTTTTGAACCAATTTCGACTCTCATTGTTGACTCTCGACTTGATCTGAGTCAATTTCCGAGTCGGTATTGATTTTTATTCCTGATCCTTTTGAGTCCAAATTCATCATCTTCCAAAATCACACTTCATTGTTGGACAAGAATGTTGACAAAAATGACTCAGTAATTATTTTTGAAAATTGAAAATTAGATGGGAATAATTTTTTAAATAAGATCATTCATTCAATCAATATTTTATTGGGTCATATTAGAGAGGTCATTGGTGGATTCCTGCATGATCCACGCTATTTTGATTGGGTAGAACGCTTGGCCCAATCAGACCACCACCGGAGCCACCACCATGAGATATTTTCTCTTCCTTTCCCATTTGTTTCATGTATATACACATTCACGATGCACTGAAGATAATGATGAGATAAGTGTGGGGGAGGGTTTACTAACGTAGTTAGTTTTACATTTTCTTTCTTTTACACTTCTTTTTAATAAAAAAAATCTTTTGTATAAAAACTCTTTTCCTTTCTTTTTACAAAACCTTTTGAAAGAAGAGAAATAGTTTTGATCTATTTTTTAAGAAAATTAAGATTATCTTAGGAATTAGGAAGACCTAAAATTATGAATTTTTAAACGAGTCAAAATAATAGATCTTGTTTAAATTTTAGGGTAAGAAAGTAAGATTGAAAAGATAATTTGATCTTGAATTTTTTGCCTTAGATTTATGCACTTCACACTTACACAAATTTTGAGACTGAAACAAAGACTGGAAATGCCATAAAAATATATTTTAAAAAAATGATAAAAATCACTTATTGAAGTTGGGTAATTATACCTCAAGAAGCATGATTATTCACACCTAAAACGGTAGACAAAAATAAAATAATCTCCTTTAGTTTTGTGGCCTTGTTTACTCGAGTCCTTTTGTCCGAGGGATGTTTTCTCATCAGGTGCCCTAAGACCATCTGATTTGGGAGTCACCGGCTAAAGGCTTACTGCCCGGTAAATAAGAAAGCCTAAGAAAATTAAGAGAAGAAAAAGAATATATATATTATATATATAATATATATATATATATATATATATATATATATTATATATATATATATATTATATATTATATAATATAAACAAATGGCTTGAAAGTTTGAGTCAATATCCCAAAAATCTTCACAGTCCACAAATTGCATATTTTTCTAAGAGTTTTATGAAAGGTCAAAGAATCAATTCAATTTTAAATTTTTACATTTAATTTATAATAAGATTTTTTGCATTTTGACTTAGTTTAAGAAAGAACAATTTCTGGTTAACCTCTGACCTTGGATCACTAATATTTTACAAAAATACTTCAACACTTTTCTCTATTTTCAAAATGCATTTTAAAAAATACTAACATTTGATTTCTTTCTTTATGGATTTGTGGGTGTATCCGCTGAAAACCCTTAGGAGATGTAACGCCCCGATCCCGGCGATACGGGGACGTCACTGCGACGTATATACGTAGGTCAGAACTACCCTCCCGTATATACGCTAAGCATCAGTACTGACAAGAATCAGAGTACGGAAGCATATGGTCATTATACATTCCAACCATATATATATACAATCACAGAGTTATCACCAGAGGTGATGAATATTACAATAATAATACATCACAGATATGCGCAAATGCGAGAGTACAAGAGATATACATATATGAACAGCATAAAAGGGCGCTCACATACAAGTATACAAGGAAATGTACAAGTACGAATAGAAAAAGGGCACTCACGAGTTTGCTAAGGAAAAACTCGAGAGGCACAAAGGGGTCTGGAGGGATGTGGCTCTGGACTGTCGTCTGGAGATCCACGCTACCGCTGCGCCACTCTGAGCAGTAACAGGGGAATCCATACGCTCCGGGCTCCATGACCTGGACATGAATCCAGGGGTTCAGTGAAACTCCCCAGGCGAGTAGTAATATGAGGCCAGTGGCGAGCCAGGAGGAGCCAAGTGTCAGTACAGAGACAGGAGGGTTAGAACACAAAGGAAGTATAATGAACAAGTATATATAATATTCATAAAACAGGAAATCCAGGATAAAGCAGAATATGAGCCGTTATACGATAATACTCATAAAAACGGAAATTCGAAGTAAAATCCAAGACTAGCAAATATAGTAATGCATATCACAGATTCAGAGCCATTTAAGTTGCAGGCTTTAGTATGCGTCCCATTCCACATACCTCTACTTACAACTTAAAGAGCAGTTATTATGACACTTTTATTATTACTCGTCCTACCATATATCTAGGTATGTGTCTCGGTATATATCCCAACTCACATACTTCCATATATAGAAAGTCGAGGTTGTTATTGGAAATAGCGGTTGTATCAACGAACTATGTTACAGTGGGTCCCGTACATACCCGGGACTACGGTCCAGGATTGTTCCGTTGCATGGAAACGGAAACCAGCCGCAAGGCTTGTCCAGAGGAGGGACTTATGTATGCCCGTTAAAACAGGAATGTAGGGAGCCAGCTCTCCCCTCGGTCCCCTGGTTGTACCACAGGTCAGACCGGATATAGTGCACCACCTAATGCCACTGTAAACACGAACAACATATCGATATCCGCATATTTCCCCGACCCAATACAAGTTGGTCCTTTTTAGGATTCAATAGTTTAATTATCACTTTACGGGAATAATAGAATCAGGACATGATCAGGAAATCTGGAGTACATAAGTACTATACGTCAGGTCACTGCATGTAAAGCAGGAATACATATACAGGTCACTGATCATGATACAGGATAACAAATCAGGGTTCCCGTAAAGATGCAATCACAAGTCAAGTACATCATGCTGGGTGTAAAGTGATAGCATGATAGGATGGTGACATTTAGCAATCAATCAAACAAGTCAAGAGATAGATATTAGGTCAGTAGTGGTAAGTCGTGGTCATAATAATAGGGTCTTGCCAATAGTGGCACGACAGGTAGTCAGGTGATACCATACTAAAGGTCAGGTGGTACCACGCCAGAATGTAAGGTGATATACATGTGTTAAAAGTAAGCATGCAACTGATATGTCTGAGGCAATAACATGGTAATGATAACATAGCAGAAATCTAGAAGTCACGACCACGAAGGGTCGGCCACGCAAGGTATAAAAGCATCAAAAGTTATATATAGACATGGAATCAATACATGAAATAGGAAATGAAATACTATCATTCCGACGAAACTGGAAACTCAATAGAGATAAAGAAGAGCGAGACTACTCGCATACAAGAAGGTAGCGAGTGAGAATACTCGCCTAAACCTCAAAGCGCCGAAAGATCCGAAATCCACGAAATCCGGGGCACGCCATAAACTATGATATATATATGTAG
The DNA here is from genome assembly GCA_038442645.1 of Agave tequilana. NCBI lineage: Eukaryota > Viridiplantae > Streptophyta > Magnoliopsida > Asparagales > Asparagaceae > Agave > Agave tequilana. Next base: position 49,710 of record JAVJIF010004906.1, read on the forward strand.
AGTGAAGAGGAGAGAGAAAGAGAGAAATGAAGATGATGTTAGTCAAGATACAATCAAGAAGTATATATACAACATATAAACCAAGTATAAGATCCAAGTTTGAGAAGGTAAATAACTGTAACAAACAGACAGAATTAGTCGACTAGGGTAGGATGAGTAGTCGACTAATAAAGGGTTAGTCGACTAACAGTCTGTATAGTCGACTAATACTGGGTTCCAGAGAGTTGATATTCTGATTCAGGAAAAGTTAGTCGACTAGGGTCATAGGGGTAGTCGACTACAGACATGACAAGTCGACTGATAGTTAGGCTAAGTCGACTAATACTGTGATACAGAGAGTTAAGGTTGGTTCAGGAAATTTAGTCGACTAGGGTCAGGTGTAGTCGACTAAGGATCTCTAGTCGACTGGGAACTAAGGTAAGTCGACTAATACTGTGTTTCCAGAAAAGGTTAAGTTTCAACTAAGGGTTTCTAGTCGACTAATCTATAGGTCTAGTCGACTAATCGTCTGGAAACAGTAAACAGAACAGATTTTCTAGGGTTTGTATTTGATGGCTAAATAACAAGAATTGAAGACACAAATCAACAAGAATAAGCAACCATAAGTAGACTAAGAGTTGTACAAGTCTTGGTGAGGGAAATTACTTACCAAAAGGAGTGGTGGTGGTTGATGATGAAGAAGAAGAGGAAAGGTAGAGATGGTGATGATCCTTTGGTGATGTTGATGCCCTTGTGGTTGCTTCCATGGAGATGAAGGAGGAGGAAGATGACCTTGGTGATCTCTTGGGAGTTGGTGGTTGTTGTTGTGGTGATGGAGATGAAGAGGAGTTGAAGGAGGTTAGGGTTTTGGTGGAGAAGAGATGGTGGAGAGAGAAGAAGGAAAAATGAAATAGAAATGTAAAGGAAAAGCATTTATATGTTTGGATTTTATGAAGGAGATGCAAATCAAATGGAAGTGAGGGGGTCTTTGCAAATAGGGGAGGATGGGATGAGTGTCCTTCTCTTGGCCACTTGGCCGGCCATGGGAGAGAGAGAGAAAGAGATATTTGTGGTGGAGATATTTTGGTGGAAGTGGTGGAAGTTGGGATTTTGGAAAAGATTGGAATTTTGGAAAATGGAATTCTTTTGGATTGTGAAGGAAGGAAGAGAAAGAAAATAGGAAAAGGAAAAGAAAATGGAAAGGGAAATTATTCTCTTGGAAGAGAGAATGAAAAATAATGAAAGTGGCGGATTCCCGGGATTCAGTTACGGATGCGGAAATCTTTCGGGAAAAATACCGGAATCGTCCGAATTCAAGTATCTCGGAACGACCCGAAATAATTACCAAAAATCAAGAATAATATATAAAGACCAATAGTGAAATCCGTTTGAAGAAATACTTTATAGTTTTAAAACTAAAAATCCCGGAATCAGTTACCTACCGACTCCGATGGAATTTTCATAAATTCATAAAATCCTCAGAAAAAGCATGTAGGTAGAAAAATATGATTCTAAGAATAATGCTTAAAGGACCTTCTAGAAATTCCTAGCTGTTTGTGAAATAAAAATCCTGGAATCGATCAGCGGCACTGGTCGACACCGGTTTTGAAGATATTTAATTTTAATTCCAGAAAAATCTAGAAAATCATAGAAAAATATATATATTGGAAAATGATATTTAAAACTAAAATCGGTCAATTCTAATTATCAGAATGTCTAAATCGAGTAATACTCTAGGATCGGGCCTTCGGTTCAGGCTAGGGCTGACTCCGAATCACGAATCCAAATCCAAGACAAAACAGTCATATAAGGAATTCATAATACAGAATAAATATAGGAAACAAATCGAAAAAATACGACCGAAAATCTGAATACGCAATTAAGTACGTATTCCGGGAACGGGGTATTACAATCCACCCACCTTACAAAAATTGCGTCCTCGCAATTTCGTTAAGGGGTAAATTGAATACAAAGGGGACAAAGGTGGAATCTATACCGATTAAGATATGAAGCACTAGAGGTAGGCTCTCAAGCTGGCTGAATAATAATCATACTCTGCACTGCCGGCTGATGATGTCGTGGCTGTGTAGTAAATCTTTAGAATAATGCTGAATAATACTGATGATGTCGTGGCTGTGAAATAAAGAAAACCCCGAAAATCCTGAGCATAATAAAGAAGACCGATAATTAAGAATCCGACTGCTGTCCTCTGAAAGATAGCCAGATCAAGATCGATCTGGAGAATACCAAGCTTCATAGAATTGGCCGAAGAGATCACATAATAGCTTCATTCTGAACCAGCCACTACCTCTCTAGTCTAGTCATATCTTAAGATAGTATAAGGCTTCATAAACCAAAACAGGGAAAAGATAGGAGGAATTTGGAATCAAAGGAAAGATAGTCAAGAAATAGATAACTCCGCACTTGCGGTTGGAATGTATAACCAAGATTCATGTATTCCAGTTGCAAATCGCTTTACCATTGATTTGCCTTCTGGACGTACTGAGGAAGAAGTTAGAGCCTAGGCTCTGATACCATCCTGTAACGCCCCGATCCCGGCGATACGGGGACGTCACTGCGACGTATATACGTAGGTCAGAACTACCCTCCCGTATATACACTAAGCATCAGTACTGACAAGAATCAGAGTACGGAAGCATATGGTGCATTATACATTCCAAACATATATATATATATACAATCACAGAGTTATCACCAGAGGTGATGAATATTACAATAATAATACATCACAGATATGCGCAAATGCGAGAGTACAAGAGATATACATATATGAACAGCATAAAAGGCGCTCACATACAAGTATACAAGGAAATGTACAAGTACGAATAGAAAAAGGGCACTCACGAGTTTGCTAAGGAAAAACTCGAGAGGCACAAAGGGGTCTGGAGGGATGTGGCTCTGGACTGTCGTCTGGAGATCCACGCTACCGCTGCGCCACTCTGAGCAGTAACGGGGGGAAATCCATACGCTCCGGGCTCCATGACCTGGACATGAGAATCCAGGGGAGTCAGTGAAACTCCCCAGGCGAGTAGTAATATGAAGGCCAGGTGGCGAGCCAGGAGGAGCACAAGTGTCAAGTACAGGAGACAGGAGGGTTAGAACACAAAGGAAGTATATATGAACAAGTATATAATAATATCCATAAAACAGGAAATCCAGGATAAAGCAGAATATGAGCCGTTAATACGATAATACTCATAAAACCGAAAATTCGAAGTAAAATCCAAGACTAGCAAATATAGTAATGCATATCACAGATTCAGAGCCATTTAAGTTGCAGGCTTTAGTATGCGTCCCATTCCACATACCTCTACTTACAACTTAAAGAGCCAGTTATTATGACACTTTATTATTACTCGTCCTACCATATATCTAGGTATGTGTCTCGGTATATATCCCAACTCACATACTTCCATATATAGAAAGTCGAGGTTGTTATTGGAAATAGCGGTTGTATCAACGAACTATGTTTACAGTGGGTCCCGTACATACCCGGGACTACGGTCCAGGATTGTTCCGTTGCATGGAAACGGAAACCAGCCGCAAGGCTTGTCCAGGAGGAGGGACTTATTTATGCCCGTTAAAACAGGAATGTAGGGAGCCAGCTCTCCCCTCGGTCCCTGGTGTACCACAGGTCAGACCGGATATAGTGCACCACCTAATGCCACTGTAAACACGAACACATATCGATATCCGCATATTTCCCCGACCCAATACAAGTTGGTCCTTTTTAGGATTCAATAGTTTAATTATCACTTTACGGGAATAATAGAATCAGGACATGATCAGGAAATCTGGAGTACATAAGTACTATACAGTCAGGTCACTGCATGTAAAGCAGGAATACAATATACAGGTCACTGATCATGATACAGGATAACAAATCAGGGTTCCCGTAAAGATGACAATCACAAGTCAAGTACATCATGCTGGGTGTAAAGTGATAGCATGATAGGATGGTGACATTTAGCAATCAATCAAACAAGTCAAGAGATAGATATTAGGTCAGTGGTAAGTCGTGGTCATAATAATAGGGTCTTGCCAAATAGTGGCACGACAGGTAGTCAGGTGATACCATACTAAGGTCAGGTGGTACCACGCCAGATGTAAGGTGATATACATGTGTTAAAAGTAAGCATGCAACTGATATGTCTGAGGCAATAACATGGTAATGATAACATAGCAGAAATCTAGAAGTCAACGACCACGAAGGGTCGGCCACGCAAGGTATAAAAGCATCAAAAGTTATATATAGACATGGAATCAAATACATGAAAATAGGAAATGAAATACTTATCATTCCGACGAAACTGGAAACTCAAATAGAGATAAGAGAAGAGCGAGACTACTCGCATACAAGAAGGTAGCGAGTGAGAATACTCGCCTAAACTCAAAGCGCCGAAAGATCCGAAATCCACGAAATCCGGGGCACGCCATAAACTATGATATATATATGTAGAGTGAAGAGGAGAGAGAAAGAGAGAAGTGAAGATGATGTTAGTCAAGATACAAGTCAAGAAGTATAATATACAACATATAAACCAAGTATAAGATCCAAGTTTGAGAAGGTAAATAACTGTAACAAACAGACAGAATTAGTCGACTAGGGTAGGATGAGTAGTCGACTAATAAAGGGGTTAGTCGACTAACAGTCTGGTATAGTCGACTAATACTGGGTTCCAGAGAGTTGATATTCTGATTCAGGAAAAGTTAGTCGACTAGGGTCATAGGGGTAGTCGACTAACAGACATGACAAGTCGACTGATAGTTAGGCTAAGTCGACTAATACTGTGATACAGAGAGTTAAGGTTTTGGTTCAGGAAAAGTTAGTCGACTAGGGTCAAGGGTGTAGTCGACTAAGGATCTCTAGTCGACTGGGAACTAAGGTAAGTCGACTAATACTGTGTTTCCAGAAAAGGTTAAGTTTCAACTAAGGGTTTCTAGTCGACTAATCTATAGGTCTAGTCGACTAATCGTCTGGAAACAGTAAACAGAACAGATTTTCTAGGGTGTGTTTGATGGCTAAATAACAAGAATTGAAGACACAAATCAACAAGAATAAGCAACATAAGTAGACTAAGAGTTGTACAAGTCTTGGTGAGGGAAATTACTTACCAAAAGGAGTGGTGGTGGTTGATGATGAAGAAGAAGAGGAAGGTAGAGATGGTGATGATCCTTTGGTGATGTTGATGCCCTTGTGGTTGCTTCCATGGAGATGAAGGAGGAGGAAGATGACCTTGGTGATCTCTTGGGAGTTGGTGGTTGTTGTTGTGGTGATGGAGATGAAGAGGAGTTGAAGGAGGTTAGGTTTTGGTGGAGAAGAGATGGTGGAGAGAAGAAAGGAAAAATGAAATAGAAATGTAAAGGAAAAGCATTTATATGTTTGGATTTTATGAAGGAGATGCAAATCAAATGGAAGTGAGGGGGTCTTTTGCAAATAGGGGAGGATGGGATGAGTGTCCTTCTCTTGGCCACTTGGCCGGCCATGGGAGAGAGAGAGAAAGAGATATTTGTGGTGGAGATATTTTGGTGGAAGTGTGTGGAAGTTGGGATTTTGGAAAAGATTGGAATTTGGAAAAATGGAATTCTTTTGGATTGTGAAGGAAGGAAGAGAAAGAAAATAGGAAAAGGAAAAGAAAATGGAAAAGGGAAATTATTCTCTTGGAAGAGAGAATGAAAAATAATGAAAGTGGCGGATTCCCGGGATTCAGTTACGGATGCGGAAATCTTTCGGGAAAAATACCGGAATCGTCCGAAATTCAAGTATCTCGGAACGACCGAAATAATACCAAAAATCAAGAATAATATATAAAGACCAATAGTGAAAATCCGTTTGAAGAAATACTTTATAGTTTTAAAACTAAAAATCCCGGAATCAGTTACCTACCGACTCCGATGGAATTTTCATAAATTCATAAAATCCTCAGAAAAAGCATGTAGGTAGAAAATATGATTCTAAGAAATAATGCCTAAAGGACCTTCTAGAAATTCCTAGCTGTTTGTGAAATAAAAATCCTGGAATCGATCAGCGGCACTGGTCGACACCGGTTTTGAAGATATTTAATTTTAATTCCAGAAAAATCTAGAAAATCATAGAAAATATATAATATTGGAAAATGATATTTAAAACTAAAATCGGTCAATTCTAATTATCAGAATGTCTAAATCGAGTAATACTCTAGGATCGGGCCTTCGGTTCAGACTAGGGCTGACTCCGAATCCACGAATCCAAATCCAAGACAAAACAGTCATATAAGGAATTCATAATACAGAATAAATACAGGAAACAAATCGAAAAAATACGACCGAAAATCTGAATACGCAATTAAGTACGTATTCCGGGAACGGGGTATTACAGGAGACAAAACTCCTCCTCTAGGAAAAACCTAGAGGTTTAACGGCTTGTTATACATGCTAAGTGCAATCGCGTCACCTGCGAAAGTGGTGTAATAATTTTCTTAGTTTTTTGTTTGCTCCGGACAAGCAAAAGATAAGTGTAGGGGTGTGATTAGTCTCTAAAACTGCATATTTTACGCCACATCTTCACATTTATTTCATATTAAATTCTGCTAATAATACCTCTCTTGCATGTTTCTAGGTCCATGGCATGAAATGAAGAAGAAGACCCTAAATCACCATTTAATTGGTGATTAAAGCGTACATGAATAGCCATTGACTTTAGAGAGCTTATTCGTCAAAATCAGGGTCTGCAAACAGAGAAACCGGGCACAGGAACTGACAGGAGACAAATGGGCAGCACGCGACCACCGTATGGCCGCGGACCTCTTCCCAAGTGTCTATAAACCCCCCCTGGGTTCTTCAGTTGGAAGATATGCAATATTTTAGGAGTAGTTTTCATTCATGTTGTAGTTTAGGGTAGTTTAGTTTAGGTTAGTTTTTCTTCCTCCATTGTATTTTTCATTTTGCAGATCTTGTAATAGGGGGAGAGAGTGGTACATGCTTGGAATGCAAGAGTGCTTGTAATAGAAAGTGACAATCTATGAAAGGTGCTCTCTTTATCTCTCTATGTTTTCTTCTCTCTAACTCCTTTTACATGTATAGCTAGTTTTTCTCTCATGGCAACTAACTACTAACCACCAACTAGTCTAACTTCTTTTATGATAATCCACATGAATTTAATAGCCTCTACGTGGCCTTACCCTTGCAAGAGCCATTGATGGTTCATGATGATGGATCTAACACTCTAACATCTAAATCTCTAACAAGCTAACATTACTTTATTTCATGCTTACTCTTATTGGGTTTTGATGATTTAAGTGTAGCTTACACTTGTTGGTTGAATTTGGATGTGAAAGTTGACATATGGGTCATGCTTTGAAAAGCTCTCGAACCAAGGACTAGTGATGGCCAATGATACATGTGAGGCAACTATTACTAAGAGGTTAGCATGTTAGTGGAGTCATTAGCAGTTAGTAGCCGTGAGTTTTCTTTTTCTTTCACTTGTTTTAGAAATATTCCAAAGAACCACAAATACATTCTTTTCGATGTTTCACACTTCTTCGTATTTCACCGTACTTCTCTTTTCATTCATTCTTTTCTTTTCTTTTTATTCTTTAAAACTTTGAAGAACCGTTAACATATCGTGAACATACCTGTAAGCTTCTATCGCCTCCCGTCCTTGTGGATTCGACTCGTTTTAGCCTCTATGCTATAACGGAAGTATCGAGGATGCCAAAGCACACACACTTTAAATATTAATTTCAAACATACACTTTTTGTGCGGGTTTTCCCCCGATCAACCACCATCTCTTCTTTTACCATCTTCTCTTAACTAAACTTAATATTTTTATTTTCTTTTTATAAACTGAGAAGATAAGTATTAATTAGTTTTTGTAAATTAAAAGAAGAAACTTACATAACCCTTACATCACTGTCCCTCCCTGTGGATCACGACCCGTTAGCCCTAGGCTACAGGTAGAATTGAGGACCTAGCACTGTTCTAATTTTCTGTAGTTTTTTGTGCAAGTTTGGCTCGATCAACCAACATAAGTGAAATTCTCTCTTGTCCTATTCTGGTGAAATACAATGATCCCAGATGTCCTACCATTTCTTGCACCATAGGCCAAACAGAAATTAGCAGAGCATCCTTGACCTGGGAGGAAGTTTTAACTTGCTACCTCTCTCAGTATACCAGCAACTTGGGTTAGGGCCAGCTAAGTCCAACTAGAGTCACCATTCAGTTAGCAGACCGATCTGTGAAAATCTCCAAGGGAAAATCGCAGATGTTCTTATCTGGGTTGGGGATTTCATATACCCCATTGACTTTATTGTACTTGGGACCCAACCCGTGTCAAATCCGCGGTCTCAAACTCCGGTCATCTTAGGGCGCCCATTCCTTGCTACAACCAATGCCATAATCAACTGTAGGAACGGCTCCATGCGATAACCTTTAGAGACATGATAAAGGAAGTCAATATCTTCAACTTGGAGGACAACCCGGGGATATAAATGATCAGACTTTTGGGGTCAATTCTATTGAAAATTTGACTAGTGTGCTTGAAGAAAGCATAGAGATGAAAACAGAGAGTGAGTTTGATCTGGAGTCTGAGGATTTCAATCTGGATCAAATCATAGACCCAGCAGTGGACTGGGCATCAAGGGCAAATGTACCCCATCACAGGACCGAGATTCTAGATATCGCCTCCAATGAATCAACTCCTTCCTTAGAGTTAAAAGCCTTACCCGACCACCTCAAGTACGCCTACTTGAGCGGAAGAGAAACCCTGCCAGTCATCATAGCATCCCATTTGACTGAACAACAAGAGGACAACTTGATGTCTATTCTGAAGAGACATAGGGAAGCCATTGGATGGACAATGAAAGATATCAAGGGGTTAAGTCCAGCAATAGTTCAACATAGAATTCACTTAACCGATGAAGCGATTCAAAAAGGGACCCACAATGCAGGCTTAACCCACTCATGCAAGAGGCTGTAAAAACGAAAATTTTGAAATTGTTAGACAATGAGATCATTTATCCCATTCTGAAAGCCAATGGGTTAACCTGGTTCATGCGATCCCCAAGAAAGCTGATTTTACGGTGGTAGAGAATGCGCAGAAAGAGTTGGTACAAACAAGACTGCCTATCAGGTTCGTGTTTGTATTTACTATAGAAAGTTGAATGCGGCCACTCGTAAGGACCACTTCCCGCTACCCTTCATCGACCAAATGCTTGAACGCTTGGCTGGACATGAGTAATATTGTTTCCTAGATGGGTACTCGGGATACAATCAGATCCCCATTGCTACAGAAGACCAGGAGAAGACTACGTTCACCTGGCATTTGGAACCTTCGCCTACTGACGCATGCTCTTTGGATTGTGCAACGCTCCTGTGACATTCCTACAGTGCATGCTCAGTTTGTTCTCCGACATGGTAGAACATTTTCTTGAGACTTTTATAGATAACTTCTCCATTTATGGAGATTCATTTGATCAATGTCTTCATCATCTAGAGTTGGTTCTGCAAAGATGTAAGAAAAAGAATCTAACTCTGAAATGGGAGAAATGTCATTTCATGGTGAGACATGGGATTGTCTTAGGCCATAAGATTTCTACGAGAGGAATTGAAGTGGGTAAGGCAAAAATAGAAGTGATAGCTAAGCTTCCACCACCCATCAAGAATATCAGATCCTTTCTAAGACACGCTGGGTTCTACCGACGGTTTATTTAGAACTTTAGCAAAATCGATAGGCCCTTAACCAACCTGCTCGCAAAGGACGTGCCCTTTGATTTTAATGAAGTATGTTTCAAATCATGGGAGAAGCTTAAGCAAGACCTTGTATCTGCGCTTATTATTTTTGCTCCAGATTAGGCACAACCGTTTGAAATCATGTAGGATACCTCCGATTTTGCAATCGGTGCTGTTCTTGGACACAATAGACAACACGTGATCGACTACTCGAGTAGGACCCTGAATGATGCCCAACAGAATTATACAATGACCGAGAGGAATTCTTGGCCGTTGTCTTTGCGTAAGAAAAGTTCCGGCCCTACTTGTTAGGATCGAAGACAGTGATTTTCGCGGATCACTCGGCATTGAAATACCTCATGACTTAAAAGGAAGCAAAAGCCTGATTAATTTAGTGGATCCTTCTGCTTCAAGTATTTGACCAAGAAATCTGAGAAAAAATAGGTATAGAAAATGTGGTAGTTGATCATCTGTCAAAAATTTCAAATGCACCGATAATACAGGCTCTGATTAATGAGGATTTCCCAGATGAGCACATCCTGGTCATTTTTAAGGAACCATGGTATGCGGACATAGTCGATTATCTGGCCACCAGATAACTATCCGCTGACTGGACAAAGCAAGACCAGTGTCCCTTCTTTGCCCAAGTACGGTACTTCTTCTGGGAGGAGCCGTATCTTTTTAAGTATTGTCCTGACCAGATTATTTGACGATGCATACCAGAAGAAGAACATAGGAGTATTCTTAGTTTTTGGCATGACTTGCATGCAGAGGACAATTCGGTCCCCACAAATCACAGAGAAAGTTTTACACAGTGGGTTTTACTTACCCACTTCGTTCAAAGATTCATTCCACTTTTGCTAGTCATGTGCAAATTGTCAGAAGATTGGGAAAATTTCGAGAAGAGACATGATGCCCCTGGACCCGATTCTTGAAGTCAAAAGTTTTGATGTTTGGGAACTTCATGGGACCATCCACAAATTCATTCGGCAACCAGTTCATCTTGGTTGCAGGGGATTACGTCTCTAAATCGGTAGAAGCTGTGACTACGAGACCAATGACAAGAAAGTGGTTGTCAAATTTTTCAAGGAAAATATCATCTCCCATTTTGGCACCACCAGAGAGATAATTAGTAATAATGGATCGCATTTCTGCAATAGAGTTTATGAAGCTCTGATGCGGAAATATTCCATCAATCACAAGTTATCCACTCTGTATCATCCCCAAACAAATAGGCAAGTCGAAGTGACCAATCGACAAATCAAGCTCATTTTAGAAAAGACTGTTGGACAAAACCAAAAGGAATGGTCGGTCAAGCTAAACGATGCGTTATGGGCTTACTGAACTACTTTTAAGACGGTCCTGGGGATGTCTCCTTATAGAATCATATTGAAAAAGCCTGTCATCTGATAGTTGAATTAGAACACCAAGCCCTATGGGCTATTAAGCAACTCAATTTCGATCTGACTAAAGCCGGTGAACTAAGAAGATTGCAGATCTCATAGTTGGAGGAGATACGGAATGAGGCCTAAGAGAACACATGGATCATAAAAAGCAGAACTAAAATTTTTCATGACCAGATTATCAATCGAAAAAACTTTGCCCTGGGGGACAAGGTTCTGCTATACAACTCGAGGCTTCACATTTTCGCGGGGAAGCTTAAAACTCGTTGGTCTGGACCATTCATTGTGCACCGTCTTCCCACACGGTACTGTGGTTATTGTCGTTTCTAAGAGTAATACGGAATTTAAAGTGAATGGGGAAAGACTGAAGCCATTTTTGACCACTGAGCCTGCGTCCAGGGCTGAAATTGTCTGAGTCTTTTCGCTCCATCACACACCTAACCATAGCCATCCACACACCACCAAAAAAAAGTGTAAATAAAAAAAAATTTAGGGGTTCTTTATTCTTATTGTTTATATACTGACCCCTTATATACTTGTAAATATCCTTTTTGAAAATTTCTTTTTCTACCCCTATTTTTACTCTCTTCTCCCTCTCCCTTAGCCTATTCGCTCTTGGCCGGCCCGAGTCGACGGAGACGGTGATATCTTTTCTTTATCCTATTTTTACATTTACATTAACATGACTAGCATTGAGGACAATGCATAAGATAGGTGTGTGGGGGTGCTAACATTCTTTATTTTCCTTTTATTTAAAAAAAACTCCTGAATGAAATTTTTTTTACTCTTTATAAAAATGCCAAAAGGTTGTAAGAATTAAGGGAACCTTATTAAGGAATCTTTATTTTTGCCTAAATAAAAAAGAAACATTGGTTTGATTAAGAGTTGGAAGGGACAAGGAAAATAACTCATACCTTTTATTTAGCCTTAGTAGAACATGCATAAACCATACACACACGCTTGGGATTTAGAGACACAATTTTAAAAAAAAATAATAATCTGGATAATTGTGCCTCAAGAAGCATGATTACTCACGCCAAATACACACACACACAAATAAGTAAATCTTGATTTCGTGGCCTACTCTACTTGCATATTTGACCTGAGGGGGGATTTTCCACCTGGTGCCCTAAAACCATCGGGTTTGGGAGTCATCTGTTTGATATGTGTTACATGAGTAAAGTAGAAAGCCTAAAGAAACCAAGTATATACAAATAGATAAACATTAATAAAATTAAATAACATTCAAAGTTGAGTTGAGAAATCCCAAGCACATCACACTTACACATTATGCATATCTATCTAAAGAAAAATAACAGAATGAGTTAGAAGTATAAGATCCTTTCTAAATTCAAAGAAAAATCTTAATTTCTTCTTTTATAAAGGCTAAAGTATATGAGGACTTATGTGGGTTAAACCTAATTCTTACATCATTTGGTCTTTTTTACTTAGATGATTGAAAATTCTTTTTCTTTAAGAGGTTTGCTGACAACTAACATTTTTCTTCATTTATTGGATTTTGTGGGTGCAATCTGCTGAAAACTCTCAGGAGATAACACTCCTCCTCTAGGGAAAACCTAGAGGTTTAAAGGCTTGTTGTACTTGCTCAGTGCAATCACGTCACCTGCGAAAGTGGTGTAATAATTCTCTTATTTTTATTTTTCTCGGGACGAGCAAAAAGATAAGTGTGGGAGTGTGATTAGTCTCTAATAAAGTATAATTTTTATCACATCTGCACATTTATTTTATATAAAATACTGCTAATAATGGTTTACTTGTGTGATCCTAGGTCCATGGTGTGCAATGAAGAAGATCCTAAATCACCATTTAATGGGTGATTAAAGGCCTACAAAGTAGCCATTGACTTTAGGAGGTGATTCTGTCGGACCAGGGGATCAAATCAGAAATCCAGAAAATCCAACTGATAGGGGACCGAAGCGACAGAATGCAGCAGGCAGCGCTGCACGCATCGCCTTGGTACAGTCGTAGAAATGCGCTCTGGCCACGTTTTCGCGGCTGTACTGGTGCGGCCGCGCCAGTGCCTTGGGTCAGGGGTTGCCCCCTGGCCCCCTTTCCCCTGGTGACTATAAATACCCCCCTTGGGTGTTCTTCGGGGGGATATCCAGAGTTTTAGGAGTTTTAGTTGTTTTATGTTTTCTTCTTCTTCTAGTTAGTTTAGCCATTAGAGTGAAGGAGAGAGAGTGTGTGTACAAATTGTATTTGAAAGTGACAAGCTTATACAGGTAATATGTCTCTTTCTTCTTTCCATTTACTTGGTGTTTTCTATTTGCTTTTACTTTCTTGTTTAGTGTAATACTCCTTCTCTTTACTTCTTCCTCTTGTTATTTTCTTTTCTTACTCATGTCTAACTCTTTCATTGCATAACTGACTAACTACTAACCCACTAATCTCAAACAACTTGATTGATAACCCAAATGAGTCAATAGTGTCAAACAAGCCTTGTGCAAACGAGAGTTATGACATCTTAAGATGAGAGTTCTAACTCTAACTACTTACAAGTATTCCCTTTTTTATATTCATGCTTAACGGTTTTTGATGATTTATAGATTGTAAGCTTTACTTGTTTTCATAAATTAGAGATATTCCTATTAATCTTTGCCGATACTATTAGTGTACTTGTTACTTCTCTTATTCTCGCCTTCAATTGGATCTTGATAAGGGAATGTTCAAGTTTTTACCGTGTAAAGCTAAGTTAAAGGAAGAACTTTCATTCGATCTCCAACGTGAATAGTTCCCATGCATAAGGGTTATGCTTGCCTATGATCCATTGTGAGGCTACATCTTCAAGAAGTTAGAGATTAGTGGGAGCACTTAGTAGAAAGTTAGCCATGCGTTTTTACCATTAAGAAAATTCACTTTTACAAACCAACAAACCAATTCAAACAATTCTTGAAACAACTCTTATTTTCATTTCAATTCTTTATTTGAAATAAAGAACTTTTTCTTTACTTTGAACAACGAAGCAGCACCAAAGCTTCCATCGCTCTCCCTCCTTGTGGATACGACCCATATAGCCACTTTGCTAGTACGGAAGAATCGCAAAATCAGGAACATCGACCCACTTTCCTTTACTTATATTTGTGCATGTTTTTTGCCGATCAAAGACTGTTGAATCATCTTCTGATAATTTCTGAGCAATCTGTTATATAAAATAACATACAAGATATTAATAATAATTTATATGTAAACATTAAAAATAACAAAAAAATTATATGCTTACTAGATCTTGATGCGCATATCCTTTGTGAATAGTAACCGATTTTTCAGCATCATCATCACATTTCCTACCGATTTATGTTAATTATGTTGCTAATAAATATTATTTGGGCCTTTTGCAGATAATTAGAAGAAGAAGGGCAAAGTGGTAATAAAATCCTTTTTTAAAGCTATTTTTGGATAATTAAAGGGATTTCTTAAAGAGTAAGAAAGATGGTTCTAGAAAAGAGTGAATTAGTCCTAAAAATTAGAGTATGAATCTGAACTAATGCTCGCCCAAGTGCGCAAAGTTGGATATTCTCCGATGTTACCATCCAAGAGAAGGGACAGATGGCAGAAGATCTACTCATCTATCCACCATCTAGCCGTGTTTCTGCGGCAAGATGGAGGATCCAGGCGTGGATCTTGGACACATATCCCATCATTTCATGCTCCCTAAGCTTCTGTAGCCTATAAATACCCTGTAATTAGGCTCGAGAAAATGTTAGACAGAGAACAGAGAGCAGAGCACCTTAATTGCTTTTCCTACTCTAATTTCTCTTTAACTCTTGCATCATTGCAATTAGATTAGGTTTTCATTCCAGAATTTGAGTGAGGAAGAGAGAGTGCTGTTGTAATTGAGAAGGTGACAATCAATACAAGGATTCTTCATGTCCTCATATCTCTTTCTTGTAATCTTCTACTTGTACTTTTAATTCATGTCTCTAACAATCTTTAACACCTAGCAAGATTTTTATTTCATGCTCCAAGTGCACTCACAAAACTCAAACCTTAACTAAAAACTGATGGATGTTGGCCCTAGGGACATTTCAGACTCACTAAGAGATTAACCTAGGGTGAGAATTGCAAGAACTATACTCCCGCAAATCGGTGTCTAAAAAAAGAGGATTCAGAGGTTAAGCCTCGAAAACTCCGTGGTTTGGCGTAATTAAGGCCCGTGGCTCACGTCCAGATACCTCCCTCTGAGTTTTGCCCTTTCTTGGCTGATTAGCTTGTAGTTGAGTTCCTGCAACAATCTCCCCTGGAGAATCGACCAGTTAGGAGTCGTCTAGGTTCAGGTATCTTAGACTAAGGCTTGGTGGTTGTTTCTCTTTCTTTTTGTTTATTTTTATTCTTTTCGATTATCTGTTGTCTATACGTTGTTTGTAGTGTGCTGCATGCAAGTGTGGGTGAGAAATCTTGTAACTCCCAGATTAACCAGAAACACTTCTCTACCCTTGCATCCAGAACCGGTGATGGCATCGCTACAGGATAGGTTTTACTCGATCAAAACCTCACTGCCATCTTGTATAAAACTTCCTAAGGCGAATGAAAATAACTTTGAATTAAAGCCTCAATTCATCAATAATCTTCCAAAATTTCATGGTTTAGAATCGGAGGATTCATACTTCTTTGTTAGGAAATTTAAAGAAGTATGCCTCATAATGCGTATTCCCCATCTAGGAGATGATGCCGTTAGGTTACGTTTCATTCCCTTTTCCCTAAAGGACCTAGCTAAGAAATGGTTGTACAGTTTGGCTGTAGATTCAGTTACAACGTGGGATGATTTTGTTAAGGCCTTCTGAAGAAATTCTATCCAATTCACAAGACTGCCCTCATCAGAAAGAATATCATGCAGTTTAGGTAAGAAGAGAGCGAGCCATTCTGGAGATACTTTGAATGATTCAAAGATCTCCTAGCTCAGTGCGCTCATCATGGTGTAGAGAAATGGCGTCAGTGCCAGATTCTCTATGATGGTTTGGATTATCAAACAAAAACCCTATTAGAAATCATGTGTCAGGGAGGTTTCTTGCAAAAGGATGAAAATCAGGGTTGGGATTTGTTTTAGGATCTAGCTGAGAAAACCCTACAATGGGATCTAGCCTCAGAAAAACCAAGGAATTCACAGTCTATAGCTTTGAAAGGAGGGCTCCTATCCTTAGAATCATCAATAGTTGTTGAAGCTAAGATCGCAACCCTTATGAGGAGAATAGAGGCTCTAGAAACAAAAGGGCTAGCAAATGTCAACCAAATCAAGCTACCACTAATTCACAATCTGGGTTGTTCATACTATCAGGCACCGAACCATGTTTTTGAAGAGTGTCCTATTTTTCAGACTCACCAAGTGCCGCCGGAACACATGAATACGGCCTACTCACGACCGCCACACAATCCTTACTCGCAAATGTATAATCCCGGTTGGCGAATCACCCAAATTTCTCCTGGGCCCAAAATAATTCTGCTAGGCCAAATTTCTCCAATAATCTCCACCATCCCAATCATCTACCAAATTTTCCCAGTCAAGCTCCATCTTCCTCCTACGAAAGTTTACCAATGGAGAAGAAATTCAGTAAATTGGAGGAAAGTATGGAAGCATTTATAAAGTCCCAAGCCGCCTTCATGCAAAATCAGGGACAAACATTGAGCAACCATTCACAGGCCATTCGAGATTGGAAATACAGATGAGTCAATTAGCTAACTCTCTAAGTGAAAGACCAAAGAGTACTTTACCTAGTCAGCCGCTAGTTAACCTAAAGAATTCCAATCAAGCATATGAAATTCAGGATCCTCAGATCAACCAGTGCAATGCTGTTCATACACTTCGATCAGAAAAGAAGGTAGACAACTAGGTCTACCAGCAGAAAAATCCTTCCCACATTGATCCTGCTCCTACTTTCTCATTTGCCCGCTCCCCCCAATCTGCTCCACAAACATCTGACAAAGACACAGCTGCTGAACAAGTTCATAGGCTTAGGCTTAGGAACAATAATAAGAACATGCACATAGAAAAAATACTTGAGATGTTTAATCAGGTCAAACTGAATGTGCCTCTTCTTGACGCTATCCAACAAGTCCGAGCCTATGCCAAATTTCTTAAGGATATGTGTACGAAGAAGAGAAATATGAATGTGCCCAAGAAAATGTTCTTTGCTACCAACATAAGCGAAATTCTGTCTGGTCCTATTCTGGTAAAATACAAAGATCCCAGATGTTCTACAATTTCTTGCACCATAGGACAACAGAAATTAGCAGAGCACTCCTTGACCTGGGAGCAAGTATCAACTTGCTACCACTCTCAGTATACCAGCAGCTTGGGTTGAGCTAGCAGAGTCCAACTCAAGTCACCATTAAGTTAGCAGACCGATCTGTGAAAATTCCTAAGGGGAAATCACATATGTCCTTATCTGGGTCGGGGATTTCATCTACCCAGTTGACTTCTTTGTATCTGAAACCCAACCCGTGTCAAATCCGCGGTCTCAAACTTCGATCATCTTAGGGTGCCCATTCTTTGCTACAGCTAATGCCATAATCAACTATAGGAACGGGTCCATGCAATTGACCTTTGAAGACATGACAAAGGAAGTCAATGTCTTCAATCTTAGAAGACAACCCAGGGATATAAATGATCAGACTTTTAAGGTCAATTCGATTGAAAATTTTACCAGCGTGCACGAAGGAAGAAAGCATAGAGATGGAAACAGAGAGTGAGTTTGATCTGGAGTCTGAAGATTTCAATCTGGATCAGACTATAGACTCAGCATTGACTAGGCATCAAGCCCAAATGTACCCCATCACAGGACCGAAATTTCAGATATCACCTCCAATGAATCAACTCCTTCCCTAGAGTTAAAAGCCTTACCTGAACACCTCAAGTACGCCTACTTGGGCAAAAGAAAAACCCTGCCAGTCATCATAACATCCCATCTAAATGAGCAACAAGAGGACAACTTGATGTCTATTCTGAAGAGACATAGGGAAGCCATTGGATGGACAATGAAAGATATTAAAGGGTTAAGTCCAGCAATAGTATAACATAGAATTCACTTAACCGATGAAGCGATTCTCAGGAGGGACCCACAACACAGGCTTAATCCACTCATGAAAGAGGCTGTAAAAATAGAAATTTTAAAACTGTTAGACAATAGGATCATTTATCCCATTTCTGATAGCCAATGGTTAGCCCGGTTCATGCGATCCCCAAGAAAGCTGATATTACTGTGGTTGAGAATGAGCAGAAAGAGTTGGTACAAATAAGGCTGTCTACTAAGGTTCGTGTTTGTATTGACTATAGAAAGTTGAATGCGGCCACTCGTAAGGATCACTTTCTGCTACCCTTCATCGACCAAATGCTTGAATGCTTGGCTGGACATGAGTACTATTGTTTCCTAGACGGGTACTCGGGATACAATCAGATCCCCATTGCTGCAAAAGACTAGGAGAAAACTACGTTCACCTGCCCATTCGGAACCTTCGCCTACCGACGCATGCCCTTTGGATTGTGCAACGCTCCTGCGACATTCCAACGGTACATGCTCAGTTTGTTCTCCGATATGGTGGAACATTTTCTTGAGATTTTATGGATGACTTCTCTATTTACGGAGATTCATTTGATCAATGTCTTCATTATCTAGAGTTGATTTTGCAAAGATGTAAGGAAAAGAATCTTACTCTAAAATGGGAGAAATGTCATTTCATGGTGAGATAGGGGATTGTCTTAGGCCATGAGATTTCTAGGAGAGGAATTGAAGTGGACAAGGCAAAAATAGAAGTGATTGCTAAGCTTCCACCACCCAAAAGCATCAAGGATATCAGATCCTTTCTAGGGCATATTGGGTTCTACCGATATTTTATTAAGGACTTTAGCAAAATTGCTAGGCCCTTAACTAACCTGCTCGCAAAGAACATGCCCTTTGATTTTAATGAAGTATGTTTCAAATCATGGGAGAAGCTTAAGCAAGAGCTTGTATCTCCGCCTATTATTTCTGCTCAAGATTTGGCTCAACCATTTGAAATCATGTGCGATACCTCCGATTTTGCTATCGTCGCTGTTCTTGGATAGCGCATTGACAATAAACATCACGTGATCTACTACTCGAGTAGGACCATGAATGACGCCCAACAGAATTATACAACGACCGAGAAAGAATTCTTGGCCGTTGTCTTTGCGTAAGAAAAGTTTCAGCCCTACTTGTTAGGATCGAAGACGATGATTTTCACAGATCACTCGGCATTGAAATAACTCATGACTAAGAAGGAAGCAAAAGCCCGATTAATTTGATGGATCCTTCTCCTTCAAGAATTTGACCTGAAAATCTGAGACAAAAGAGGTATAGAAAATGTGGTAGCTGATTATCTGTCAAGAATTTCAAATGCACCGATAATACAAACTCCAATCAATGAGGATTTTCTAGATGAGCACATTCTGGCCATTTTTAAGGAACCATGGTATGCGGACATGGTAAATTAGCTGGCCACCGGATAACTACTCGCTGACTGGACAAAGCAAGACCACTGTTGCTTCTTTGCCCAAGTTCGATACTTCTTCTTGGAGGAGCCGTATCTTTTTAAGTATTGTCCTGACCAGATTATTCGACGATGCATACCAGAAGAAGAACAAAGGAGTGTGATTAATTTTTGCCAAGAACTTGCATGCGGAGGTCACTTTGGTCCCCACAAAATCACAAAAAAAGTTTTACAAAGTGGGTTTTACTAGCCCACTTTGTTTAAAGACTCATTCCACTTTTGCAAGTCATGTGCAAATTGTCAGAATATTTGAAAAATTTTGAGAAGAGACATGATGCCCCTGAACCTGATTCTTGAAGTCAAATTTTTAATGTTTGGGGAATCGACTTCATGGGACCATTCCTAAATTCATTCGGCAACCAGTTCATCTTGGTTGTAGTGGATTATGTCTCTAAATAGGTAGAAGCTGTGCCTACGAAGACCAATGACAACAAAATGGTTGTTAAATTTCTTAAAGAAAATATCTTCTCCTATTTCGGCATCCCCAGAGTGATAATTAATGATAATGGATTCTGTAATAGAGTTTTTAAAGCACAGATGCGAAAATATTCCATCAGTCACAAGTTATCCACTCCATCATCCCAAAACAAATGGGCAAGTCGAAGTGACCAATGGACAAATCAAACTCATTTTGAAAAAGACTGTTGGATAAAACCAAAAGGAATGGTCAGTCAAGCTAAATGACGGTTATGGGCTTACCGAATTTCTTTTAAGACGGTCCTGGGGATGTCTCTTTTTAGAATAATATTTGAAAAAGCCTGTCATCTGTCAGTCGAATTAGAACCCGGTCACACCCCACTTCCCAAAATATGCTGAAGCGAAGTCGCGACGAGAGCGGTGACGCATATACGCAAGGAAAATACTTCACGTATACGCGCTAAGCCTATAGTAACATGAACAAGATATAAAATCTACTATTATAAATCAATATCACTGCAATATGACATATAAATATCTAACACAAGAATAACAAATGAATAAAGGAAAGAAAATGGCAACTGGATGTGATAAAGATAGAATCAGAAAATAACATGAATAAAAGAGCATGAATACCTAAAATCAAGAAAAGAGAGACTTCAGCTCCTCGTAACGCGTCCGATCACATGAATACCTGAAGAATATAAGAAGATATCCAATACCCTGGACGTGCGAATCCAGGATCCTCAGAAGCGACCTAATGAGTGTGTGTGTAAAGGGAAAGGTGTTCGTACATAACAACGCAAGCAATAACAACATGATAAACTGCAGACAGAAGATAACTAAATAACATGTTAAACAAATAACTGAAGTATAACTGATTAACTAACTACAAGTATGTAGAAAAAAGGCAACAATAAATGAATAGTAACTTAGCCAATCAGTGATATAAGCAAGGGTATCTCAGGTCATGAGTACAATCAATGTCTATCATAGTTATATATACGTACAGTCGCGTGATCACGGTCAGTCACAATACATTAACAGTTTATTATTATTAATTATGTCAGCGAATACTAATTGTCACATGTAATAGACGCATCCCATACTACGCCTATTACACATGCCAATTGAGGTCCTCAGTTATTGAAACAGATTGGTTGGAGACATTGTCTGTGTTTTAGGTGGGTCCCGTGCATACCCGGGACCACGGCCCAGACCCCTAGCGCTGAACCAGAACCTACCGCAAGGTAGTCAGGAACATGTATAACAGGAACAAGAACAGGACTAGGGTGTCAGTCACCCCACGGGAACCCTGCAGTGGAACCCTCTTTCGGCTGCGCAACCTAAATACTAGGTCTACCCAAAATACAGACGCTGTCTCCTCCATCAATCTCCCCAATCCTAGTGCAAGTTTTTTAATGTCATGTTATTAGTTTATCATGATTACTTAATGTGCATGTTACTTGAATCACTGGGATAACTCAGTGGTAATCACGATAACAATATCAACATGTGTAATCAGGATACCGATATAACAGGAATATATAATATCAGTGAACAGGATATCGGTATAACAGGAATATGTAATAAGTATAACATGAAAGTATTGTAACCGTGCAACAATATTTTCCCAGAAATTAATGATAACATGGACATGATAGTTATCAGGTAGATACCAAGTATAATCAGTCAAGTTTCCCATGTAAATCATGATATTCAATATGAGTAATAACCTACTGTCATGAATAGAACAATCCAGGCAATATATATAATGAACTCATATCCTCAAAGTCGTCGATATATCCATCCTCTAAGTCATCAATAAATCAGATCGATCAATAGCTGTCATAAAACTCCGAACATGTAATATAGTCACCGATATCAATGAAATCATCCATAATAACTCACTCTCCATAACTGAATTGATCAATAACTAAACATGAAGCACATGGTATGTCCTCGAGATCAATAAGTCAAAGGATACTGAAATCATAAAGAAGTAAAAGAATCATCCTCAAACAACATATGGTCTAGAATATCTACTTCCGATACTTAACATCAACAAAATATTATCTAAATAAATCTCAAATACTCACAACTATAAATCTAGCTACGTTAATCTCATCTTAATGCAGATCAGGCTTCATTATAAAGAACATGAATATCAGATCAACTCTAACTCAAGATCAATCCAAACACAGTCCAACTTTCCTCACAACTAAATCTGAATCCAGAAGGATAAATAACTGAATAAGAACTAGCAAGAATACTAATATCTCAGTGACAAAATATCAAGTTCTGAAATGTCTAACATTGATTAGTCACATATATTGCATATACATTGTCACCTTACCATACTTTTTAGCTAATAAATCATATTAATAAGTCTTCTTCTTCTTTGTTTAATGTAGGCCCAATTGCTAAAGAAAAGGAACAGAAACAAGCCCAAAAGCCCACCAAATTCTGATTTAATTTAGAAGAAATTCGAAATCAAAGAATCAGGGCAAAATCTGGCATATCAGAGAGGTTGAAAACCGATTGAGAAGAATTCTCCCTGAATTAAGCGGTTGAAGCCAACAATCAAAGGCTGTTTCGTTAAATCCTTAAGCTGAAATGAGAAAACCAGTAGAAGATATGGGCAAATCATCAATCCGGGGATCTCACCAATTGGGTGTGGCCACCTGGCCACACCAGGGCCGCGAAAACGCGGCCCTAGCTGCGTTTTCGCGGCCTTGTTAGGTCAGCTCGGGGAGCATTTGCTCCCCCAATCTTCCTGGGATTCTCCCATTTTGGTTTTTCCCTATTAATACTAGTTTCAGCAGAGCAAAATGGGACGATCATGCAGAGATAGGATTTAGTCCAATTTTTCATTTTTTAGTGTAGTTTTTTGTTTTTCTTTTCATGTAATTTTTAGCTTTAATTTATATAAATCAGAGAAGATCAGAGTTTCATAGGAGAATGAGAACGAAGCTTGTGCTGAGAGTGACACTGGTGTAAGATTTTCTTCTTTTCTCTTATTGTTATGAAATCGAATCTGTAATTTCCTTTTGTATGTACTTTGTTTTCGTGTTCTTCTTCTTCTCTACTTTTCTTCTTTTGGTACAATTGCTCTCCAAGTGAGTCTAAAAGCATCGAAAGAGCCTTGCCTTTGCGAGTGCCACCGATAGCTCATGACGATGGATTTCGAGTTTCATTCGTATCACTTCATACTTGCAACGTCTTGATGATATAATGTGGAGGAATGAGAATCAACTCTTATGGGCTATACGTTGATCGCCTCGCTTCAAGGTAACATCATTGCAAAAGATTCAAGGTAGGTATTTTGCCAAAAGAAGTAAGTAATTTTTAGTTTCTTTTCTTTTCTTTTATTCTTTAGTTTAGAACACCAACAACACCCACTTCTTTCCATTTTCAATTTCTTTGTAAATAATCATTCTCCATTTTCTCCACCTTCTCCATCTATCGCTTTCTTTCTAACTTAACTATTAACTCTTTTTCTCTTTTCTTTTTAAGAACTAAAGAAGAACTTTAATCAAACTTTGTATCTTAAAAGAAGACTTACTAAAAAGCTTCCATCGCTAGTCCCTCCTTGTGGATCACGACCCGCATAGCCACTTGCTATTGCGATAGAATTGAGCACTTGCACATCTCTATTTTAAAGTTTTGAAATACTGTATTTTTGTGCAGGTTCAAGCTCAATCAAATTTTGGCGCCGTTGTCGGGAAGGGACGGTAAGTTACTCTTTTTAAAAGTATACATTTTGGTTAAGTTTCTTCTTTGTTTTTTTTTGTACAGATTCAACAACAAGGAATTCTTGCTGCAGTGGACATATAAGTGGCCTTGGACTCTGCTCAAGAAAGCAGAGCCAAGAAGCCCTCAGATTTGCTATATTTTAGTGGCAAAACTGAGTGAACTACTAACCTGTATTCTTGCAGGTTGGCTAAATTAAAAATCTGAATTTCTGTAGCATTTATCTCCTTGTTTGACTCACTGTATATACATTTTTAACACAACAGTAAAAAGTTGATTGTAAATGTAAAAATGATTTAGACTTTGCATTTAGGCACGTGTCTATTTCATTTCATTTTTTTATTTACTGTTGAAGAGTGCTGGAGCCAAGGTATGTGTGCATAGCATTTAGTATAAGGTTCATTCTTGTATGATTACTTGAATGTTACTTTTTCTATATATTTGTACACTGCACTAAATTGACTTAAGGGCTTGTCCTATAACAAGATAAGGTGGGGAAGTCATTTCTCTCCCTTAGCCCACAAACAATCTCCTCACTCATTGACCCAAGCCTAACTAAAAATGAGTAGATGTTGGCCCTAAGGACATTTCAGACTCAATTAGGAGATTATCCTAAGGGGGAAAGGTGTTAGAATTTGACTCCTGCCAAATCAGTGTCTAGGAAGGGGATTAAGGTCGAAAGCCCGAAGGTTGGTGGTTACTTAATTAAGGAACGTCTTTGACGAATAACCTCCCACCAATCTTGGCCTGACCTGGCTGATTAGATTGTGGTCAAAGTCTGCATTATACCTCCCGTGACAGTCTAACCAGTTAAGAGTCGTCTAGGTCATAGGTCTACCCTAACTTAGTTTAGAATTTTTTTCCTTTGTTTGCTTATTTGTTTCTTTGTTTGTGTTTTTCTGTGTGATATGGCTTATAACAATAATTTTTTCAATTTTAATAGTAATCCATATTACACACCAACCTCTTTTTCAAATATTACCAACCCGGCATATCATAACTTTAACCAATATAGTGTGCCGGATTGGTCTTATCCGAATCAATATAACCCATGCCTCCAATCTTATAACCATAATTTCCAGAATAATTTCAACTCTTCACAGAGTCAGTGGGGATTCACCTCCCCCGAGTTCAATTTTCAACCAACTTGTCCTCCTTATCCACCTTGTCCACAATATTTTCAAGATTCATACTCAGTTCCACTAGTCCAAAATAGAAAACCATCAATTTTGGAAAAGAGTATGCGTGAGTCCAAATAAAAATCACAAAATCTGATGGACTCACAATTTCACTACCAATTCCAAAACAACACTTCATCTTTTCAACAAAACGATAAACCTATCAACTATGAAAAGATGCTTGAAGCCATGACTCAGGATCAAGATGCTCGTAATAACGACATAGATATGATGGTCCAATCTCTACGTTCTCACCGTTTGGCTAGTTCTGATGTCGGTAATCGTTCAGTTAGAGCTGAAGAGTCATGTTGTTTTGGAAAACAAGGTTCCATTTCAGAAAAATCATTTGAACTTGCCCAAACTCCAAATTTTGAAAATGATATTGACAGTTTGGCAGGTTATTCCTTTCCTAAAATAGAACCTGAGAATGAATATAATCCTGAACCTCAACTTAGTGATTCAATTCTACTTCCTGATTCAATAATGACTCTGGTGTCTTCACTTGATTTCAATCTTTTTTTCCGAGTCAACATTGAATCCTGTGCCAATTCATCATGAAATTGAATCACCCATCTTTGATGATCATATTGAACTTGACCAATTTTACACTTTTGAAAGTCCTATTGACAAATTGGCAAGTTCTCATTTTTATGACATTGAACTCAATGAGAAATGTGACCTAGATTCTCAAATCTGTGATCCAGTTCAAATTCCCGAATCAATATTGACTCCTATTTTGTTACCCGACTTGAGTAATATTTAGAGACAGTTTTGATTCCCACACCTATCATTCTTGAACTTGAATCACCAATATTAAGTCACATTCCATTGTTGGAAAATGAATGTGAACTTGAGTTTCAACTTCTTGATTTGGACCCACTTCCTGAACCAATCTCGACTCCTTAACCTTTACTTGACTTAAGTCACTTTCCTGAGTCGGTATTAGTTCCCGTACTTCCTAAGTCCAAGTCAATCATTCTATCTTTTCACACGCCATTCTGGGACAAGGCGGTTGACAAATTTGACTCTGAAATTAATTATGGAATTTGAAAATTAGATGGAATTAAATTTTTAATAAAAATCCTTTATGGATACATCATTTTAATGGGTTATATTAGAGAGACTTCTGGTGGGTTCCTCCGAACTCTACGAAAAGTCGATTAGGCCGCATTTCGTGGACCAATCAGACCACCACCAGAACCACCACTTTAAGGTAACATTTTCCTTCCCTTTCTTCTTTTTCATGCATCTATGTATTAATTCATACATTGAGGACAATGCATGAGATAGGTGTGGGGGAGGGTTCTAACATAACTTAGGTTTTTTTTCTCTTTTTATATAAAAAAAAATTTCTTTACTTTTAAAAACTTTTTGAAAATAGAAACAATATTTTGACATTTTTTTTGTAAGAAATTGAGTCAATTTTAAGGAATAGGAAAATTAAAATTAGGATTTCTTAAACTTGGTCAAAATAAGAGTATTTGTTTGATTTTTAGGGTTAGGAAGATAATTTGTCAAAGTAATTTAGTCTTGATCTTTACCTTAATGAAATATGCATACTTCATACACTTACACACTTAGGGTTCAAAAAGCAAAGATTCTTATGTCTTATATAAAACAAAAGAAAAAGAAAAAGAAAAAAAATAGATCTATGAAAGATGAACAAATCTAATTATTGATTAGTTAGGTGCTTTGGCCTAAGCAAGCCTTAGTATTTATGCAAAAGATGATTAGATAAGTTTATATATATATATATATATATATATAATATATATATATATATATATATATATATATATATATATATATATATATATATATATATATATATATATATATATATATATCCTCTGATTAAGCTGGGTATTTGTGCCTAATAAAGCATAAGTATTCACGCTTAAAAGGGGTTCAAATAATAAAATCCTTAATTTTGTGGCCTTGTTTGCTCGAGTCCTTAAGTCCTTGGGGTGTTTTCTCACCTGGTGCCCTAAGACCGTTTAGTTTGGGAGTCATCAATTAAAGGCTCGTTACATGGGCAGATTAGAAAGCCTAATAGAATTAAGGAATAATACCACAAAAAATATATAAATAAATAAGGCATAAGAGTTAGAGTTAAAGAACCCTTAGTCAAACTTTACAGTCACGATGGTGCATATGACTCAGGGTAAAGTATTAGACTAGGTGAGAAGTACAATTTGACTCCTTACTTTGATTGATAACAAATTTTTGAATGGAGACTAAGTTTAGGAATGAAAAATTCAGTTTTCCTATAACTTATAGATTACATAAGTCTTACAATTATATTTCAAATATTTTTCTCTTTCAAAATGCTTTTCAAAAATACTAATTCTTTGTTTCTCTTTCTTTATGGATTTTGTGGGTGTAATCCACTGAAAACCCTCACGAGACAAAACTCGTCCTCTAGGGGTAACCTAGAGGTTTAACGGCTTGTTGCACATGCTCAGTGCAATCGAGTGACTTGCGAAAGTGATCTAATAATTGATTAGAATTAGTATGATGTTTTGCTCGAGGGCGAGCAAAAGATAAGTGTGGGGGTGTGATTAGTCACATATATTGCATATACATTGTCACCTTACCATACTTTTTAGCTAATAAATCATATTAATAAGTCTTCTTCTTCTTTGTTTAATGTAGGCCCAATTGCTAAAAGAAAAGGAACAGAAACAAGCCCAAAAGCCCACCAAATTCTGATTTAATTCAGAAGAAATTTGAAATCAAAGAATCAGGGTAAAATCTGGCATATCAGAGAGGTTGAAAACCGATTGAGAAGAATCCTCCCTGAATCAAGCGGTTGAAGCCAACAATCAAAGGCTGTTTCGTCAAATCCTGAAGCTGAAATGAGAAAACCAGCAGAAGATATAGGCAAATCATCAAACCAGGGATCTCCACCAATTATTGGGTGTGGCCACCTTCTTTGTAAATAATCATTCTCCATTTTTCTCCATCTTCTCCATCTATCGCTTTCTTTCTAACTTAACTATAACTCTTTTTCTCTTTTCTTTTTAAGAACTAAAGAAGAACTTTAACCAAACTTTGTATCTTAAAAGAAGACTTACTAAAAAGCTTCCATCGCTAGTCCCTCCTTGTGGATCACGACCCGCATAGCCACTTGCTATTGCGGTAGAATTGAGCACTTGCACATCTCTATTTTAAAGTTCTAAAATACTGTATTTTTGTGCAGGTTCAAGCTCAATCAAACATCAATCACATCTGATCTATTATCTGTGGTATCTCTAAATTGTCTCATATCAATAGAGACGTCATATATATACTTGTCCACAATATCCAAAAGAGTTCCAGTCAGAAATAATCAGCAAATAAATGAAATCAAATCTGATAACTAATACCAATTTTAGCAACCTCAAGATCGAGCTGAGTCAAGTCACAGTCTAAGGTGTATCAAAACTAGGCCTAAGCCAACAACGATAAACTAGCAATACATGAAATGACTTAGATACAAGCTCCTATCAACTACGTAAATAAAGTAAATAATCATGAATGTCTGATTAAGTAGTAAAAGTAATCAAACTGGTAAAATATAACAGAAAGTCAAATGAAATGATAAGTGTAACATGTAAATGCATACCGATAACGGTAAATAAAGAAATGCACAAGAACGAATACTCACATGAAATGACGCAGTTTTGAAATCGAATCACCGTCTGGTCTTCACTGTACGAACTGGTACTGATCTATAAATCAACCCATGGATCGGTCTTCGAATCGTCTGTGTATTGGATCCACAACGAGCACGATTCCGAATCGAGTCTGGATCTCCTGCAACGGTCCGGATCTTACCAAACGATCTGAAATACTGTAGCACGCAACCAAACACATACATATAAACATAAATACATGCTTAGCACCCACACGTGCATACGGACACATACGCGTATACCCACACACATACATATACAAGTATACGCATACACCAACATACATGCATACTTAAATAAATAACAACACACATTACTATAAATACATACATACACATGCATGCATACCCACACTTAAATACCTGTAAATGAGTATAAGCAGATATATATAATATATATATATATATATATATATATATATATATATATATATATTATATATATATATATATATATATATATATATATATATATATATATATATATATAACACACACGCGCGCGCGCGCACACACACACACATATAAATATATCAAGACATATACTATGCATATACGCTATGTATATATACACATACATACATACATACATACATACATACATATATACATACATACATTAAAACACATACACAAACCCACGCACACACACTTGCATGCATGCATATACATTTACCAACATGCCCCTATACATTAATTAAACTTCCATATTATTACACTTTTGCCACCAACAAGTAAATATAGCACTAACCTCAGGGCGATTTGCGGCGCACTGACGGAGGCTCTGGCGGAGGCGTCAGGGGCCGCGGAGGGTGTCGTTGGATAGAGCATCTCACTGTGAAAGGCGTGGGTGCGTTCGCGCTCACCGACGGCGATCAACGATGAGACACAGAGAGATGGAAAATAGCTCGGAGGAAGGCGCTTCAAGGCCAAAAAGTGGGGAACTTGGCTTGCCTTTGATGTTGCCATGGGCTATACTTGAAAAGAAACATCCCAATGAAAACAAGGTACACAAAATGAGAGTGGGGGAGAAAGGAACTCACGCAGGGAGCATGGTCACGGCCATGGCTCATGCACGCGAGGGCTTCCATGTGCTGCAAGGCCAAGGGTCATGCTCGGTCTTGGCGCAGGTGGTGCGGCAATGGGGCTGGGAGGCCAAGGAGGTTGATGCAATGGCGCAAGGCACCATGAAGAAGGAGATCCTGTTGGTGATGGCTGGGTAGAGCTCCGGATGAGGCCGAGGAGTGTTTAGGTGTGCGTGGAGGCTCGGTGTTCCGCCGATGTTCGCCGGAGGGGGAAGGGCAGCCATGGGAAAAGGTGGGCTCGGCCATGGCTGTGACTCGGATGATGCTTGCACGCAAGGGGAGAAGAGGGTGCTCGTGGTTGCGGTGGCCACGAGCTTGGGGATGGGGGCGACTGCTATTATTGATGGGGGAGAAATAAGAGATTAGGTTAGGGTTTGGAATTAGATTAGGAAATAGGATTATATATATAAGGTGATATCGGGTTTCGGGTTGTGGGTATGGAAAGATAATGGGTATATGTTTATAGATAAAGGGTACAGGTTAATGGGTATAGAATCAAGGGGAAGGAAAAGTACTACAAATAATAATAATAATAATTACAAACCACAAAATATTAATGATTAATAATAACACTAAAAATAATTAACCATAACATTAATAATAATAAACTCTATTAACAACAAGTAATATTCACAATAATAACAATAATAATAGTAGTAACTAATAATAAAAATAAGAATCATAATTAGTAATATTAATAGTAATTTGTAACACTAATAATAATCTTAATAATTAACCATACAATAATAATAATAAATAATAATATTAGTAACACTATTAATAATTAATAAACACTAATAATATTAATAATAATAATACTAGTAGTAATAAGTAATTAAAAATACTGATAAGAAATAATGGCAATAGTATATAAATCCAAAGTGTCATTTACTATCTTTAAAAATAAATTTGTATATTTAATAGTAATAATTATGAATCAAGTTAAATAATAATAAGAAAATTAGTAAAGTAAATTAAATACTTTAGACAATAAAAATATAGTATTTTAAACTAGGGATATTACATTCTACCCATTTTATAAAAATTTCGTCCTCGAAATTCAAATAAAGCAGGGAATAGTAAAAGAATTCAAAATCAAAGGAGAAGACAAACAAGCTTCACGTCGTCACTTTGCACGTCATAAATCCACTACGCTTCCGCTGCGCTACTCTGATTTCTACTACCGACTTCAGTAAGGAGTAACCAATCTTGAGAGACAAGGTCAAGGAATGGAACCGAGAAGGAAGATGAGAAGCAAGATGAAAATCCGGATCACTCTAAAAGAAGAGTAGAAATCAAGGATGTCAAAAGATCAAAGATAAAGATTTTTCAAAGGAAGGACGGTCAATTCCAAATGGACTGTCATAATAGATAGCATATGTATATTGCAGTGTAATTATAACTCATTTCAAGTAACCGGTATTAACTAGGTTTATCTTGCGAAAAGAAAAGTCAAAGATCAAGATCGCAAGTCGAAAACCTGGCTCTGATACCAAGTAAACCCTGTCACGTCCCCTTTCCTAAAATACGCTGAAGCGGAGTCGCGACGAGAGTCGGCGACACATATACGCAAGGAAAATACCTTATGTATAGCGCTAAGCCTATAGCAACGTGAACAAGATATAAAATCTATTATGATAAATCAATATCACTGCAATATGACATATAAATATCTAACAGTAGGATAACAAATGAATAAAGGAAAGAAAATGGTAACTGGATGTGATAAAGATAGAATCAGAAAATAACATGAATAAAAGAGCATGAATACCTAAAATCAAGAAAAGAGAGACTTCAGCTCCTCGTAACGCGTCCGATCACATGAATACCTGAACAATATAAGAAGATGTCCAATACACTGGACGTGCAAATTCAAGGTCCTTAGAAGCGACCTAATGAGTGTGTGTGTAAAGGGAAGGTGTTCGTGCATAACAACGCAAGCAATAACAACATGATAAACTGCATACAGAAGATAACTAAATAACATGTTAAAGAAATAACTGAAGTATAACTGAATAACTAACTACAAGTATGTAGAAAAAAAGGCAACATAAATGAATAGTAACTTAGCCAATCAGTGATATAAGCAAGGGTATCTCAGGTCATGAGTATAATCAATGTCTATCATAGTTATATATACGTACAGTCGGGTGATCACGGTCAGTCATAATACATTAACAGTTTATTATTATTAATTATGTCAGCGAACACCAATTGCCACATGCAATGGATGCATCCCATACTACGCCTATTATACATGCCAATCGAGGTCCTCAGTTATTGAAACTGATCGGTTGGAGACATTGTCTATATTTTAGGTGGGTCCCGTGTATACCCAGGACCACGGCCCAGACCCCTGGCGCTGAACCAGAACCTGCCGTAAGGTAGTCAGGAACATGTATAATAGGAACAAGAACAGGACTAGGGTGTCAGTCACCCCACGGGAACCCTGCAGTGGAACCCTCTTTCGGCTGCGCAACCTAAATCCTAGGTCCACCCAAAATACAGACGCTGTCTCCTCCATCAATCTCCCTAATCCTAGTGCAAGTTTTTTAATGTCATGTTATTAGTTTATCATGATTACTTAATGTGCATGTTACTTGAATCACTGGGATAACTCGGTGGTAATCACGGTAACAATATCAACATGTGTAATCAGGATACCGATATAATAAGAATATATAATATCAGTGAACATGATATCAGTATAACAGGAATATGTAACAAGTATAACATGAAAGTATTGTAACCATGCAACAATATTTTCCCAGAAATTAATGGTAACATGGACATGATAGTTATCAGGTAGATACCAAGTATAATCAGTCAAGTTTCCCATGTAAATCAAGATAGTCAATATGAGTAATAACCTACTGTCATGAATAGAATAATCCAGGCAATATATATAATGAACTCATATCCTCAAAGTCATCGATATATCCATCCTCTAAGTCATTAATAAATCAGATCGATCAATAGCTGTCATAAAACTCCGAACATGTAATATAGTCACCGATATCAATGAAATCATTCATAATAACTCACTCTCCATAACTGAATTGATCAATAACTAAACATGAAGCATATGATATATCCTCGAGATCAATAAGTCAACAGATACTGAAATCATAAAGAAGTAAGAGAATCATCCTCAAACAACATATGGTCTAGAATATCTACTTCCGACACTTAACATCAACAAAATATCATCTAAATAAATTTCAAATACTCACAACTATAAATCCAACTACATTAATCTCAGCTTAATGCAGATCAGGCTTCATTATAAAGAACATGAATCCCAAATCAGCTCTAACTCAAGATCAATCCAAACACAGTCCAACTTTCCTCATAACTAAATCTGAATCCAGAAGGATAAATAACTGAAAAAGAACTAGCAAGAATACTAATATCCCAGTGATAAAACATCAAGTTTAGGAATGTCTAACATAAATCACATCTGATCCATTGTCTGTGGTATCTCTAAATTGTCTCATATCAATAGAGACGTCATATATATACTTATCCACAATATCCAAAAGAGTTCCAGTCAGAAATAATCACCAAATACATGAAATCAAATCTGATAACTAATACCAATTTATCAACCTCAAGATCAAGCTGAGTCAAGTCACAGTTGATTGAGGCTAAACCTGCACACAAAATACGGAATTATAGAACTTATAATAAAAATGTGCAAGTGCTCAATTCTTCCGCTATAGCAAGTGGCTATGCGGGTCGTGATCCACAAGGAGGGTTTTGCGATAGAAGCGTTTACGTTCTTGTATTGAAATCGTTAAGAAAACAAAATGATAGTTCTTCTCTGTTTTAAGTTAACAAAAAGAAAAAGAGTTAATAGTTAAAGTTAAGAAGAAAGTGAGAGATGAAGAAGGTGGAAAAAATCAGAAAATG
Organism: Agave tequilana; assembly: GCA_038442645.1. Taxonomy (NCBI): domain Eukaryota; kingdom Viridiplantae; phylum Streptophyta; class Magnoliopsida; order Asparagales; family Asparagaceae; genus Agave; species Agave tequilana. The sequence continues at coordinate 83,363 of JAVJIF010004906.1, forward strand.
GCGAAAGAAAGCGACTATGTACAAATGAGTCGAAAGAGAATAATTTGGAAGAGGTATTGTTGGTGATTTAATTTACAGAAATAAAAGAAAAGAAATACAAATAATTACTCACCTTCTTTCCAACAAAAGCTTACCTTGAGTCTTTGCGACGATGTTACCTTGAATTGGAGGCAATCAACGCATAGCCCATAAGAGTAGATTTTTGGTCTTCCACATTACATCATCAAGACTACTTCAAGTATGAAATGATACAGAGAGACTCACAATTCCATCGTCATGAGCTATCGGTGGCACTCGCAAAGGCAAGGCTCTTTTGATGCTGTAGACTCACTTGGAAGACAGTTGTACCAAAAAGAAAAGTGAAGTAGAAAAGAAGAAGAAGAAGCAGACTAAAAGAAAGTACTTACAACGAAAAAAAACATCGATTCGATTTCATAACAATCAAAGAAAAGAAAGAAAACCTTACACCATTGTCACTATAGCTCAAGCTTCATTCTTGTTCTTCGATGAAAGTCTGATCTCCTCTGGATTACATATATAAAAACTAAAATTACATGAAAAAGAAAAAGAAAAACCTAAACTAAAAAATGAAAAACTAGTCTAAATCCTAATTCTGCATTGGCGTTCATTTTCAGCGCAAGTACAGGCCTTTTATAGGCACAAAACCCAATCTATAGGATTCCGGGGTGGTCGGGATAGCAAACGCTCCCCCTAACTCCCCAACAAAGCCGCGAAAACGCGGCTTTTGTCGCGTTTTCGCGGCCAGGGTGTGGCCAGATGGCCACACCCTGTTGGTGGGTCATCTTGGGATTATCTTCTGACTTTATCCTTTGTTAGTTTCTTCGTTTGAGTCCCGAATTCTGACAAATGGCCTTGGAATCTTGGCTTAACCGATCGATTCTGAGAGGATTCTTCTCAACCGGTTTTTAACCTCTTGATTTTGCCCTGATTTAGTGAGTGCGAATTAACTCTGATTTAATTCAGAATTCTGGTGGGCTTTTGGGCTCATTTCTCTTCATATCCTTAAGGATTGGGCCTGCAAATAAATCAAACAATTAATTAGGACAATGCATGCTTTTATTCTATAATAAGTATGGACATATGATATTAAATATGCAACATTAGCGACCAATCACACCCCCATACCTATCTTTTGCTCGTCCTCGAGTAAAACAACTAAACTATACTAAGGATTATTAGACACTTTCGCAGGTCACGCGATTGCACTGAGCATGTGCAACAAGCCGTTAAACCTCTAGGTTTCCTCTAGAGGACGAGTGTTGTCTCGTGAGGGTTTTCAGCGGATTACACCCACAAAATCCATAAAGAAAGAGAAATAAAGAGTTAGTATTTTCGAAAGGCATTTTGAAAGAGAAAAATATTTGAAATATAATTGTAAGATCTAAGCAATCTATAAGTTATAGGAAGACTGAATTTTTCATTCCTAAACTTAGTCTCTATTCAAAAATTTGTTATCAATTAAAGTAAGGAGTCAAATTGTACTTCTCATTTAGTCTATTACTTTACCCTAAGTCATATGCACCTTGTGACTGTGAAAATTTTGACTAAGGGTTCATTAACTCTAACTCTTATGCCTTATTTATATATATATATATTTTTGATGGTATTTTTTCTTAGTTCTCTTAGGCTTTCTAATCTGCCCATGTAACGAGCCTTTAATCGATGACTCCCAAACCAAATGGTCTTAGGGCACTGGGTGAGAAGACACCCCAAGGACTTAAGGACTCGAGCAAACAAGGCCACAAAACTAAGAATTTTATTATATGAACCACTTTTAGGCGTGAATACTTATGCTTTATTAGGCACAAATACCTAGCTTAATCAGAGGATTTTATATATATATATTTTTCTTAAACTTATCTAATCATCTTTCGCATAAATACTAAGGCTTGCTTAGGCCAAAGCACCTAGCTAATCAATAATTAGATTTGTTTATCTTTTTTTTTTTCAAACTTATCTAATCATCTTTCGCATAAATACTAAGGCTTGCTTAGGCCAAAGCACCTAGCTAATCAATAATTAGATTTGTTTATTTATTTATTTATATATATATATATATATTTTTTTATAAGGCATAAGAATCTTTGTTTTTGAACCCTAAGTGTGTAAGTGTATGAAGTGTGCATATTTCATCAAGGTAAAGATCAAGACTAAATTACTTTGACAAATTTTCTTCCTAACCCTAAAAATCAAACAAATAATCATATTTTGACCAAGTATAAGAAATCCGAATTTAAATTTTCCTATTCTTAAAATTAACTTAATTTCTTACAAAAAATATGTCAAAATATTGTTTCCATTTTTCAAAAAGTTTTTAAAAGTAAAGAAAAACCTAAGTTATGTTAGACCCTCCCCCACACCTATCTCATGCATTGTCCTCAATGTATGAATTAATGCATAGATGCATGAAAAAGAAGAAAGGGAAGGAAAGTGTTACCTTAAGGTGGTGGTTCCGAAGGTGGTCTGATTGGTCCACGAAACGTGGCCCAATCGACTTTTCGTGGGATTCGGAGGAACCCACCAGAAATATCTTGAATATAACCCATTAAAAAGATAAATCCATGAAGAATTTTATTAAATATTTAACCCCATCTAATTTCCAAATTCCATAACTAATTTCGGAGTCAAATTTGTCAACCACCTCGTCCCAGAAATGAGTGTGAAATGATATAATGTTTGACTTGGACTCAAGAAGTACGGGAACTAACACCGACTCAGGAAGGTGACTTAAGTCAAGTAAAGGTTTAGGAGTCGAAATAGGTTCAGGAATTGGGTCCAAGTCAAGAAGTTGAAACTCAAGTCCACATGTATTTTCCAACAATAGAATGTGACCTAATATGGGTGATTCAAGTTCAGGAATGATAGGTGAGGGAATCAAAACTGACTCTACCATATTACTCAAGTTTGGTAACAAAACAGGAGTCAAGATTGATTCAGAAAGTTGAACTGGATCACAGATTTGATAATCTAGGTCACATATCTCATTGAGTTCAATATCATAAAAATGAGAACTTGCCAATTTGTCAATAGGATCTTCAAAAGTGTATAATTGGTCAAGTTCAATATGATCCTCACAGATGGGTGATTCAATTTCATTATGAATTGGTACAGGATCCAATGTTGACTCCGGGAAAAGATTGAAGTCAGGTGAAGATACCGGAGTCATTATTGAATCAGGAAGAAGAATTGAATCACTAAGTTGGGGTTCAAGATCATATTCATTCTCAATTTCTATTTCAGGAAAGGAATAACTTGCCAAACTGTCAATATCTTTTTCAAAATTTGGAGTTTGGGCAAGTTCAAATGGTTGTTCTAAAATAGAATCTTGATTTCCAAAACAACATGACTCTTCGGCTCTAACAGAATGGTAAGTGACATCAGAACGGTGGGAACGTAGAGATTCGACCATCATATCTATGTCACTATTACGAGCGTTTTGAGCCTGAGTCATGGATTCAAGCATCTCTTCATAGGTGATATGTTCATTGTTTTGATGAAAAGATGAAGAATTGTCTTGGAAGTGGTAGTGAAATTGTGAGTCCATCAGATTTTGAGATTTGTGTTTGGACTCACGCATACTCATTTCCAAAATTGATAGTTTCCTATTTTGGACGGGTGGAACTGAGTATGAATCTTGAAAATATTGTGGACTAGGTGGAGAAGGAGGACAAGGTGGTTGAAAATTATGCTCGGGGAAGTGAATCCCCACTGACTCGGTGAAAAGTTGAAATCATTATGGAAATTATAGTTATTAGATTGGGGGTATGGGTTATATTGATTCGGATAAGACCAATCCGGCACACTAGGTTGGTCAAAATTATGATATGCCGGGTTGGTAATATCCGAAAATGAAGTCGGTATGTAATATGGATTATTATTGTAGTTGAAAAAATTATTATTATAGTCCATATCACACAATAGAATACAAACAAAAAACAAACAAATAAGCAAACAAATAAAAGAAAAAAAAATTCTAACTAGGTTAGGGTAGACCTATGACCTAGACGACTCCTAACTGATTAGACTGTCCATGGGAGGTCTAATGTAGACTTTGACCACAAGCTAATCAGCCAGGTCAGGCAAGGTTGGTGGGAGGTTTTCCGTCAAAGACGTTCCTTAATTAAATAACCACCAACCTTCGGGCTTTCGGCCCTCAATCCCTTTCCTAGACACTGATTTTGCAGGAGTCAGATTCCAACATTTTTTCCCCTTAGGATAATCTCCTAATTGAGTCCGAGATGTCCCTAGGGCCAACGTCTACTCAATTTTAGTTAGGCTTGGGTTAGTGAGTGCTTGGAATGTGATTTTTGGGCTAAGGAAGGGTGATTAAATCCCCACCTTATCTTGTTATGGGTTAGTGCCCTTAAAATAATTTTGTGCAAGTGTACAAGATATGTAAATAGGAATCACTCAAAGCAATGAAAATCAACCAAGAGATGAATCCTATTCTACATGCAATGCGAACGTACCTGCTCCAGCACTCTTCAACAGTAAAAATAAATGAATTGAAAAAACGCATGCCTAAAATGCAAACGTCTAATCAATTTTTAACTTTTGCAATAAACGTTTTACTGTTGATTATTAGCAGGCTTATGTGATGGCATATAGGAAATAAAGAATTGCAGCAAACTAGAATTTTTGTAAACTAAGCAGCCCTGCAAAAAGCTGTTAGTAGTCAACTCTTCATTGCCGCGGTTCCGCGGCTTTTGCCGTGGAAACGCGGCAATTCAGAGGGCCCTTGGTCTCTGCTTTCTAGAGCAGAGGCCCAAGGCCACTTGTATGTCACTGCAATATTAATTTCCTGCTTTGATTGCCCTATAACCTGCAACAGAGAAGAAAATTCGTTTAGTTCTAAAAAATTTTCAAAAAAAATTCATATTTCAATAAAAAACATGTTACCCTCCCCGGCAACGGCGCCAAAATTTGATTGAGGCTAAACCTGCACACAAAATACGGAATTATAGAACTTATAATAAAAATGTGCAAGTGCTCAATTCTTCCGCTATAGCAAGTGGCTATGCGGGTCGTGATCCACAAGGAGGGTTTTGCGATAGAAGCGTTTACGTTCTTGTATTGAAATCGTTAAGAAAACAAAACGATAGTTCTTCTCTGTTTTTAAGTTAACAAAAAGAAAAAGAGTTAATAGTTAAAGTTAAGAAGAAAGTGAGAGATGAAGAGGTGGAAAAAAATCAGAAAACGGCGAAAGAAAGCGACTATGTACAAATGAGTCGAAAGAGAATGATTTGGAAGAGGTATTGTTGGTGATTTAATTTACAGAAATAAAAGAAAAGAAATACAAATAATTACTCACCTTCTTTCCAACAAAAGCTTACCTTGAGTCTTTGCGACGATGTTACCTTGAATTGGAGGCAATCAGCGCATAGCCCATAAGAGTAGATTTTTGGTCTCTTCCACATTACATCATCAAGACTACTTCAAGTATGAAATGATATAGAGAGACTCACAATTCCATCGTCATGAGCTATCGGTGGCACTCGCAAAGGCAAGGCTCTTTCGATGCTTTAGACTAACTTGAAAGACAGTTGTACCAAAAAGAAAAGTGAAGTAGAAAAGAAGAAGAAGAAGCAGACTAAAAGAAAGTACTTACAACGAAAAAAACATCGATTCGATTTCATAACAATCAAAGAAAAGAAAGAAAACCTTACACCATTGTCACTATAGCTCAAGCTTCATTCTTGTTCTTCGATGAAAGTCTGATCTCCTCTGGATTACATATATAAAAACTAATATTACATGAAAAAGAAAAACAAAAACCTAAACTAAGAAATGAAAAACTAGTCTAAATCCTAACTCTGCATTGACATTCATTTTCAGCGCAAGTACAGGCCTTTTATAGGCACAAAACCCAATCTATAGGATCCCGGGGAGGTCGGGAGAGCAAACGCTCCCCCTAACTCCCCAACAAAGCCGCGGAAACGCGGCTTTTGCCGCGTTTCCGCGGCCAGGGTGTGGCCAGATGGCCACACCCTATTGGTGGGTCATCTTGGGATTATCTTCTGACTTTATCCTTTGTTAGTTTCGTTGTTTGAGTCCCGGATTCTGACGAAATGGCCTTGGATTCTTGGCTTTAACCGATCGATTCTGAGAGGATTCTTCTCAATCAGTTTTCAACCTCTTGATTTTGCCCTGATTTAGTGAGTGCGAATTAACTCTGATTTAATTCAGAATTCTGGTGGGCTTTTGGGCTCATTTCTCTTCATCTCCTTAAGGATTGGGCCTGCAAATAAATCAAATAATTAATTAGGACAATGCAGGTTTTTATTCTATAATAAGTATGGACATATGATATTAAATATGCAACATTAGCGACCAATCAACAGTCTAAGGTGTATCAAAACTAGGCCTAAGCCAACAAAGATAAACTAGCAATACATGAAATGACACAGATACAAGCTCTTATCAACTACGTAAATAAAGTCAATAATCATGGATGTCTCATGAAGTAGTACAAGGAATCAAACTGGTAAAATATAATAGAAAGTCACATGAAATGATAAGTGTAACATGTAAATGCATACCGACAACGATAAATAAGGAAATGCACAAGAACAAAAACTCACATGAAATGACGTAGTTTTGGAACCGAATCGCCGTCTGGTCTTCACTACTCGAACTGGTACTGATCTACGGATCATCCCATGGATCGGTCTTCGAATCGTCTGTGTATCGGATCCACAACGAGCACGAATTCGAATCGAGTCTGGATCTCTTGCAACGGTCCGGATCTTACCAAACGAATCTGAAATACTGTAGCACGCAACCAAACACATACATATAAACATAAATACATGCTTAGCACCCACACGTGCAAACGGACACAAACGCGTATACTCACACACATACATATACAAGTATACGCATACACCAACATACATGCGTACTTAAATAAATACCAACACACATTACTATAAATACATACATACACATGCATGCATACCCACACTTAAATACCTGTATATGAGTATACGCATATATATACATATAAATATATCAAGACATATACTATGCATATACACTATGTATATATACACATACATATACATACATACATACATACATACATACGTACATTAAAACACATACACAAACCCACGCACACACACTTGCATGCATGCATATACATTTACCAACATGCCCCTATACATTAATTAAACTTCCATATTATTACACTTTTGCCACCAACAAGTAAATATAGCACTAACCTCGGGACGATTTGCGGCGCACCGACGTAGGCTCTGGCGGAGGCGTCGGGGGCCGCGAAGGGTGTCGTTGGATAGAGCATCTCACCGTGAAGGGCGTGGGTGCGTTCGCGCTCACCGATCGCGATCAACGATGACACACGGAGAGACAGAAAATGGCTCAGAGGAAGGCGCTTCAAGGCCAAAAAGGTGGGAACTTGACTTGCCTTTGATGTTACCATGAGCTATACAAGAAAAGAAACATCCCAATGAAAATAAGGTACACAAAATGAGAGTGGGGGAGAAAGAAACTCACGCAGGGAGCATGGTCACGGCCATGGCTCATGCACGCGAGGGCTTCCATGTGCGGCAAGGCCAAGGGTCATGCTCGGTCTTGGCGCACGTGGTGCGACAATGGGGCTAGGAGCCCGGCCAAGGAGGTTGATGCAATGGTGCAAGGTGCCATGGAGAAGGAGATCTTATTGGTGATGGCCGGGTGGAGCTCCGGACGAGGCCGACGAGTGTTTAGGTGTGAGTGGAGGCTCGGTGTTCTGCCGATGTCTCGCCGGAGGGAAGGGCAGCCATGGGAAAAGGTGGGCTCGGCCATGGTTGTGACTCGGGTGATGCTTGCACGCAAGGGGAGAAGAGGGTGCTCGTGGTTGCCGTGGCCACGGGCTTGGAGATGGAGGCGGCTGCTATTATTTTTGGGGAAGAAATAAGAGATTAGGTTAGGGTTTGAAATTAGATTAGGAGATAGGATTATATATATAAGGTGATATCGGGTTTCGGGTTGTGGGTATGGAAAGATAAGGGGTATAGGTTTATAGATAAAGGGTACGGGTTAATAGGTATAGAATCAAGGGGAAGGAAAAGTACTACAAATAATAATAATAATAATTACAAACCATAATAATATTAATGATCAATAATAACGCTAAAAATAATTAACCATAACATTAATAATAATAATAAACTCTGTTAACAACAAGTAATATTAACAATAATAACAATAATAATAGTAGTAACTAATAATAAAAATAAGAATCATAATTAGTAATATTAATAGTAATTTGTAACACTAATAATAATCTTAATAATTAACCATACAATAATAATAATAAATAATAATATTGTAACACTATTAATAATTAATAAACACTAATAATATTAATAATAATAATACTAATAGTAATAAGTAATTAAAAATATTGACAAGAAATAATGGCAATAGTATATAAATTCAAAGTGTCATTTACTATCTTTAAAAATATATTTGTATATTTAATAGTAATAATTATGAATCAAGTTAAATAATAATAAGAACAATTAGTAAATTAAATTAAATACTTTAGAAAGTAAAAATACAGTATTTTAAACTAGGGATATTACATTCTACCCACCTTATAAAAATTTCGTCCTCAAAATTCAAATAAAGTATGGAATAGTAAAAAGAATTCAAAATCAAAGGAGAAAACAAACAAGCTTCACGTCGCCACTCTGCACGTCATAAATTCACCACGCTTCCGCTGCGCTACTCTGATTTCTGCTACCGACTTCAGTAAGGAGTAACCAATCTCGAGAGACAAGGTCAAGGAATAGAACCGAAAAGAAGGACTTTCATGCTTTGATTGTGTATCTTGTTGTGCTGGGCTGTGTTCACTGTAATAGCTAGTTGATTTGTACTATTACTTTCATACTTTGATTGCTTGAACACTGCAATAATTACAGAACGAAAATACAATAATTCGATGCTTTTAAAACATTTTAGACATTTGCATTTAGGTACGTGTCAAATTCAATTCCAATATACTGTATTCTGTTCTGTTGTTGTGATCTAGACTGAGGTGTACATATGGCATTTCATATAGCATAGGACAAACACGTAGGTGATTTACTCGCTTTGTGTTATATTCTTGTATATATTGCACATTTGCACAAATTGGACTTAAGGGCAAAACCCATACAAGATAAGGTGGGGATTTCTTCACCCTTCCTTAGCTCAAAAATCACCTCCCCACTCACACAACCCAAGCCCTAATAAAAATTGATAGACGTTGGCCCCCTATGGACATCTCGAACTCATTAAATGATTGACCGAGGTGGAACTTATTTTGAATCTTACTCTTATAAAATCGGTGTCTAAGGTTGGGGATTAAGAGGTTACGCTTCGAAGATACCGTGGTTTGACGTAATTAAGGCCCATTGCTTACGCACGGATACCTCCCACCGTATTTTGTCCCTACCTGGTCGATTAGCTTGTGGTCGTATTCATACAACAACCTCCCCTAGGTAATCGACCAGTTAGGAGTCGTCTAGGTTTAGGTCAACTCTAGTATAGGCTTGGTTTTGATTTTTCTTTCTTTTTGTTTGTAGTTTGCTTTTTCTTTTTTGTTTGTGATTGTTTGTGAAATGGAATTCAACAACAACAATCCTTTCAATCCTTATATGAATCCATATTTCACACCGACCCCATTTGTTTCGGTTAATTCGAACCTGCCTTTTTATAATATGAACTAACCAAATACACCTGGTTGGACTTATCCGAATCAATACAACCCATACCCCTAATTTTATGACTATAATTTTCAAAATAATTTTAACTCTTCACAGAGTCAATAGGGATTCACCTCCCCCGAGTCAATCAACCACCTTTTCCACATTTTCACAATATTCATTTCCCGATTTCGCTTCCTATACTCCTTTTCTAGAACCACTAATTGAAGAAAAATCTGAGTTAGAAAAGAGTATAGAAGCCAACCTACAAGAGGCCGAGCGACAATTTCAGAAAATGATGGCCTCTCTAATTCCACAATATTTTCAAGAGTCTTACTCAGTTCCACCTCCTCATAATGAACAACCATCTGCCCTGAAAACAAGTAAGGAACTCTTGCGTGAGTCCGAGCCACAATCTCAAAACATGTTGGACTCACACTCTTCACAAATTTTCCAAAACCAAGATTCCTACACTCCCTTACTAGAACATTCACTTAAAGAAAAATCACATCTAGAAAAGAGTTTAGAAATCTTGTAGGAGTCTGCGTTATAATTTTAAAAATCTTCTACTTAGTCTATCGATAGGTTAGAAACACAATTGAGGCAATTGGTCAACATTTATAGGAATGAAGAAACTCTCTCTTATCAACCTTTGACCAATTTAGTTATCCCTAACTCTATTAATTTGACCCATGACTCTTATTTTTTTGGAAACCAAGACTCCTATACTACCTTTCTAGAGCATCCACTTGATGACACATCACATCCAGAAAAGAGTATAGAAATCTTGCAGGAGTTCGCGTTACAATTTCAAAAATCTTCTGCTCAGTCTATCAATAGGTTGGAAACACAATTGAGTCAATTGGTCAACATTTATAGGAATGAGGAAACTCTCTCTTATCAACCTTTGACCAATCCAGATATCTCTAACTGTATTGATCTGATCCAGGACTCTTGTTATTTTGGAAACCAAGATTCAATTTTAGCACACCCATCTGAACTTAACCAAACTTCAAATGTTAAAAATCCCATTGACAATTTGACAAGTTATACTTTATCTGAGATTGAACTTGAGCATGAATATGATCCTGAATCTCAACTTGGTAATTGAATTTCACTGCCTGATTCCATAATGACTGAAGTGAAATCACCTAGAGGGGGGGGTGAATAGGTGATAATGCTAATCTATTGAACTTAATGCGGAATTTAAAAACTAATTGCAATTACACAAGATGCAAGCAACAAGTGATGCACACAACAAAGCCAAGCATATAAGTATGAATGATCAATGTGAAATGATGCAAGGCACAAAAGTAAAGGGAGAGAGAGATAGAGTAAGAGTCAAGGGATCAAGCGCAAACAACAAGATATGTTTCGAGGTTCGAGCACCTAGCTCTACATCCCCGTCTTCACCCAGAAGGATTTCAACTCCACTAGCTTGTCCACAAAGGACTCCCACAAAGGAAACTCCACCGAGGATTTGGGGCAATAACAATTACAAGGAGTACCCAACTCCTCTCTTTACAACCACAACCTCCTTCTTGAGGCAAAACACCTAGCCAACAAACAATCACCTCACAACTTAAGGGATAAGCACAAAGCTACATAAGGATCACCTCACCACTTGAGGGATACAACCCAAATGCACAACCTCCTCAACACAATGAGGGAAAGGCACAAAGCCAAGCAAAAATTGGGTTTACAACTTGGTGGTCTAACAAACAACCACAAACAATTTCTTTTCCCACACAAGGATCCTATGGAATGAGATAGCAGATGTAGCTCAAGTGTGGAGAAAACCAAAAGAATGGAAATCAAAATCTCAAAGAAAATCTTTGGAAAAAACTAGAAACCAAGATCAAGAAGTTTAATAAAACACTTTTCCCAAAAACCCTTTTCTTTGATTGTCCAAACCCTAGCAAAACACCAAAAAGATTGTTCAATTAAAGCCCAAAAACTTCTTTTGATTGCTGTGAAAACACTAGAGAAAGTTCAGAAATTTCGTCCAAAAAATTCTTAGAGAAAACCTCTTTCCAATGGGGTATTTATAGCTCCCAGAAAATTATAGCCGTTGGCAGCTGAAACTGCCAAAAATGAACTACCGGTCGACCGGTTGGTCGACCGGCCAACGGTCACATTTGACCGCTGGCAGCTACCGGTCGACCGGGCGGTCAACCAGACCCAGATACAGAGAGCAACAACTCTCTGTCCGGTCGACCGCTCGGTCGACCGGGGCAACCCGAGAGCAACCTGCTCTCAGTCGGTCGACCGGCTTATGGGTAAGCCAGCGTGCATGTATCCGTGCACGTCGGTCGACCGCTACAGTCGACCGGCTACTTGGTCCGGTCGACCGTCCGGTCGACCGACCTAGCCTGGCAGCGGCAGTTCAGGGACTCATAAACAGGTTATTTTTAATTCTAAAAAATTCCCATAAAATTTCTAAAATTATACAAAAATAGTTTTATCATTTTATATTGAAATATAAACTTGTGTTAAAATTTTCAACACAAATTTCAAACATTATGAACCATTTTGTGTTATAGAAATTTTGCTAAAAACCAAAAACCGTATTTTCTAAAACTTGAATTTTTGAATAGAAAATACGTTTTGTCCAAAACTCATCCAAATACAAAAACATGATATTTAAACACTTTGAAGCATGTTGTATATGGATAGAAATCCAATATACAAAAAACATATATATATCCATGTTTTTGACTTTAATTCCAAAAATATGTTTTGTTAGAAATACCAAAACATAAAACACATGAAATAGACTATCAAGCTAAGTTTGTTTAAATAGTTGAAGCATGCATGTATATGGAACAAATCTAATATACATTAAATCATGTAAACTTGTTTTGATATAATATCTATTCATGCAAACCAAGATCGGTTAAACCAAAAACTGAAAACCAAAACATGAAACGTGTGTGTTGTGAACTTGAGCATATCATACTATTCTAATCTTTACAATTTGAATCTAAACACAAAACTAAACTATGGTACCGATGTCTTCTTGTAGAGCGCCGTCTCCAAGCCTACTCGATCCAAAACTTCGTGATTCACCGAGCTTGACTCCAATGAGTGCTATATATGATCTTGTCGCTCGGGCTCTTGAATCACCATGTGAATAGCTTCCAAATCATCTTGTTGAAGCTAATCACCAACTAATATCTTGATTAATGATCTGAAACTAAAATCACAAGATTATTAGTACACATAACTACATGAGTTAATCATCATCAAAACTAGAGTGGAAGGCCTTTGGGCCAACAATCTCCCCCTTTTTGATGATGACAAAACTCATGGAGTTATATATGCATGGATTAAAGTTAAGCTTCAAAGAAGCTCCCTCTTAATTCATGCATAGGAATAAACAACAAATTCCATGCATATATAACTCCATGAATTAAGAGGAATAAAATTTTTGAAAGATGCAAAAGCTAGTGTCATCCGTATGGCTTCAAGCCGTGCTACGGGTGCAAAGGTCTCCTCAAAGTCAATTCCTTCAACTTGAGTGTAACCTTGGGCCACTAACCTAGCTTTATTCCTAATGACATTTCCGGACTCATCCATCTTGTTTCTAAAGATCCACTTAGTACCAATTATTGGTCTATCGTGGGGTTTAGGAACAAGGTGCCAAACTTGGTTGCGCTCAAATTGATTGAGTTCCTCTTGCATGGCAAGCAACCAATATGGGTCCGTCTCGGCTTCGAGAATGCCTTTGGTTCAAAATGAGAAATGAAAGCAAAGTTACCACATAGGTCATGGAGTTTGGAGCGCGTTGTGACTCCTTTAGATGCATCACCCAAGATGAGCTCCTTAGGATGATTTGTAGCGTATCTCCAAGCTTTAGGAAGCGGTTGAGAGCTTTCCTCTTTATCCTCTTGAACATCACCAATAGATTCTTGCTTTTCTTCTTGAGCGGGTGAGTCCTTCAAGGATAGTCTCTCCATGTCTTCACCTAATGGTTCAATCTCTACAACATTCTCAACAACCACATTAGATTCTTCAAATTTAACATGCATGGATTCTTCAATGGTACGAGAAGATCTAATGAATACTCTATAAGCTTTACTAGTTGTAGAATATCCAACAAAATTGCTTCATAAGCCTTAGCATCAAATTTACCCAAATTCTCTTTAGTATTTAAAACAAAACACTTGCATCCAAAAACTTTGAAATAAGCAACATTAGGTTTTCTAGAGTGATACATTTCAAAAGATGTTTTGGAAGAATTTTTACACAAATAAATACGGTTAGATATATTGCATGCGGTGTTTACGGCCTCGGCTCATAAATATTGAGGGAGGTCGTATTCACTTATCATTGTCCTAGCCATTTCTTGAAGTGTTCTATTTTCCTTTTTACAACTCCATTTTGTTGTGGAGTCCTAGGACAAGACATTTCATGCTTAATTCCCTTTTCATCACAATAAGTCATGAAGAGTTGGTTTACAAACTCACCACCTCTATCACTCCTTATTTTCAAAATCGGAAAACCTTTTTCTTTTTCAACCCTTTTTCGAAAAATCTTAAAATGAGAAAAGGTTTGATCTTTGTGTTCCAAAAAGAAAACCCAAGTGAAACGGGAAAAATCATCAACCAAAACATATGCATATCTACTACCATTTAAACTCTTAGTTTTAGTAGGTCCAAAAAGATCCATATGAATTAATTCTAAAGGCCTAGTTGACATGATATCCTTGATTGGTTTGAAGGAAGACTTGGTTTGTTTCCCAAGTTAGCACGCACCACAAATGCGGCCTTTCTCAAACTTAAAGCAAGGAATACCCTTCACCAATTCCTTTGAATTAATCCTAGAAAGATGTTCAAAAGATGCATGTCCTAATCTTCTATGCCAAAGCCAAGAATTTTCATCAAAAGCATTTAAGCATTTAGTAGAACAATCTATATTAAGCATGTCAATGATATAAACATTATCATCACGAAAACCAGTGAGAATACAATCATTTGTTTTAATATCAAAAATCTTGCAAGAACAATCATCAAAAACAACTTTAAGTCCACGATCACAAAATTGACTAATACTAAGCAAATTATATTTCAAACCTTCAACTAAAACAACATTCTCAATAATAGGAGATGCACCAATTTGAATGTTACCTATACCGATGATAGTCCCTTTGGAGTCATCCCCGAAGGTGACGGAGCCACCTTCCATGTACCTTGATAGGGTTGTAAAGTTGTTGATATCCCACGTCATGTGTCTTGAACAACCACTATCAGGTACCACCGCTCCCTACGTCTTGGAGCCTTGGAGTGTACCTACATCAAACAATTTAGGACTTGATTTTGGTACCCACATTTTCTTGGGTCCTTGAGGGTTAGAGCCATGAACTCAAACAAGATTATTGGATCTATTTAATTGATCATAACAAAACTTAGCTAAATGTCCATTTTTACCACAATATGTGCATCTATATATTCTACCATATTTAAAAGCATAATGGGTGTGTGATTTGTGAGCATGAGCTTTGTGAGCATGAGCATGAGAAGTGTTAGGTGTAGTGTGAGCATGAGGAATCTTAGCATGCGATGTGTGCTTTTTAGAAAATTTTTTCTCAAGTTTTCTTAGTGTTAAAAGCACAATCTTTCAAACCTTTTCAAATCAACCATTTTGGTTTTTAAAGAAGAAATTTCTTTTTCATCAACAATAGGAAATTAGCCTTACAAGAAACCTTGTAGGCACTAAATTTATTTTGAATAGAAATGAGGTTGGAAGAATATCATCTTTTTCTTTGGAAACCATAGCAAGTTGATTTTAAGAAAAGCAACTTCTTTTTGCAATTTAAAGCATTCAATTTTCTTGTTATCATAAGTTTCAGAAAGTTCAACAAAAGCATGTACAAGAACTTCCTTACTTAACTCATCATCTTCATCATCAAGGGGTTGAGGGGTTACCTTAGGTGTGTTTGCCATGAAACACATATTTGCTACATCCGCCTCTTCCTCGGACTCGCTTTCCGAATCCCAAGTTGCCTTATACGCTTTCTTTTCTTCCGATTTCTTTGGCTTGAAGGAGGAGGTCATCTTCTTCTTGAACTCCGGGCAATCCGCCATGATGTGTCCGGGCTTTCGGCAATTGTAGCATATAATTTTCCTCTCCTCTTTGCCTTCAAATTTTCTCCGAAAGTTGAGCTTGTTCCTTCGGTACATCCTTTTGACATTTCGCACAAGGAGGGAGAGCTCCTCATCTTCTTCTTCATCTTCTTCATCGTCTTCAAGAGTGGATGAAGACTTGAAAGCTAAGGACTTCTTCTTTGTTGGAGCGGCCTCTTCTCTTGCTTTCTTCTCCATCTCATGGGTCTTTAGGTTCCCAATGAGACTAATGATGTCCATCTCATCTTTGTCGTTCAATTCCTTCAAGGTGGTGGCCTTTATCTCCCAAGATGGAGGAAGAGCCCGAATCACTTTGCGCACCTTTTGATCGTTGGAGATGACGTCACCTAAGGAAGAAAGACCATTGGTGATTTTAGTGAATCTAGTAATCATACAATCAATAGATTCATCATCAAGCATTTTAAATGATTCATATTGAGACCTCAAGAGATCTATCTTAGCTCTCTTGACTTGTGAAGTCCCTTCATGTGTGACCAATAAGTGTTGCCAAATCTCATAGGCGGATTGGCAATGAATTACCCGTGTAAGGTCATCCTCATTCAAGGCGGTTAAAAGGGAGTTTTGGCCTTGGAGTTAGCCTCATATTCTCTAAAGTTGAAGTCGGTCCATGTGCTCTCATCACTATCGGGTGCTACATAGGGTTTGGTCAAGGACTTAGCCACTAAACTACCTAATGATTGCAAAAAGATAGTCATCCTAACCTTCCAAATAGGGAAGTTGAGTCCATCAAATTTAGGTGGGGATTTAATGTTATCGGCCATGTTTACTAGTGATGAATGAATGAAATGAGAAATGTTGATTAGCAAATTTAAGATCTCTCTATGGATGTTAAGCCAAAACCTAGAGTCCAAGCTCTGATACCAATTGAAAATCACCTAGAGGGGGGTGAATAGGTGATGATGCTAATCAAAGAGCAATTTAAAAATTATGATGCAAATGTAATGCAACAATCTCCCAAAACAAGACTAAGAGCCGAATTCCCTATTAAGGGCTCTGAACTCCTTCCTCCGGCTTCCTCGTAAAATGAGTTAGAGGTGCGCAATGCAACCTTGTTGTATGGGATAATGATTGACAATATGAATGAAAATGAATATGGCAATGACAATCTCAAGCAATAAGTAATGACAAGGAAAAGTAAACCAATCGCAAACACAAAGATATGTTATCGAGGTTCGAGCACCCAGCTCTACTCCCCGCCTTCCCCAGAAGGATTCTAGCTACTTCCACTATCACAAAGATCACAATACAATGGAGTACCCAACTCCACAATCTCAGTACAAGGAATTTCTGAGTAGTCAAAAGACCACAAACTCTCTCTTTCAATTGTCTCTTCCCTTACAAAAGGTCCTTAGAGAACAATGAGTAGGAATGAAGCTCTTGTGTGCAAGGAGAAAAGAAAATGAAATCAGAGAATTCTTGAAAAACACTTCAGAAAATGAGAGAGAATTTCAGCACAAAAACCAAGAAACCAAGCTCTTTTGAATGCTTTAAACTTTTGAATTTTTCTTGTAATGATTAGGTGAACCAATCTCTCCCCAAACACCCTTATTTATAGGAGAGGGCTAGGGTTAGAAGATAAAACATTTTTAAGGCTAATCAGAATGTATTAAACCCAAAACAAGTCATTTAAACTCACTTAAGTGAGAAAAAGACAAAAATAAACAGCTCAAAAAAATGCCCGTTACTGTTCAAACGGCTCTGTCGGTCGACCGGTCGGTCGACTGCAAGTTCAAAAATGTGACCGTTGCAGGCCATCGGTCGACCGCCCGGTCGACCCAATCTAACCGAGAGCAAAGTTGCTTACAGTCGGTCGACCGGTCGGTCGACCGATACAACGTGCACACAGATACGTGCACAGCCAGAGCCACGGTCGACTGGGACGGTCGACCGGCTAAACCTGTCATAGGTCCGGTCGACCGTTTGGTCGACTGGCTCAGGTCAAAAATCAGGATTTTGAAGAGAAAATAAAAGGGGATTTTGATTTTGACA
Source organism: Agave tequilana (assembly GCA_038442645.1). Lineage (NCBI taxonomy): Eukaryota > Viridiplantae > Streptophyta > Magnoliopsida > Asparagales > Asparagaceae > Agave > Agave tequilana. Next base: position 101,211 of record JAVJIF010004906.1, read on the forward strand.
AAAATAGTTTTGAACATAGATTTGTATAAAACACAAATATATATCTGTAGGCCAAATCTTGTAAACAAAATGTTTTTGTATAAATTATAAGAAAACATTTTGGAATAAACATGTGCGCAAAAACATGTGTGATAGAGCTTCAAACCTATCCACTATTCTTTAACAAACTATAAAACTAAAAATACAATGATTAAATACTCTTTGAGCAATCTTCAAGTCTTTGAGCCATCCAATGCCTTGCTTGTGCCTTCTCTTCTATGATTCTTCCTTGATTGTGCAATTTGCCTTCCTTGCTATGTGAAACTTAGAAGTTCTTGCAAAAGCTAAGCCAACGGTCTCCAAACATGGTACAAAACCTGAAACTTATCTTGAACAAATTCATTAGTACCAAATAGCTCTTATTTGGTTTGTCATTATCAAAACACAAAACAAGAGAGTGTAACCTCTTGGGCCAACAATCTCCCCCTTTTGATGATGACAAAACAAATAGGCTATAGACAAAAATATGGGGGAGGAGAAGACTCCCCCTCAAATTATGCTATATGAAAAACACAAGAATTTTAAAAACACAAAACATACTCTTGATGCCAATTGAAACCAAGTTGAAACAATACCAATAAAACACAAAATACACAAAATACAAGAGTTCTTCAAATTCATAAAACACAAGGCTCATAACAAAAACTCATAAAACCAAAACATATAAATTCATAAGGAACCAAGACCAAATGAACTTATTTTTGTCCATGTAAACTAATTCTCCCCCTTTTTGTCATACATCAAAAAGGGTTATGAAAAACATGTTTATTAATTAACACAAACATTAAGTTCTCCACAAATAAATGAGAATCTAGCAAAATCAAGTGGTTTAGTGAAAATATCGGCTAGTTGTAAATCCGTGGAAACATAATCATTATCTATATCTCCTTTCTCAAAATGATCTCTAAGAAAGTGATATCTAATCTCAATGTGCTTGGTCTTACTATGTTGATTTGCATTCTTAGTCATGTGTATAGTACTAGTATTATCACAAAATATTTTTATATGATCAAAATGCAAATCAAAATCAAGGAGAGTATGTTTCATCCAAAGGACTTGTGCACAACAAGCCCCTGCGGCAACATACTCCGCCTCGGCGGTTGAGAGTGCTACGGAATTTTGTTTCCTAGAGGACCATGAAACAAGACAATTACCAAGAAATTGACATGTCCCACTAGTACTCTTTCTATCTACTCTACAACCCGCATAGTCGGCATCCGAATAACTCGTCATTGAGAAATCTCCGGTTTTCGGATACCATAGACCCATCCCAATAGTGCCCTTAATATAACGAATAATGCGTTTTACCGCAATAAGATGGGACTCTTTAGGACACGATTGAAATCTACCACAAAGACACACACTAAACATGATATCCGGCCTACTTGCCGTTAAATATAAAAGACTTCCTATCATGCTTCTATATAATTTAATATCAACATTTTTACCTTGGTCATCTTTATCAAGCTTGGTTGTAGTTGCCATGGAGTGTTGCAAGTCTTTGAGCCTTCAAGTCCAAACTTCTTTACAAGTTCCTTTGCGTACTTGGTTTGACTTATGAACGTCCCGTTTTGCAATTGCTTGATTTGGAGTCCAAGGAAGAAATTGAGCTCACCCATTGAAGACATTTCAAACTCAAGTTGCATTACCTTTTCAAAATCCTTGCACAAAAGCTCATTAGTAGAACCAAAAATTATATCATCAACATAAATTTGTACAATTAATATATCATTATCAACATGCTTAGTGAATAGAGTGGTGTCTACTTTGCCTTTAATAAAATCATTTGAAATAAGAAAACTAGAAAGCCTTTCATACCAAGCTCTAGGAGCTTGTTTCAATCCATATAAAGCTTTATCAAGTTTAAAAACAAAATCGGGATGAACATGATCAACAAAACCAGGAGGTTGAGAAACATAAACTTCTTCATTAATAAAACCATTCAAAAATGCACTTTTCACATCCATTTGAAAAAGTTTAAAATTTTTGAAAGATGCAAAAGCTAGTGTCATCCGTATGGCTTCAAGCCGTGCTACGGGTGCAAAGGTCTCCTCAAAGTCAATTCCTTCAACTTGAGTGTAACCTTGGGCCACTAACCTAGCTTTATTCCTAATGACATTTCAGGACTCATCCATCTTATTTCTAAAGATCCACTTAGTACCAATTATTGGTCTATCGTGGGGTTTAGGAACAAGGTGCCAAACTTGGTTGCGCTCAAATTGATTGAGTTCCTCTTGCATGGCAAGCAACCAATATGGGTCAGTCTCGGCTTCGAGAATGCCTTTGGGTTCAAAATGAGAAATGAAAGCAAAGTTACCACATAGGTCATGGAGTTTGGAGCGCGTTGTGACTCCTTTAGATGCATCACCCAAGATGAGCTCCTTAGGATGATTTGTAGCGTATCTTCAAGCTTTAGGAAGCGGTTGAGAGCTTTCCTCTTTATCCTCTTGAACATCACCAATAGATTCTTGCTTTTCTTCTTGAGCGGGTGAGTCCTTCAAGGATAGTCTCTCCATGTCTTCACCTAATGGTTCAATCTCTACAACATTCTCAACAACCACATTAGATTCTTCAAATTTAACATGCATGGATTCTTCAATGGTACGAGAAGATCTAATGAATACTCTATAAGCTTTACTAGTTGTAGAATATCCAACAAAAATTGCTTCATAAGCCTTAGCATCAAATTTACCCAAATTCTCTTTAGTATTTAAAACAAAACACTTGCATCCAAAAACTTTGAAATAAGCAACATTAGGTTTTCTAGAGTGATACATTTCAAAAGATGTTTTGGAAGAATTTTTACACAAATAAATACGGTTAGATATATAGCATGCGGTGTTTACGGCCTCGGCCCATAAATATTGAGGGAGGTCGTATTCACTTATCATTGTCCTAGCCATTTCTTGAAGTGTTCTATTTTTTCTTTCTACAACTCCATTTTGTTGTGGAGTCCTAGGACAAGACATTTCATGCTTAATTCCCTTTTCATCACAATAAGTCATGAAGAGTTGGTTTACAAACTCACCACCTCTATCACTCCTTATTTTCAAAATCGGAAAACCTTTTTCTTTTTCAACCCTTTTTCGAAAAATCTTAAAATGAGAAAAGGTTTGATCTTTGTGTTCCAAAAAGAAAACCCAAGTGAAACGGGAAAAATCATCAACCAAAACATATGCATATCTACTACCATTTAAACTCTTAGTTTTAGTAGGTCCAAAAAGATCCATATGAATTAATTCTAAAGGCCTAGTTGACATGATATCCTTGATTGGTTTGAAGGAAGACTTGGTTTGTTTCCCAAGTTGGCACGCACCACAAATGCGGTCTTTCTCAAACTTAAAGCAAGGAATACCCTTCACCAATTCCTTTGAATTAATCCTAGAAAGATGTTCAAAAGATGCATGTCCTAATCTTCTATGCCAAAGCCAAGAATTTTCATCAAAAGCATTTAAGCATTTAGTAGAACAATCTATATTAAGCATGTCAATGATATAAACATTATCATCACGAAAACCGGTGAGAATACAATCATTTGTTTTAATATCAAAAATCTTGCAAGAACAATCATCAAAAACAACTTTAAGTCCACGATCACAAAATTGACTAATGCTAAGCAAATTATGTTTCAAACCTCAACTAAAAAACATTCTCAATAATAGGAGATGCACCAATTTGAATGTTACCTATACCGATGATAGTCCCTTTGGAGTCATCCCCGAAGGTGACGGAGCCACCTTCCATGTACCTTGATAGGGTTGTAAAGTTGTTGATATCTCACGTCATGTGTCTTGAACAACCACTATCAAGGTACCACCGCTCCCTACGTCTTGGAGCCTTGGTGTGTACCTACATCAAACAATTTAGGACTTGATTTTGGTACCCACATTTTCTTGGGTCCTTGAGGGTTAGAGCCATGAACCCAAACAAGATTATTGGATCTATTTAATTGATCATAACAAAACTTAGCTAAATGTCCATTTTTACCACAATATGTGCATCTATATATTCTACCATATTTAAAAGCATAATGGGTGTGTGATTTGTGAGCATGAGCTTTGTGAGCATGAGCATGAGAAGTGTTAGGTGTAGTGTGAGCATGAGGAATCTTAGCATGCGATGTGTGCTTTTTAGAAAATTTTTCTCAAGTTTCTTAGTGTTAAAAGCACAATCTTTCAAAACCTTTTCAAAATCAACCATTTTGGTTTTTAAAGAAGAAATTTCTTTTTCATCAACAATAGAAAATTTAGCCTTACAAGAAACCTTGTAGGCACTAAATTCATTTTGAATAGAAATGAGGTTGGAAGAAATATCATCTTTTTCTTTGGAAACCATAGCAAGTTGATTTTTAAGAAAAGCAACTTCTTTTTGCAATTTAAAGCATTCAATTTTCTTGTTATCATAAGTTTCAGAAAGTTCAACAAAAGCATGTACAAGAACTTCCTTACTTAACTCATCATCTTCATCATCAAGGGGTTGAGGGGTTACCTTAGGTGTGTTTGCCATGAAACACATATTTGCTACATCCGCCTCTTCCTCGGACTCGCTTTCCGAATCCCAAGTTGCCTTATACGCTTTCTTTTCTTCCGATTTCTTTGGCTTGAAGGAGGAGGTCATCTTCTTCTTGAACTCCGGGCAATCCGCCATGATGTGTCCGGGCTTTCGGTAATTGTAGCATATAATTTTCCTCTCCTCTTTGCCTTCAAATTTTCTCCGGAAGTTGAGCTTGTTCCTCCGGTACATCCTTTTGACATTTCGCACAAGGAGGGAGAGCTCCTCATCTTCTTCTTCATCTTCTTCATCGTCTTCAAGAGTGGATGAAGACTTGAAAGCTAAGGACTTCTTCTTTGTTGGAGCGGCCTCTTCTCTTGCTTTCTTCTCCATCTCATGGGTCTTTAGGTTCCTAATGAGACTAATGATGTCCATCTCATCTTTGTCGTTCAATTCCTTCAAGGTGGTGGCCTTTATCTCCCAAGATGGAGGAAGAGCCGAATCACTTTGCGCACCTTTTGATCGTTGGAGATGACGTCACCTAGGGAAGAAAGACCATTGGTGATTTTAGTGAATCTAGTAATCATACAATCAATAGATTCATCATCAAGCATTTTAAATGATTCATATGAGACCTCAAGAGATCTATCTTAGCTCTCTTGACTTGTGAAGTCCCTTCATGTGTGACCAATAAGTGTTGCCAAATCTCATAGGCAGATTGGCAATGAATTACCCGTGTAAGGTCATCCTCATTCAAGGCGGTTAAAAGGGAGTTTTGGGCCTTGAAGTTAGCCTCATATTCTCTAAAGTTGAAGTCGGTCCATGTGCTCTCATCACTATCGGGTGCTACATAGGGTTTGGTTAAGGACTTAGCCACTAAACTACCTAATGATTGCAAAAGATAGTCATCCTAACCTTCCAAATAGGGAAGTTGAGTCCATCAAATTTAGGTGGGGATTTAATGTTATCGGCCATGTTTACTAGTGATGAATGAATGAAATGAGAAATGTTGATTAGCAAATTTTAAGGATCTCTCTATGGATGTTAAGCCAAAACCTAGAGTCCAAGCTCTGATACCAATTGAAAATCACCTAGAGGGGGGGGTGAATAGGTGATGATGCTAATCAAAGAGCAATTTAAAAATTATGATGCAAATGTAATGCAACAATCTCCCAAAACAAGACTAAGAGCCGAATTCCCTATTAAGGGCTCTGAACTCCTTCCTCCGGCTTCCTCATAAAATGAGTTAGAGGTGCGCAATGCAACCTTGTTGTATGGGATAATGATTGACAATATGAATGAAAATGAATATGGCAATGACAATCTCAAGCAATAAGTAATGACAAGGAAAAGTAAACCAATCGCAACACAAAAGATATGTTATCGAGGTTCGAGCACCCAGCTCTACTCCCCGCCTTCCCCAGAAGGATTCTAGCTACTTCCACTATCACAAAGATCACAAATACAATGGAGTACCCAACTCCACAATCTCAAGTACAAGGAATTTCTGAGTAGTCAAAAGACCACAAACTCTCTCTTTCAATTGTCTCTTCCCTTACAAAAGGTCCTTAGAGAACAATTAGTAGGAATGAAGCTCTTGTGTGCAAGGAGAAAAGAAAATGAAATCAGAGAATTCTTGAAAAATACTTCAGAAAATGAGAGAGAATTTCAGCACAAAAACCAAGAAACCAAGCTCTTTTGAATGCCTTAAACTTTTAAATTTTTCTTGTAATGATTAGGTGAACCAATCACTCCCCAAACACCCCTATTTATAGGAGAGGGCTAGGGTTAGAAGATAAAACATTTTTAAGGCTAATCAGAATGTATTAAACCCAAACAAGTCATTTAAACTCACTTAAGTGAGAAAAAGACAAAAATAAACAGCTCAAAAAAAAATGCCCATTACTGTTCAAACGGCTCTGTCGGTCAACCGCAAGTTCAAAAATGTGACCGTTGCAAGTCATCGGTCGACTGCCCGGTCGACCCAATCTAACCGAGAGCAAAGTTGCTTACAGTCGGTCGACCGGTCGGTCGACCGATGCAACGTGCACACAGATACGTGCACAGCCAGAGCCACGGTCGACTGGGACGGTCGACCGGCTAAACCTGTCATAGGTCCGGTCGACCGTTCGGTCGACTGGCTCAGGTCAAAATCAGGATTTTGAAGAGAAAATAAAAGGGATTTTGATTTTGACAAAAAATAGTTTTGAACATAGATTTGTATAAAACACAAATATATATCTGTAGGCCAAATCTTGTAAACAAAATGTTTTTGTATAAATTATAAGAAAACAATTTGGAATAAACATGTGCGCAAAAACGTGTGTGATAGAGCTTCAAACCTATCCACTATTCTTTAACAAACTATAAAACTAAAAATAGAATGATTAAATACTCTTTGAGCAATCTTCAAGTCTTTGAGCCATCAATGCCTTGCTTGTGCCTTCTCTTCTATGATTCTTCCTTGATTGTGCAATTTGCCTCCTTGCTATGTGAAACTTAGAAGTTCTTGCAAAAGCTAAGCCAATGGTCTCCAAACATGGTACAAAACCTGAAACTTATTTTGAACAAATTCATTAGTACCAAATAGCTCTTATTTGGTTTGTCATTATCAAAACACAAAACAAGAGAGTGTAACCTCTTGGGCCAACAGGTAGGGGTTTTCAAAAATAGGTTTTAAAATGTAGTATGTTTGAAAATCTCTACCATAGTGAAGAATACGAACTAGTTATAGAAAAACTTTTAAACTAGTACGAAATCCTTCAAGCAAGGAATAAAATAAAATTGTTTTTCATGAAACACATGTAATTCACATGATCACTAAACACTCAAAATCCATAAAGCCCATACATACTCATTAAAACACAATCATGAGAAACCTAAAAAAGTGAGTGAACAAGTGTTATGTGACACATATCAATCATAAAAATATTCAATTAAGCTCAATTGAAATTCCTTAAAAATATTAACACATGAAAAACTAAATTTTCATTACCAATGGAAATTACCTAAAAACATGAAAATCATCAAAACGATTTAAACTTCAAGGCATATGTATGTCATGTACAAACTAAAATATACATATATATCCTAAACAAATGAGTCCACAAAAGTATATGCATGAAGGCACGTGGCTCAAAGGATGTATATGTATAATCAATAGTTTGGACAAGATAGACATATACATAGAGTTAAAACACATGATCATAGAAACATATCCAAAATGAGGAATACAAGTTAGAATGCATGAATCATCAAAACTAGACTATACTAGCACATCTAATGGGTACAAATAGGCATTCAAGCTCAAACATATATAAAGATTTATTTGTAGCCCACTATATGTACAAGTATAAATCCTAGTCTTAATGAAAACTAACATCTAAACATATACTCAAATCATGAAGCATAAAACGACACATAAATCAACATAATAGACATAAAAATGATCATTATGTAAATTCACATGCTATTAGAGCGATGATATACATAATAGCTAAACAATGGTGAGAACACAACATATGGGTCCATCTAAACATGGGTGATCTCAAAAGCTATACATGCATGTCAATGGTCTAATAATCATGGCATTTAACATACTAAACAAAACATGAGGCATCAAAAATAAAAATCATAAACATCCATATGATCATTATGTATATGCATATGCATTAGATCTAGGGCATACATATTAGTTAAAAATAAGGTGAGAACACAAAGTTATAAATCATATGGGCATGAAGTGTCTCAAATAACTAAGCATGTATATTACTAATCTAATAAACATGGCATAAGCATAATGAACAATAAACCATGGCATGCTATAAATTGATGAACATGAAAAACATGCAAATAAAAATAGGAGTTAGAGATTGATACCAAACCGATGAAGGCACCTCTCTAGTTCTCCAAACCAATGGTGGTCTTCTCCACCAAACTCTCCTTGAAAGTGATGCATCCAAATTGTTTTCTTTAAGCACAGAACGCATCCACTTCAAGGCACCAACACTCTCACGTTATGCGAGAGCCCACTCCTACATCAAAAATCAAAGGGGTGGTCTTTGGTACCCATTTTCTTTTGGGTCCACGGGGGTTAGTATCTTTCCTAACCCAAACAAAATTAGTTGCTAAATTTTCATCATAAATACGATCATAGCAAAATCTAGCAAGGTGGCCCTTACGACCACAATGTATACAAGTGTACACATGAGCATACAAGTGATGGTGGTGATCGTGAGTAGCATGTGTATGCCGTGGAGGGTGTGCATGCAAAGATGGAACTTGTTTCTTACGAACCAAGGTTTCCAAGCGTGTATGATCCAAAGCACATTGGCTCTAAGTGGAGCCCAAACAATCAACACTTTTCTTCAAAATATTTATATCATTTTCAATACTAGAAGACAAAGTGGAGCATGCAATAGGAGTGCTAGAAGAAGAAACTACACTAGCATGGCAAACGTGAGAATCTATATCAATTTTTAAAGATTCATTTTTCTTTAAAACTAAATCCAATTCTTTTGTAATGAAATCAATTTCATTTTTCAAAACAAGGTTATTCTTTAAAACAAAATCCAATTTTGAAGATAAAACCTCATTGTTTTTCACAACATCATCACAATCATTTTTGCTTTTCAAAACATCAATCTCTTTTAGGGCAAGGTCTAGTTGAGATTTAAGTGAGTCACATTCACTAGTAATCTCTTCCTTCTCTTGCAAAATCACTTCAAAACTTGAACACAAATCCTTCATTTCTTCTTTTAGTTCAAGATTCTTCTTTTTCAAAAGATCATGTTTTTTCAAGAATTTTTCAAACTTAGTAGCAAGTTCCATATTTAAGGTTTGAGCTTCTAAACAACCATAGCAATAGGAACTAGAGCTATCATCTAGTTGAGATTCCGATTGTACCTCAAGGGAGTTCTTCCCTTGGACCATGAGGCAATGCTCGTCGGACATGTCTCTCTTAGATCTTCTCAACTTGTTGATAATCCTTGGTAGCTCGGGAGAAGTCAATATGCTCCAAACTGCAAAAGCCGAATCATAATGATCAAACACATGTAAAAGATCTTCATTAAGAGATGCTCTAAGTGTTTTGAGGGCTAATGCATTGGCCTTTCTATGCTTGCTAGCATTTGGGTAGGATTCTTGAGTAGTGGCTTGTGAAAATCACCTAGTGGAGGGGTGAATAGGTGATAATGCTAATCAATGGACAAATTAAAAATTAAGATGTAACAATCACCACACAAGATTCACAAGATGAATGAAGGCAAGTAAATATAGCAATGATGCTGATAAGCAAGTAATAAGAGCAAGTAAAGTAATGTAAAGGAGTGCAAGAATGTAAACCAATCGCAAACACAAGGATATGTTATCGAGGTTCGAGCACCCAGCTCTACTCCCCGCCTTCCCCAGAAGGATTCTAGCTACTTCCACTATCACAAAGAAATCACAATTACACCGGAGTACCCAACTCCACAATCTCGATTACAAGCAATTTCTGAGTAGTCAAAAGACCACAAACTCTCTCTTTCAAATGTCTCTTCCCTTACAAAAGGTCCTTAGAGAACAATGAGTAGGAATGAAGCTCTTGTTGTAAGTGAAGAAAGAAAATTAAATCAGAGAGTATTTCAAAAACCACTTCAGAAAATGAGAGAAAATTTCAGCACAAAAACCAAGAAACAAATCTCTTTTGAATGCCTTAAACTTTTGAATTTTTCTTGCAAAAATTGTTGTAACCAATCTCTCCCCAAACACCCCTATTTATAGGAGAGGGCTAGGGTTTAAGGATAATACAAACTTAAGGTTAATTAAGTCATATTAGATTTGAAATATATCCCTAAATCAAATTTTAAACACAAGAAGACAAAATAAAACAGCTCATTAAAAACTGCCCGTTACTGTTTAACGGATAGGTCGGTTGACTGGCCGGTCGACCGTACGACCAAAATTATGACCGTTGCAGGCCAGCGGTCGACCGCCCGGTCGACCCAATCTATCCGAGAGCAGACTGAGTTACAGTCGGTCGACCGTGCGGTCGACCGCAAAAATGTGCACACAGATACATGTACACCCAGAACTACAGTCGACTGGGCCGGTCGACCGGCCAAACCTGACATAGGTCCGGTCGACTGTCCGGTCGACTGGCTCAGGTCAAAAACCAGGTTTTGGACAGAAAATTAAAAGGGATTTTGATTTTGACAAAAATACTTTTGAACAGGGATTAGCATAAAACATAAATATATATCTGTAGGCAAAATCTTGTATGCAAAATATTTTTGTATAAATTATAAGAAATTATTTTGGATTAGGTATGTGCGCAAAAACGTGTGTGATAGAGCTTCAAACCTATCCACTATTCTTTAACAAACTATAAAACTAAAAACAAAATAATTAAAGACTTCTTGAGCAATCTTCAAGTCTTTGAGCCATGCTATCCTTGCTAGAGCCTTCTTCTTCTATGATCCTTCCTTGATGTGCAATATGCCTTCATAGCTTTATGAACCTAGAAGTTGTTGCAATAGCAAGTAATGCCCTCCAAACATGGTACTTATCCTGAAACTTATCTTAAGCAAATTCATTAGTACCAAATAGCTCTTATTTGGTTTGTCATCATCAAAACACAAAACAATTGGAGAGTGTAACCTCTTGGGCCAACAATCTCCCCCTTTTTGATGATGACAAAACAAATAGGCTATAAATAAAAATATAGGGGAGGAGAAAACTCCCCCTCAAATTATGCTATATGAAAAACACAAGAATTTATTGAAAACAAAAAAAATGCTCTTGATACTAATTGAAACCAATTGAAACAATAATGAAAATCACATACTAACAAAACACAAGAATTCTCAAAAACGCATGAAAACAAAACAAGACAACAAAAACATATATAAACTCATATAAACTCATATGGAACCAAGACCATATAAATTTATTTTTGTCCATGTAAACTTATTCTCCCCTTTTTGTCATACATCAAAAAGGGTTATGAAAAACATGTTTATTCAATAACACAAACATTAAGTTCTCCACAAATAAACGAGAATCTAGCAAAATCAAGTGGTTTAGTGAAAATATCGGCTAGTTGTAAATCCGTAGAAACATAATCAATATCTATATCTCCTTTCTCAAAATGATCTCTAAGAAAGTGATATCTAATCTCAATGTGCTTGGTCTTACTATGTTGATTTGCATTCTTAGTCATGTGAATAGTACTAGTATTATCACAAAATATTTTTATATGATCAAAATGCAAATCAAAATCAAGGAGAGTATGTTTCATCCAAAGGACTTGTGCACAACAAGCCCCCGCGGCAACATACTCTGCCTCGGCGGTTGAGAGTGCTACGGAATTTTGTTTCCTAGAGGACCATGAAACAAGACAATTACCAAGAAATTAACATGTCCCACTAGTACTCTTTCTATCTACTCTACAACCCGCATAGTCGGCATCCGAATAACTCATCATTGAGAAATCTCCGGTTTTCGGATACCATAGACCCATCCCAATAGTGCCCTTAATATAACGAATAATGCGTTTTACCGCAATAAGATGGGACTCTTTAGGACACGATTGAAATCTAGCACAAAGACACACACTAAACATGATATCCGGCCTACTTGCCGTTAAATATAAAAGACTTCCTATCATGCTTCTATATAATTTAATATCAACATTTTTACCTTGGTCATCTTTATCAAGTTTGGTTGTAGTTGCCATGGGAGTGTTGCAAGTCTTTGAGCCTTCAAGTCCAAACTTCTTTACGAGTTCCTTTGCGTACTTGGCTTGACTTATAAACGTCCCGTTTTGCAATTGCTTGATTTAGAGTCCAAGGAAGAAATTGAGCTCACCCATTGAAGACATTTCAAATTCAAGTTGCATGACCTTTTCAAAATCCTTGCATAAAAGCTCATTAGTAGAACCAAAAATTATGTCATCTACATAAATTTGCACAATTAATATATCATTATCAACATGCTTAGTAAATAGAGTTGTGTCTACTTTGCCTTTAACAAAATCATTTGAAATTAGAAAACTAGAAAGCCTTTCATACCAAGCTCTAGGAGCTTGTTTCAATCCATATAAAGCTTTATCAAGTTTGAAAACAAAATCGGGATGAACATGATCAACAAAAACGGGAGGTTGAGAAACATAAACTTCTTCATTAATAAAACCATTCAAAAATGCACTTTTCACATCCATTTGAAAAAGTTTAAAATTTTTGAAAGATGCAAAAGCTAGTGTCATCCGTATGGCTTCAAGCTGTGCTACGGGTGCAAAGGTCTCCTCAAAGTCAATTCCTTCAACTTGAGTGTAACCTTGGGCCACTAACCTAGCTTTATTCCTAATGACATTTTCGGACTCATCCATCTTGTTTCTAAAGATCCACTTAGTACCAATTATTGGTCTATCGTGGGCCTTAGGAACAAGGTGCCAAACTTGGTTGCGCTCAAATTGATTGAGTTCCTCTTGCATGGCAAGCAACCAATATGGGTCCGTCTCAGCTTCGAGAATGCCTTTGGGTTCAAAATGAGAAATGAAAGCAAAGTTACCACATAGGTCATGGAGTTTGGAGCGTGTTGTGACTCCTTTAGATGCATCACCCAAGATGAGCTCCTTAGGATGATTTGTAGCGTATCTCCAAGCTTTAGGAAGCGGTTGAGAGCATTCCTCTTTATCCTCTTGAACATCACCAATTGATTCTTGCTTTTCTTCTTGAGCGGGTAAGTCCTTCAAGGATAGTCTCTCCATATCTTCACCTAATGGTTCAATCTCTACAACATTCTCAACTACCACATTAGATTCTTCAAACTTAACATGCATGGTTTCTTCAATAGTAAGTGAAGATCTATTAAAAACTCTATATGCTTTGCTAGTAGAAGAATATCCAACAAAGATAGCTTTATAAGCCTTAGAATCAAATTTACCCAAATTCTCTTTAGTATTAAAACAAAACACTTGCATTCAAAAACTTTAAAATATGCAACATTAGGTTTTCTAGAATGATACATTTCAAAAGATGTTTTGGAAGAATTCTTACACACATAAATACGATTTGAAATATAGCATGCGGTGTTTACGGCCTCGGCCCATAAATATTGAGGGATGTCATATTCACTTATCATTGTCCTAGCCATCTCTTGAAGTGTTCTATTTTTCCTTTCTACAACTCCATTTTGTTGTGGAGTCCTAGGACAAGACATTTCATGCTTGATTCCCTTTTCATCACAATAAGTCATGAAGAGTTGGTTAACAAACTCACCACCTCTATCACTCCTTATTCTCAAAATCGAAAAACCTTTTTCTTTTTCAACCCTTTTTCGAAAAATTTTGAAATATGAAAATGTTTGATCTTTACTTTGCAAGAAGAAAATCCAAGTGAAACGGGAAAAATCATCAACTAAAACAAATGCAAATCTGCTACCATTTAAACTTTTAGTTTGTGTTGGTCCAAAAAGATCCATATGAATTAGTTCTAAGGGCCTAGTAGACATGATATCCTTAATTGGTTTGAAGGAAAGCTTGGTTTGTTTCCCAAGTTGGCACACACCATAAATGCGGTCTTTCTCAAACTTCAAGCAAGGTATACCCTTTACTAAATCCTTAGAATTAATTCTAGCAAGATGGTCAAAAGATGCATGTCCTAATCTTCTATGCCAAAGCCAAGAATTTTCATCAAAAGCATTCAAGCATCTAGTAGAACAATCTAAATTAAGCATGTCAATGATATAAACATTATTGTCACGAAAACCGGTAAGAATACAAACATCGGATTTAACATCAAAAATCTTGCAAGAAGAATCATCAAAAACAACTTTAAGTCCACGGTCACAAAGTTGACTAATGCTAAGCAAATTATGTTTCAAACCATCTACTAAAACAACATTCTCTATAATAGGAGATGCACCAATTTGAATGTTACCTATACCGATGATAGTTCCTTTGGAGTCATCCCCGAAGGTGACGGAGCCACCTTCCATGTACCTTGATAGGGTTGTAAAGTTGTTGATATCCCACGTCATATGTCTTGAACAACCACTATCAAGGTACCACCGCTCCCTACGTCTTGGAGCCTTGGTGTGTACCTACATCAAATAATTTAGGACTTGATTTTAGTACCCACATTTTCTTGGGTCCTAGGGGGTTAGTTTCATTAACCCAAACAAGATTATTTGATCTATTAACTTGGTCATAGCAAAATTTAGCTAAATGTCCATTCTTACCACAATATGTGCATCTATATACTCTACCATATTTGAAAGCATAATGAGTGTGTGATTTGTGAGCATGAGAGTTGTGAGCATGAAAAGATTTAGCATGTGTAGTGTGAGCATGAGTAGACTTAACATGTGAGGTGTGCTTTTTAGAAATCATGTTCTCAAGTTTCTTTGTATTAAAAGCACAATCATTTAAAACTTTTTCAAAATCATTTATTTTAGATTTAAAAGAAGAAATTTCTTTTTCATCAACAATAGGAGATTTTCCCTTACAAGAAACCTTGTAGGCATTAAACTCATTTTGAAGAGAAATAAGATTAGAAGAAATATCATCTTTTTCTTTAGAAACTATAGCAAGTTGATTTTTAAGAAAAGCAACTTCTTTTTATAATTTAAAACATTCAATCTTTTTATTGTCATAAGTTTCAGAAAGTTCAACAAAGGCATGTACAAGAACTTCCTTACTTAGTTCATCATCTTCATCATCATGAGATTGAGGGGTTACCTTAGGAGTGTTTGCCATGAAACACATGTTCGCCGTATCACCTCTTCTTCGGACTTGCTTTCCGAATCCCACGTTGCCTTGTATGCTTTCTTTTCCTCTGGCTTCTTTGGCTCGAAGGAGGTGTAAAACACCTAGAGGGGGGGTGAATAGGTGTAAGTGCTAATCTAAGAAACTAAATGCAAACTAAGTGCGCTAAATGCGGAAGCTAATGCAAATCTTGCAACACACTTAATACAATCCACCAAGTGTAGCCGAATTCCCCTTCCAAGCTTTGGACTAACTCCTCTTGATTCCCCTAGATATGGGTTGAGGCGCTATATGAAGCTCTTGTTGGATGAGTATAAGTGATGCACAAACACACAAGCAATTCAAGCAATGTGCACACACAATCAAGCCAAGCAATCAAGGATATGGCAATAAGAGATGCAAGGCACAACACAAGCAATATATGATATGGCAATATGAATTATGATGCTTTGCACAATAATAAAGAGAGAGAGTTAGAGAGACAATGGATCACAACGCAAACACCAAGATTTGTTTCGAGGTTCGAGCACCTTGCTCTACATCCCCGCCTACACCAGCGTGTAGGATTTCCACTATCTCAACTCCCACCGAGGGAACCTCTACCGAAGAGGATTTCTTACAACTCTAGGAGTACCAAACTCCTCTCTCAAACAACCACCTCACAACCGAGGGGTAAGGCCCGTAGCCAATACAACAACCAACAACAACCACCTCTACCGAAGAGGCTCACAACCAAACACTATCACCTCTACCTAAGAGGGATCCAAACCAACAACCCAATACAATAATCTCCACCTCTACCAAAGAGGGAGCAACTCAAGAAATCAAGGGTTTACAACAAGTGGTATATTTCAACCACAAACCTCTTTCCTTTTTCTTTCTTTTTCACAAAACAAAGATCCTAATAGTTTAGGATAGAAGATAGCTCAAGTGTGGAAAACAAGTGTTTTTAGAAACAAGCAACAAAGAAAAACTACTTGGGAAATCTCTTGTATATGATAGAAAATGAAATACCAAATCAAAATCCCAAAACCCTAGCTTTCTTTGATTTTCCAAAAACCCAAAAACAAATAAGATGAAATCTTTTTGGCTTAAAAACCCTTTTAAAACTCTTTTAAACACTAGAGAAAGTCTGGAATTTTTAGCTCTAAAAATCTTAGCCAAAACAAAGGAGAAATGGGGTATATATAGCCCCTAGGAAAAACTAGCCGTTAGGCTGAGTTGGCAGTCTGACAGACTGCCGGTCGACCGGTCCGGTCGACCGCCAACGGTCAAAAATGTGACCGTTGGGCAATAGCGGTCGACCGGCCCGGTCGACCGAAACAACCCGAGAGCAGAGCTCTCAGCTCGGTCGACCGGTCCGGTCGACCGGCTCTGTGCCTAACAGACGTGCACGTCTGTGCACGTCGGTCGACCGGAACGGTCGACCGGCCCTTTGGTGCGGTCGACCGGCACGGTCGACCGACCAGCCTGTCAGCACAAAAACAAGGTCAGAAATTTTGGGAAAAATATTTCATAAAAACCTTTTATCATTTCTGAAAATTCCATAAAACTTGTTTTATCATTTTATGTTAAAACATAAACATGTGATAAAAATTTCAAGACAATATATCAACATATCAATCATTTTTGTGTCTTGCAAATTTTATCAAAAACAAAACTTGTATTTTGTCAAACTTGATTTTTCCAAAACATGAATAGGATAGTCAAAATAAGTTTGTTTACCAAGTTAAAGCATGTATGTATAAATAGAAAACATCTACTATACATATAACATATGTAAACTTGTTTTGATCTATTATTCATGAAAACCAAAAACCAAATCATGAAACGTGTGTGTTTTGTGCACTTGAGCATATCAACTAAACTAAGCTTTACAAATGGATCTAAAACTCTATCTAAACTAGGATACCTAAGTCTTCTTGACGATCTTCATCTTCAAGTAGACTTGCTCCAAAACTCCGTGATTCTCCAAGTGCAAAGGTATGATCTTTAAGCTTTGGCACCGGAATCATCATGAATAGCTTCTAATCATCTTGTTGAAGCTAATCACCAACTAATATCCTGTTAATGATCTGAAACTAGAAACACAAGAATATTAGTAAACATAACTACATGAGTGTTGATCATCATCAAAACTAGAGTGGAAGGCCATTGGGCCAACAATCTCCCCCTTTTTGATGATGACAAAACTCATGGAGTTATATATGCATGGATTAAAGTTAAGCTTCAAAGAAGCTCCCCCTTAACTCATGCATAGGGATAAACAATAAATATATGCAATGAATATTTAAACATGAAACATGCATATGCATAAACAATAAATGGTTCTAGATACCAAATGGAAAATTCAAAACAAAGTAAGCTCTAGATACCAATTACAAAGCAAACTCTATAAATCAATTAAACTTAATATTCTTGAGATTAAAACATAATATATGCATATAAAACATAAGCATGCATATAAAACTCGAGATTAAAACATAATATATGCATATAAAACATAAGCATGCATATAAAACTCAAATACTTCTCCCCCTTTTTGTCAATCATCAACAAAGGGGTAAACACTCAAAACCATAGATAAAATGAGGGGTAAAAATCTTTCTTCCCCTTTTTGTTAATCAAAAACAATGCAAACAATGTTCTCCCCCTTTTTCTAAAACAAAAAAACAATAAGGGGTGACAACAAACATGATATCAATTAAAAAATATGTCAATGAAGCATCTTGATACCAATAAACAAGGATCAATATATGTTATATGCTATATACATTCACGAAGAGGAAGACGCTAAGTTAGCTTCCCTACACATATGCATTACATGAAGAAGGGATGACAAGCCCCAATTCACATAACACATATTATGTAATGCATAAGAGGAGATGTGAAGCTCTCCCTACACACGTATATCATATAAAGAAGAGTTGTCAAGCTCCTCAATTTATAATATACTCAACATGAATCTATATGTAAGAGAGATGTTAAGCTCTCCTTGCATATAGGAAATACAAATCAAAACTTTGAATATTTTCTTTAAACAAAATTTTGTAAATACCAATTGTAATTAAACATAACAAATTTGGAATGTTTAAACACAAATTTTGATACCAATTGTAAGAATATATTTCATTTTGAAAATATATAAACAAATTTGATGTTGATATCATATGTTCAAAATAACAACTTTTAATCATAAAGAGTGGGAGTACAAATACCAATTGAAATACAAAATCAAATTTTCTCCCCCTTTATGAAATACAAACTAAAGTCATGCATAGTCTTGATAACAATTTAAAAGTAATCAATTTAAACAAAATTGAAACTCAAGCACTAGCATAAACACAAACATATATATGTATGAAAGATAGATACCAATAGAAATTGATATACTTAGAATTTAAAGCATACATACATACAAAACATATATGAGTATACAAGAAGATCAAAATGATACCAATTGAAAGAGTTCAATGATACCAATTGACATAACAATAAGTTCAAGTGTATACATCATATTATCTACCACCCAATCATAATTCAAGTTTTAAAGATTTTCAATTTAGGGCATACATGAACATGATTTCCCATCCTACCGCCCTTGGAAGGTAGGGGTTTTCAAAGATAGATTTAAAAATGTAGTTTTGTTTGAAAATCACTACCAAAATGAAGAACACCGTAACTAGTTAAATGGAAAACTTGTTAACTAGCACGAAATCCTTCAAGTAAGGAACAAAACAAAATTGAAATTCACATGATAATCATCACTCTAACCAATAAAGCATAACTCATGAGAAACAAAACATGAGCAATAGATATGAGTGTACAAATAATATGTGAAGATCATGATCATGAAAAATATTTCATTAAGCTCAATAATTCCTTAAAACATGAAATCATCAAAAACATGAAAAATCATCAAAACTATCTAATCTTCAAGGCATATGTATGTCTAATACAAACTAAAGTATACATACATATCCACAACATAAAGAGTCCACAAGATGTATGCATTAAGGCACGTGGCTCAAAAAGATGTACATGTATAAGATTAGTTTGAACTAGATAGACATATACATGAAGTTAAACATAAATACATGAAACATGAAAAACTAAATTTTCATCACAACAAATTTCATTTCAAGGTATATGTATGAATTGTCAAACATGAAGTATACATACATATCCCTAAACACAATTGAGTCCAAATATAGATTTGCATGAAAGGCAAATGACTCAAGGGGTATACATGTATATCTTAAAGTTTGGCAATACAAACATATACATGAAGTGAAACACACAATCATAAAGCAAATTCAAAAATGAGAATACAAGTTTAATATGTATGAATCATCAAAACTAGACTATACTAGCACATCTAATGGGTTCAAATAAGCATTCAATTCCAACTATATATAGATTTATTTGTAGCCCACTCTATGTACAAGTATATAACTAGTCTTAATGAAAACTAACACTTAAACATATATTTAAAACATGAAGCATCAAAAAAACACATATAAAAATCATCATGATAAAAGTCATCATGGAAAACTAAAACATGATTATTATGTGAATTCACATGTATTAGATTCATGATGTACATTATAGCTTAAACATAAGTGAGAACACTAAGTATGGGATCATATAAGCATGTGTGTCTCAAATACTATACATGTATGTCAAGGATCTAATAAACATGGAATGAACATACTAATCCAATGACAATAAAAACATGCTATAAACAATGAATATTAAAAGCATGTAGACAATAAATGGGAGTAAAGGATTGTTACCAAAACCGAAGAAGCAACTCTCCTTGTCTCCAAAACATGGTGGTCATCTCCACCAAATCTTCCCTTGAAAGTGATGCATCCATATGATTTCCTTTGAGTACGGAACGCATCCACTCCAAGGTGTCATCACTCTCACGTCGTGTGAGAGCCCACACCTACATCAAAAACTTTAGGGGTGGTCGTCTTTGGTACCCATACTCTTTTGGGTCCATGGGGGTTAGTACCTTCTCTAACCCAAACAAAATTCTTTGCTAAATTAGGAGTATGTAATCTATCATAACAAAATTTAGCAAGGTGGCCCTTACGTCCACAATGTGTACATGTGTACACATGAGCATACATGTGTTGATGGTGTCCGTGAGGAGCATGTGTATGCCGTGGAGGGTGTGCATGCATAAAGGATGGAACTTGTTTCTTTCGAACCAAGGTTTCCAACCGTGAGTGGTTCATGGCACATTGGCTCATAGTGGAGCCCAAACAATCTACTCTCTTCTTTAGCATACAAATATCATCATTAATCCTAGAAGAAGAAGTGCATGCAATAGGTGTGCTAGAATGTGAAGCTACATTATCATGGCAAACATGTGCATCCATTTTATTTTGCAAAACAATATTTTTCTTTAAGCAAACATTTAAATCATTGGAAATGGAAATAATTTTGTTTTTCAAATCAACATTTTCTTTTAAAACAAAATCTACTTTTGAAGACAAGTTCTCATTTTTCTTCAAAAGAACATGGCAATCATTTTTATTTTTCAAAAACTCATTTTCTTTAAGTGCAAGATCAAGTTGAGATTTTAATGAATCCCTCTCATTAGCAATCTCCCCTTTTTCTTGCAAAACAACATCAAGTCTAGCAATCAAATTTTTATTTTCATCATTAATGCCTAGACTCTTCTTTTTCAACAAATTATATTTTTCTATCAATTTTTCACAAACAATAGAAAGTTCTTCATTTAAGGCATGGGGATCAACATAATCATTTGAAGAACTAGCACAATCATTACTATCTAGTTGAGATTCCGAATGTACCTCAAGGGAGTCATTCCCTTGGACCATATAACATTGTTGTGGCTCGGATTCTCCGCTAGATTCCTCTTCTTGAATTTGAACTTGAAGCTCCGAGGTGGTGGTGGTTGTCAATTTGTTCCACACTACAAAAGCGGAATCAAAGTTAGAAACACATAAAAGATAATCTTTAGATAAAGTGCTTCTAATGGCCTCTAGGGCTTGTGCATTGGCCCCTATATGATTGCAATCACCAAGATAACATCTCTTGGTGGCGGCAAGGAAGACATGCAAACCTAGGGTCTTTAGGTACATGGACATCCTATATTTCCAAACATCAATGTTGGAAGGGTCAAAGCTAGGAGGGGTCATGAAGTCCATGGTAAACTATATATGAATGTGCAAACAAACAAATGCAAATGAGATTAGCAAGCAAATGGATCACTCCTAGGATGTTAAGCCTAAGTATCAGGAGCACTAGCTCTGATACCAATTGTAAAACACCTAGAGGGGGGGTGAATAGGTGTAAGTGCTAATCTAAGAAACTAAATGCAAACTAAGTGCGCTAAATGCGGAAGCTAATGCAAATCTTGCAACACACTTAATACAATCCACCAAGTGTAGCCGAATTCCCCTTGCGAGGCTCTGGACTAACTCCTCTTGATTCCCCTAGATATGGGTTGAGGCGCTATGTGAAGCTCTTGTTGGATGAGTATAAGTGATGCACAAACACACAAGCAATTCAAGCAATGTGCACACACAATCAAGCCAAGCAATCAAGGATATAGCAATAAGAGATGCAAGGCACAACACAAGCAATATATGATATGGCAATATGAATTATGATGCTTTGCACAATAATAAAGAGAGAGAGTTAGAGAGACAATGGATCACAACGCAAACACCAAGATTTGTTTCGAGGTTCGAGCACCTTGCTCTACATCCCCGCCTACACCACCGTGTAGGATTTCCACTATCTCAACTCCCACCGAGGGAACCTCTACCGAAGAGGATTTCTTACAACTCTAGGAGTACCAAACTCCTCTCTCAAATAACCACCTCACAACCGAGGGGTAAGGCCCGTAGCCAATACAACAACCAACAACAACCACCTCTACCGAAGAGGCTCACAACCAAACACTATCACCTCTACCTAAGAGGGATCCAAACCAACAACCCAATACAACAATCTCCACCTCTACCAAAGAGGGAGCAACTCAAGAAATCAAGGGTTTACAACAAGTGGTATATTTCAACCACAAACCTCTTTCCTTTTTCTTTCTTTTTCCACAAAACAAAGATCCTAATAGTTTAGGATAGAAGATAGCTCAAGTGTGAAAAACAAGTGTTTTTGGAAACAAGCAACAAAGAAAAACTACTTGGGAAATCTCTTGTATATGATAGAAAATGAAATACCAAATCAAAATCCCAAAACCCTAGCTTTCTTTGATTTTCCAAAAACCCAAAAACAAATAAGATGAAATCTTTTTGGCTTAAAAACCCTTTAAAACTCTTTTAAACACTAGAGAAAGTCTGGAATTTTTAGCTCTAAAAATCTTAGCCAAAACAAAGGATAAATGGGGTATATATAGCCCCTAGGAAAAACTAGCCGTTAGGCTGAGTTGGCAGTCTGACAGACTGCCGGTCGACCGGTCCAGTCGACCGCCAACGGTCAAAAATGTGACCGTTGGGCAATAGCGGTCGACCGGCCCGGTCGACCGAAACAACCCGAGAGCAGAGCTCTCAGCTCGGTCGACCGGTCTGGTCGACCGGCTCTGTGCCTAACAGACGTGCACGTCTGTGCACGTCGGTCGACCGGAACGGTCGACCGGCCCTTTGGTGCGGTCGACCGGCACGGTCGACCGACCAGCCTGTCAGCACAAAAACAAGGTCAGAAATTTTGAGAAAAATATTTCATAAAAACCTTTTATCATTTCTGAAAATTGCATAAAACTTGTTTTATCATTTTATGTTAAAACATAAACATGTGATAAAAATTTCAAGACAATATATCAACATATCAATTCATTTTTGTGTCTTGCAAATTTTATCAAAAACAAAACTTGTATTTTGTCAAACTTGATTTTTCCAAAACATGAATAGGATAGTCAAAATAAGTTTGTTTACCAAGTTAAAGCATGTATGTATAAATAGAAAACATCTACTATACATATAACATATGTAAACTTGTTTTGATCTATTATTCATGAAAACCAAAAACCAAATCATGAAACGTGTGTGTTTTGTGCACTTGAGCATATCAACTAAACTAAGCTTTACAAATGGATCTAAAACTCTATCTAAACTAGGATACCTAAGTCTTCTTGACGATCTTCATCTTCAAGTAGACTTGCTCCAAAACTCCGTGATTCTCCAAGTGCAAAGGTATGATCTTTAAGCTTTGGCACCGGAATCATCATGAATAGCTTCTAATCATCTTGTTGAAGCTAATCACCAACTAATATCCTGTTAATGATCTGAAACTAGAAACACAAGAATATTAGTAAACATAACTACATGAGTGTTGATCATCATCAAAACTAGAGTGGAAGGCCATTGGGCCAACAGGAGGAAGTCATCTTCTTCTTGAACTCCGGGAAATCCGCCATGATATGTCCGGGTTTACGGCAATTGTAGCAAATGATCCTTCTCTCCTCTTTCCCTTCAAATTTTCTCCGGAAGTTGAGCTTGTTCTTCCGGTACAACCTCTTGACATTCCGCACAAGTAGAGTTAGCTCCTCATCATCTTATTCGTCTTCTTCATCATCATCATTGGTGGATGAAGTCTTGAAGGCTATGGATTTCTTCTTTGAAGTAGTGGCCTCTTCTCTTGCCTTCTCTCCATCTCATGGGTCTTTAGGTTCCCAATGAGACTAATGAGGTCCATCTCGTCCTTGTCGTTCAATTCTTTTAAGGTGGTGGCCTTTATCTCCCATGAAGACAGAAGAGCCCGAATCACTTTCCGCACCTTTTGATCGTTGGAGATGTCATCACCTAAGGAAGAAAGACCGTTAGTGATTTTGGTAAATCTTGTAATCATACTATCAATAGACTCATCATCAATCATTTTAAATGACTCATATTGGGACCTCAAGAGATCTATCTTAGCTCTCTTGACTTGTGAAGTCCCTTCGTGTGTGACCAATAAGTGTTGCCAAATCTCATAAGCGGATTGACAATGAATTACCCGTGTGAGGTCATCCTCATTCAAGGCGGTTAATAGGGAGTTTTGGGCCTTGGAGTTAGCCTCGTATTCTCTAAAGTTGAAGTCGGTCCAAGTGCTCTCATCACCATCGGGTGCTACATAGGGTTTGGTCAAGGACTTGGCCACTAAGCTACCCAAAGATTGCAAAAATATAGTCATCCTAACCTTCCAAATAGGGAAATTTAGTCCATCAAATTTAGGAGGGGTTTTAATGTTGTCAGCCATGTTTACTAGTGTATGAATGTATGAATGAAAATGTTGATTAGCAAATTTTAAGGATCTCTCTATGGATGTTAAGCCAAAACCTAGAGTCCAAGCTCTGATACCAATTGAAAATCACCTAGAGGGGGGGGTGAATAGGTGATAATGCTAATCAATGGACAAATTAAAAATTAAGATGTAACAATCACCACACAAGATTCACAAGATGAATGAAGGCAAGTAAATATAGCAATGATGATGATAAGCAAGTAATAAGAGCAAGTAAAGTAATGTAAAGGAGTGCAAGAATGTAAACCAATCGCAAACACAAGGATATGTTATCGAGATTCGAGCACCCAGCTCTATTCCCCGCCTTCCCCAGAAGGATTCTAGCTACTTCCACTATCACAAAGAAATCACAATTACACCGGAGTACCCAACTCCACAATCTCGATTACAAGCAATTTCTGAGTAGTCAAAAGACCACAAACTCTCTCTTTCAAATGTCTCTTCCCTTACAAAAGGTCCTTAGAGAACAATGAGTAGGAATGAAGCTCTTGTTGTAAGTGAAGAAAGAAAATTAAATCAGAGAGTATTTAAAAAACCACTTCAGAAAATGAGAGAAAATTTCAGCACAAAAACCAAGAAACAAATCTCTTTTGAATGCCTTAAACTTTTGAATTTTTCTTACAAAAATTGTTGTAACCAATCTCTCCCCAAACACCCCTATTTATAGGAGAGGGCTAGGGTTTAAGGATAATACAAACTTAAGGTAATTAAGTCATATTAGATTTGAAATATATCCCTAAATCAAATTTTAAACACAAGAAGACAAAATAAAACAGCTCATTAAAAACTGCCCGTTACTGTTCAACGGATAGGTCGGTCGACTGGCCGGTCGACCGTACGACCAAAATTATGACCGTTGCAGGCCAGCGGTCGACCGCCCGGTCGACCCAATCTATCCGAGAGCAGACTGAGTTACAGTCGGTCGACCGTGCGGTCGACCGCAAAAACGTGCACACAGATACATGTACACCCAGAACTACAGTCGACTGGGCCGGTCGACCGGCCAAACCTGACATAGGTCCGGTCGACTGTCCAGTCGACTGGCTCAGGTCAAAAACCAGGTTTTGGACAGAAAATTAAAAGGGATTTTGATTTTGACAAAAATACTATTGAACAGGGATTAGCATAAAACATAAATATATATCTGTAGGCAAAATCTTGTATGCAAAATATTTTTGTATAAATTATAAGAAATTATTTTGGATTAGGTATGTGCGCAAAAACGTGTGTGATAGAGCTTCAAACCTATCCACTATTCTTTAACAAATTATAAAACTAAAAACAAAATAATTAAAGACTTCTTGAGCAATCTTCAAGTCTTTGAGCCATGCTATCCTTGCTAGAGCCTTCTTCTTCTATGATCCTTCCTTGATGTGCAATATGCCTTCATAGCTTTATGAACCTAGAAGTTGTTGCAATAGCAAGCAATGCCCTCCAAGCATGGTACTTATCCTGAAACTTATCTTAAGCAAATTCATTAGTACCAAATAGCTCTTATTTGGTTTGTCATCATCAAAACACAAAACAATTGGAGAGTGTAACCTCTCGGGCCAACAGCTTGATAAACTAGATGTCCTAGGCTTTTTAAATGACTACTCATCTTGGCCTTCCAAATATCATGTCTAGAAAAATCAAACATAGGAGGGCTATCCATGAGTGCAACTATATGTGTGCAAAATGCAAATGAAGATTAGAAAATCAAGATCTCACTCCTAGGTGGTTAAACCTAAATATCAGGAGCGTAGGCTCTGATACCAATTGAAATCACCTAGAGGGGGGTGAATAGGTGATAATGCTAATCTATTGAACTTAATGCGAAATTTAAAAACTAATTGCAATTACACAAGATGCAAGCAACAAGTGATGCACACAACCAAGCCAAGCATATAAGTATGAATGATCAATGTGAAATGATGCAAGGCACAAAAGTAAAGAGAGAGAGAGAGATAGAGTAAGAGTCAAGGGATCAAGCGCAAACAACAAGATATGTTTCGAGGTTCGAGCACCCAGCTCTACATCCCCGCCTTCACCCAGAAGGATTTCAACTCCACTAGCTTGTCCACAAAGGACTCCCACAAAGGGAACCTCCACCGAGGATTTGGGGGCAATAACAATTACAAGGAGTACCCAACTCCTCTCTTTATAACCACAACCTCCTTCTTGAGGCAAAGCACCTAGCCAACAAACAATCACCTCACAACTTGAGGGATAAGCACAAAGCTACACAAGGATCACCTCACCACTTGAGGGATACAACCCAAATACACAACCTCCTCAACACAATGAGGGAAAGGCACAAAGCCAAGCAAAGATTGGGTTTACAACTTGGTGGTCTAACAAACAACCACAAACAATTTCTTTTCCACACAAGGATCCTATAGAATGAGATAGTAGATGTAGCTCAAGTGTGGAGAAAACCAAAAGAATGGAAATCAAAATCTCAAAGAAAATCCTTGGGAAAAACTAGAAACCAAGATCAAGAAGTTTAATCAAACACTTTTCCCAAAAACCCTTTTCTTTGATTGTCCGAACCCTAGCAAAAACACTAAATAGATTGTTCAATTAAAGCCCAAAAACTTCTTTTGATTGCTGTGAAAACACTAGAGAAAGTTCAGAAATTTCGTCCAAAGAATTCTTAGAGAAAACCTCTTTCCAATGGGGTATTTATAGCCCCCAGAAAATTATAGCCGTTGGCAGCTGAAACTGCCAAAAATGAACTATCGGTCAACCGGCCAACGGTCACATTTGACCGCTGGCAGCTACCGGTCGACCGGGCGGTTGACCGGACCCAGACAGAGAGCAACAGCTCTCTATCCGGTCGACCGCTCGGTCGACCGGGGGCATCCCGAGAGCAACCTGTTCTCAGTCGGTCGACCGTGCGGTCGACCGGCTTATGGGTAAGCCAGCGTGCATGTATCCGTGCACGCCGGTCGACCGCTACGGTCGACCAGCTACTTGGTCCGGTCGACCGTCCGGTCGACCGACCTAGCCTGGCAGTAGCAGTTCAGGGACTGATAAACAGGTTATTTTTAATTCTAAAAAATTCCCATAAAATTTTTAAAATTACACAAAAATAGTTTTATCATTTTACATTGAAATATAAACTTGTGTTAAAAATTTCAACACAAATTTCAAATATTATGAACCATTTTTGTTTTATAGAAATTTTGCCAAAAACCAAAAACCGTATTTTCTAAAACTTGGATTTTTGAATAGAAAATACGTTTTGTCCAAAACTCATTCAAATACAAAAACATGATATTTAAACACTGTGAAGCATGTTGTATATGGATAGAAATCCAATATACAAGAAACATATATATATATATCCATGTTTTTGACTTTAATTCCAAAAATATGTTTTGTTAGGAATACCAAAACATAAAACACATGAAATAGACTGTCAAGCTAAGTTTGTTTAAATAGTTGAAGCATGCATGTATATAGAACAAATCTAATATACATTAAACTATGTAAACTTATTTTGATATAATCTATTCATGCAAACCAAGATCGGTTAACCAAAAAACCGAAAACCAAAACATGAAACGTGTGTGTTGTGAACTTGAGCATATCATACTATTCTAATCTTTACAATTTGGTTCTAAACACAAAACTAAACTATGGTACCGATGTCTTCTTGTAGAGCATCGTCTCCAAGCCGACTCGATCCAAAACTTCGTGATTCACTGAGCTTGACTCCAATGAGTGCTATATATGATCTTGTCGCTCGGGCTCTTGAATCACCATGTGAATAGCTTCCAAATCATCTTGTTGAAGCTAATCACCAACTAATATCTTGATTAATGATCTGAAACTAAAATCACAAGATTATTAGTACGCATAACTACATGAGTTAATCATCATCAAAACTAGAGTGAAAGGCCTTTGGGCCAACATGAAGTGTTTTTACCTGATTTCAGGATTTTTCCCGAGTCAACATTGGATCCTGTGCCAATCATCATGAAATTGAATCGCCAATCTTTTATGTCAGCAAATTGAACTTCATACTTGTGAAAGTCCCATTGACAAATTGTCAAGTTCTCATTTTTACGAAATTGAATTTAATGAGGAATGTGACCTAGATTCTCAAATTTGTGATCCAGTTCAAATTCCTAAATCAATATTGACTCCTGTTTTGTTATCCAACTTTGAAAGTACACCTAGAGGGGGGTGAATAGGTGTATGGCTAATCTAATGACAAATGATTCAGAATTAAAAATTTAAAGCAACACACTCAGTGTAACTAAAGAGTGTAGCCGAATTCTCGGTGAAGGGCTCTGGACTATCTCCTCTAAATTCCTCTAAATAAGAGTTGAGGTGCTATATGAAGCTCTCTTGGTTGAACACAAGTGAGGCACACAAACAAACCAAGCATATATGAATGATATGACAATTTGAATTAATGCAAGGTATAATATAAATGAGAGAGAGTTAAGAGAAAGTGGATCAAACGCAAACAAAAAGATATGTTTCGAGGTTCGAGCACCCAGCTCTACGTCCCTGCCTTCACACAGAAGGATTTTCACTAACTCGTCCACACAGGACTTCCCACACAGGAAACCTCCACTGAGGATTTGGGGTGAATACAATTTGGGAGTATACAACTCCTTTCTCAAATACAACCTCTCATTAGAGGCAAGGCACAACCTAAAAACAATATCAACCTCACAAATGAGGGATAGGCACAAAGCCGACACCAATAACAATTACCTCACACTTGAGGGATTCCAACTCAATCTCCACCTCTCACTAGAGGGATACAAATACCACTTTCACAATCACCTCTCACTAGAGGGATATCAACTCAATCACCTCTCACTAGAGGGATATCACAATAAATGGAAGGTTTACAACACTTGGTGGTTATAACAACCACAAACCAATTCTTTTCTCACTAAACAAGATCCCAATAGATAGGATAGATATGGTAAGCTCAAGTGTGTGAAAATCAAGGTGTTTGAAAATCAAATAACAAAGAAAAATACTTAGAAAAATAATTAGAATTTGATAGAAATGGAGAACAAAACAAATATCCCAAATACTCTATTTTTCTTTAATTTTTCCTACCCTTGAAAACAAATAAAGAATGATCTTTTAAACTCAAAAACTCTTTTGAAAACTTGCTATTAAAAACTTGTAAAGGTGAAAAAAATTGCTCTCTAAAAACTTGTAAAAAACCAACTCAAATGGGGGGTATTTATAGCCCCCAAAAGAATCTGCCCGTTGGCAGCTGGAAAGGGAAGAAATGCCCTTCCAGTCGACCGCCCGGTCGACCAGCCCAACGATCAGATTTCTGACTATTGTGCCTCCGGTTGACCGGCCCGATCGACCGAGACTGGATACAGAGAGCAGAGCTCTCTGCCAGTCGACCGGCCCGGTCGACCGGGGCCATTTCGAGAGAGCAGAGCTCTCTTGACAATCGACTGACCCGGTCGACCGGCCCACCAGCTCAAGCTGGGTGCACGCTTGTGCACGTCAGTCGACCGGTCCGGTCGACTGACTTCTGCTACGGTCAACCGGTCCGGTCGATCGGCAGGCAGCCAGTACAGTCTTTTTAGGATTTAAAAACTTGGGTTTTAATTTTTAATTAAATCCCAAAAAATCACATAAATTTTACAAAAATCAGTTCTTATTATATCTTTGAAATACAAATATATGTGATAAAAATTTAACACATATTTCAAACTATTTGAACCATTTTTGTTAGATAGAAAATTTGCCTTAAACAAAAATCCATATTTTCCGAAACTAGGATTTTTGAAATGGAAAATCGTCTTTTCCAAACATATGTAAATACAAAAACATGATATTTAAACAACTTTGAAGCATGTTGTATATGGATAGAATCTAATATACATGAAATATAGTATATCTATATTTTTGACATGAAATTCAATGTTGGATAAACCGAAAACCAAAAACCAAAAACCAATAAACTTAAAACAATTGTGTGTGTAAAGTGAACTTGAGCATTTCACACTATCTAATCTTTACAATGATCTAAACACAATCTTAAACTAAACAAACCGATGTCTTCTTGTTGGCCCAAAGGCCCATCACTCTAGTTTTGATGATGATCAACTCATGTAGTTATTGTACTAATGATCTTGTATTTATTTAGTCTCAGATTTGTGATCAAGATCTTAGTAGGTGTTTAGCTTCAATAAAAGATTTAAAGTCAAGTTTTAGAGCTAGCACGGTTTGATTCAAGAGCTTGTACATCAAGACTACATTAAGTACTCAAGAGGAGTCTAGCTCGTTAGATCAAGTTTGGACCATGTCAAGAAGATGAGAAGACTTCAAGTGAAGACTTCAAGATCAAGACTTGTGTCTAGGTTTGTTTTATAAGATTTAATTTTAGATTAAAATGTAAAGGATAGAATAGTTGGTGGATTGCTCAAGTATATCATATACACACACACACACTCTTGATTTACATAAGTTTTTCATAAAAGAATTTTTATTTTGGAAAAAATACAAAAGAGTTTTTTTTTTGAAAAATACCGGTTTGGTTTTGGAAATCTAAAGTATACATATCTTTAACCAAAACCATGTTTAGTGCTTATTGTCAAAAACATAGATATTTCACCATATATGTGTAGAGGATCATATCCATACACACCATGTTTTAAAAGAGTTTAAATATCTTGTTTTTGTATTTGGAGAAGTTTTGGAAAAATCTATTTTGGAAAAATACAGATTTTGTTTTTAGTCAAAATTTCTAAGTTACAAAAATAGTTCAAATTGTTTGTAACATGTCTTGATTTTGCTCAAATATGTTTTATTATCAAAGTATAATATTGAAACTATTTTTGTAGATTTTTGGTGAATTTATGAGATTTTATTTAAGCTAAAAAGTCAACATTTTAAATCCCTTAACTCTCCTGACCTGGCTTCTGTCGGTCGACCGGACCGGTCGACCGAGGTTGAAGTCGGCCGACGTGCACAGAATGTGCACGCCATGTCTGCTGGAGGGCCGGTCGACCGACCCGGTCGACCGCAGAGAGCTTCTGCTCTCTGGAAAGCCCCGGTCGACCGGGCCGGTTGACCGACAGAGAACCCTGTTCTCTGTTCCAGGCAGCGGTCGACCGGGCCGATCGACCGAGGCTCCAACGGTCAGAATTCTGATCGTTGTTTAAGAGCCAAAATTGCCATATCAAAAGGAGAGATTTTCAAGAGTGTATTGAAAAGTGATTTCTTGTGTTTTCCTCCACACATTCCATCCTAGTTTTCTCACACAACACTTGAGCTATCCATTGCTATATCTACCTATAGGGATCTTTGTTGTGAGAGGATTTTAGGTGATCAAAGTGTTGTGATCACCAAAGTTCTATCTTTGTACTTTGAGGAGGCGGACGTGTGTGTTCGCGTTGTTTCGGGTTCTAGTGAGAACTCGGTGTTTGAGGTGCGGCCTCGGCGAGCTAGTGGGCTTGCGGTGTGTTCTTGCGGGAATGAGTGAAGGGACTAGAGAGTCCAAGGAGTTCAAGTGTGAACTCGCCTTGTAGGTGTTGCGGCACCGAGTGATCCGGTGGGATCGGTTTATAGTGGAAATCTTTCAAGTGTTGAAGGCGGGGACGTAGAGCAAGTGTGCTCGAACCTTGAAACAAATCTCCCGTGTTTGCGATTGCTCTCTATCTCTCTCTCTATCTCTTACTTGTTTATATCTTGCATGCTTATATTGCCTTCATCATTAATTGCTAGATATAACTTGTGCTTAATTGTTATATGCTTGGGGATTGTTTGCTAACACTTATATTTAACCAAGAGAGCCAACGCGGCACCTTAACTCTTATTTAGAGAAATTTTGAGGAGTTAGTCCAGAGCCCTTCACGGGGAATCCGGCTACACTCTTGTATTATACGTGGTGTTTAGTTTAAGAAGTTTTAATTTGCATAATAAGTTTTTAATTCCGCATTAATTGAACATTAGATTAGCCATCACCTATTCACCCCCCCTCTAGGTGATTACAAGTGGTATCAGAGCCAAGTGCTCTTGATTTGGGTCTTACAACCTAGAGTTAAAGATCCTCATTTTATAGCTAATCACAATATCTGTACACACACCATGGATTTCATGGCACCTCCCACTTTTGACATTCTTAACATCCAAACTTGGAAGGTTAAGATGTCTTTGTACCTCAAAGGCCTAGACATTCATGTTTATCTTGCTACCACTAAAGATTCATATGTTAATAATAGCAAGTATATTGAGGCTAACTCAAAAGCCATTCATGTTTTGAAGAGTACCCTAAACAATGATTTTTATGTAGGGTTGCTAATCTTGACTCAGCTTTTGTAGTTTGGAACACAATACTCTCCCTTGGCGAAAAAGAACAATACTATGCGGGGAGCGACTCGGATGTTGGAAGTGACGCTTCCAACGTGTGCTACATGGTCCAAGGGGATAACCCCCTTGAGGTAACTACCGAATCCGAGGTTGATGAAGATGTTGATATGTCTTATGATGAACTTGAATAATTTTATCAACAACTTCTAGAAAAATATGAATTGCTTAAGAAAGATAATAAGAAAATGAAAAATAAATTTGATTGCATGTTAAAAGAAAATGATTCCTTTAAACAAAAAGTTGCATGCATTGAAAAAGAAAATGAAAGTTTGAAAAATGAAAATATTTCCTTGCTTTTGAAATTGAATGATTTATGTGAAGGAAATACTTCATTGAAA
Organism: Agave tequilana; assembly: GCA_038442645.1. Taxonomy (NCBI): domain Eukaryota; kingdom Viridiplantae; phylum Streptophyta; class Magnoliopsida; order Asparagales; family Asparagaceae; genus Agave; species Agave tequilana. Next base: position 134,454 of record JAVJIF010004906.1, read on the forward strand.
AATGAAATTATTTTGGTGGAAAAACAAAAGGAAGTTGCTTTGCATGAAAACACTTCTTTGAAAAGAAAAATGATTGAAAAAGAAAAAGTAAATATTTCTAAAAAGAAAAAGATTGTTGATCATGCTCTTCATGCCACAACCATTGATAAAAATGAAGTTAAGTTTTTAAAAATAAAATTGATAGTTTAAACTCAACCTTGAGCAAATGTGCTTTTAACCATTCTAGATTGGAGTCCTTGTTTTCAAAGAAACAAGCTCCACATGTTCATGCACATCATCCACATCATGCATATGCACATTTTGTGCACCACGATCACACTTATACACATATGCATCCTAAGGTGTACAAATGTACACATTGTGACCGCAAAGGCCATTTAACAAAGTTTTGTTTTGATAAGATACATCATATTAATTTTGCAAATAAAAAGGTTTGGGTTCCTTACAACGCTAACCCTCAAGGACCCAAAAGAAAATGAGTACCAAAATCCCCACCATGTGTTTTTGATGTAGGTGCGGGCTCTCACGAAACGTGAGAGGGTTGGTGCCTTGGTGGTGGATGCATGGACTTGATGGACATATATTTGATGCACCGCTATCAAGAAAGTTTGGTGGGACAACCACCATGTTTTGGAGAACTAGAGCATAATTCTTTGGTTTGGTAACTATTTCTAAAAACTCCTACTTTATTTACATGCATTTATGATTGATGATCTTTAGCATGTTTTAATGTTTGTTAAAATGTTCATGTTTTATGTTTTGTGCTTCATGTGGTAAATACTTGTTTAAATGTAGTTTTTTATTAAAACTTGGATATATACATGTACTAATAGTGAACAACAAATTGATTCATATATGTTTGCACTTCATTGTTCATTTGTATTCACTATATGCACATGTATAGCCTAGTTTTGATGATTTTCTCATTTACACTTGTTTTGCCTATTTTCATGTCTTCATGTATATGTATTTTGTATTCAAATCTAATAAATGTACATGTATACCCCATGAGTCATTTGCCTTCATGCAATTTACATTATGGACTCTTTTTATGTTTGGGATATGTATGCATATTGTTAGGATTGGATAAATCATACATATGCCTAGAAGTTTATTTTTTATGAAAATAAATTTCATGATTTGCTTGATAAAAATAAGATTCATGTTTGTTTTGAGCTTCATTGATTGTCTTCATGGAAAATGCTCATTACATGACTTTTGTACACTTACACTTTATTTGTTATTCATGACTATGTTTCATGATCATTTTGAGCTTTATGGACCTTGAGTGTCGAATTTTGTGTATTTGGTATGTTTCATGATGTACACATGATTTGGTTTCATGTTTTGAAGGATCTTTAACTAGTTTTTCAAAAATTACTTTAACTAGTTTTTATTCTTCAATTTGGTAGTGTTTTTCAAAATAATATATTTCAAACCCTAGTTTTTGAAAACCCCTACCTATCCCCTTATGGGTGGACGAATGGGCGATTATGCCTTGCAAACCTTATTGAAAATCCTTTACCTCGTGCATAAAAGGGTGGTAGGTTATGAGTTATATACTTGATCTCAATTGATATTTTTTTGTATATACTCATATTTTGTTTTCTATATATGTATTCTTCATAATTTCCATAATATCAATTCCTATTGGTATTTTCATTCCCATACATATATATAATTTGTTTGTGCTTGAGTTAAAATCGATTTACATATTTAAAGCACAAAATTTGTTTATGCTAAGTTTGATTCAAATCTTTATTTTCAATTTGTTTCTCAATTGACATTTTAATAAGCTTATGCATTATTTTTAAAATTGGTATTTTTATTGATATCAAAATAATTTTCAATTGGTATCAATATGATTCTATTTTTATTAAAATTCAAAATTTGTAATGATTATTTACAATTGGTATCTTAAAATTTGATTGATTTACAAGTGGTACCTTTAAAAAATTTTGTTTATATGATATCTTAAAATTTGATTACAAATGATATCTCAAAATTTGTTTTATTGAGGAAAATTCAAAATTTTGTTTTAATACGAAAATTTGAAAATTAAAAATGTTTTGATTTGTATTGCATATATGCAAGGGGAGCTTAACATCTCTTCTACATATAGATTCATATTGAGTGTATCTTATATTGAGGAGTTTGACAACTCTTCTTTATGCGGTACATGTGTGTAGGAGGAGCTTCACATCTCCTTTTATGCATTACATATTATGCGTTATGTGAATTAGGGCTTGTCAGCCCTCTTTCATGTAATGTATATTTGTAGGGAAGTTAACTTAGCGTCTTCCTCTTCATGAATGTATATCGCATATATCTCTTTATTGGTTGATTTGATTTCACTTTTTTATTGATTTTTGATTTTTGACAAAAAGGTGAGAACATTGTTTTTGTTTTTACTTTAACCCCTTTGTTGATGATTGACAAAAAGGGGGAAAAGTATTTTAGTTTTAGTATATATGCATGTTTTCCTTGCTTTATTCATAAAGGGGGAGAAAGATTTATGTTTATGCATATATGTTTTATATTGCAAAAAGGAGAAAAGAATTTGACGAGTTTTATGTTTGATTAGCATGTTTCATATCCTTGTAGTTGCATACATGTTTATAAGCTTTCATTGCATATTTATTTGTTTATTGTTATGCATGAGTTAAGGGGGAGCTTCCTTGAAGCTTTACTTTAATCCATGCATATATAACTCCATGAGTTTTGTCATCATCAAAAAGGGGGAGATTGTTGGCCCAAAGGCCCATCACTCTAGTTTTTATGATGTTCAACTCATGTAGTTATTGTACTAATGATCTTGTGTTTATTTAGTCTCAGATTTGTGATCAAGATCTTAGTAGGTGTTTCGCTTCAACAAAAGATTTAAAGTCAAGTTATGGAGCTAGCACGGTTTGATTCAAGAGCTTGTGTATCAAGACAACATTAAGTACTCAAGAGGAGTCTAGCTCGTTGGATCAAGTTTGGGCCAAGTCAAGAAGATGAGAAGACTTCAAGTGAAGACTTCAAGATCAAGACTTGTGTCTAAGTTTGTTTTATAAGATTTTATTTTAGATTAAAATATAAAGGATAGAATAGTTGGTGGATTGCTCAAGTATATCATGTACACACACACACACACACTTGATTTAGATAAGTTTTTCATAAAAGAATTTTTATTTTGAAAAAATACAAAAGAGTTTTCTTTTTGAAAAATACCGGTATGATTTTTGGAATTCTGAAGTATACATATCTTTATCCAAAACCATGTTTAGTGCTTATTGTCAAAAACATAGATATTTCATCATATATGTGTAGAGATCATATCCATACACACCATGCTTTAAAAGAGTTTAAAATATCTTGTTTTTGTATTTGGAGAAGTTTTGGAAAAATCTATTTTGGAAAAATACAGATTTTGTTTTTAGCCAAAATTTCTAAGTTATAAAAATAGTTCAAATTGTTTGTAACATGTCTTGATTTTGCTCAAACATGTTTTATTATCAAAGTATAATATTGAAACTATTTTTGTAGATTTTTGGTGAATTTATGGGATTTTATTTAAGCTAAAAAGTCAACATTTTAAATCCCTTAACTGTCCTGACCTGGCTTCTGTCGGTCGACCGAGCTTGAAGTCGGTCGACCGAGTAGGTCGACCGACGTGCACAGAATGTGCACGCCATGTCTGCTAGAGAGCCGGTCGACCGACCCGGTCGACCGCAGAGAGCTTCTGCTCTCTAGAAAGCCCCGGTCGACCGGGCCGGTCGACCGACAGAGAACTCTGTTCTCTGTTCCAGGCAGCGGTCGACCGGGCCGGTCGACCGAGGCTCCAACGGTCAGAATTTTGACCGTTGGCGGTCGACCGGACCGGTCGACCGTCAGCCGCTAGGGCTGAAAAATGCCCCAACGGCTAGTTTTCTTTAGCCCTATATAAAGAGGGGTTTTGGGGCTGTTTTCTACAAGATTTTCAAGTGGGTTTTGAACTAGTTTTTCCAACTCTATTAGGTGTTTATCTCCACTTGTTTAAGAGCCAAAATTGCTATATCAAAAGGAGAGATTTTCAAGAGTGTATTAAAAAGTGATTTCTTGTGTTTTCCTCCACACATTCCATCCTAGTTTTCTCACACAACACTTGAGCTATCCATTGCTATATCTACCTATAGGGATCTTTGTTGTGAGAGGATTTTAGGTGATCAAAGTGTTGTGATCACCAAAGTTCCATCTTTGAACTTTGAGGAGGCGACGTGTGTGTTCGCGTTGTTTCGGGTTCTAGTGAGAACTCGGTGTTTGATGTGCGGCCTCGGTGAGCTAGTGGGCTTGCGGTGTGTTCTTGCGGGAATGAGTGAAGGGACTAGAGAGTCCAAGGAGTTCAAGTATGAACTCGCCTTGTAGGTGTTGCGGCACCGAGTGATCCGGTGGGATCGGTTTATAGTGGAAATCCTTCAAGTGTTAAAGGCGGGGACGTAGAGCAAGTGTGCTTGAACCTCGAAACAAATCTCCCGTGTTTGTGATTGCTCTCTCTCTCTCTATCTCTTACTTGTTTATATCTTGCATGCTTATATTGCCTTCATCGTTAATTGCTAGATATAACTTGTGCTTAATTATTATATGCTTGGGGATTGTTTGCTAACACTTGTATTTAACCAAGAGAGCCAACGCGGCACCTCAACTTTTATTTAGAGGAATCTTGAGGAGTTAGTCCAGAGCCATTCACGGGGAATCCGGCTACACTCTTGTGTTATATATGGTATTTAGTTTAAGAAGTTTTAATTTGCATAATAAGTTTTTAATTCCGCATTAATTGACCATTAGATTAGCCATCACCTATTCACCCCCTCTAGGTGATTACACTTCTTGTAGAACGCCGTCTCCAAGTCGACTCGATCCAAACGTGATCCACCGAGCTTGACTCCAACTGAGTGCTAGATGTGAACTTGATGCTCGAGCTCTTGAATCACCATGTGAAAGCTCCAAAACACCTTTGTTGAAGCTAATCACCTACTAATATCTTGGTTAAATATCTGAAACTAAATATCACAAGATTATTAGTAAACTATAACACATGAGTTAATCATCATCAAAACTAGAGTGAAGGGCCTCAGGGCCAACAATCTCCCCCTTTTTGATGATGACAAAACTCATGGAGTTATATATGCATGGATTAAAGTTAAGCTTCATAGAAGCTTCCCTTAACTCATGCATAGCAATAAACAATAAAAATATGCAATGAATGTTCAACATAGATATGCATAAACATGCATAAAATAAGGAAATGAAACAAACATGATCTTTTATACCAATGAAATAAACATACTTTTGATATCAATTTTAAAATAAAACATGTTATTAAAAACAATGTTGCTCTTGATACCAATAAAGACTCTATTTTAAAATAAACATGTTCTTAAAAATAATGTTGCTCTTGATACCAATAAAAACTCTTGATACTAACAAAATAATAAAAGATGCTCTTGATACCAATACAACCAAAAGATGCTTTTTATACCAATGGTAAAGGATAACAAATTTAAACACATATGCATATAAAAACAAAACATATATAAATAAACATGCATATATCAAACTCCAAAATATCTCTCCCCCTTTTTATCAATTCATCAACAAAGGGGTACAAACAATAAAGGGCATAAACAATAGTTTTCTCCCTTTTTGCATAAATCAAAACAATAATGATATATATGCTATATACATTCATGAAGAGAAGAGACGTGAAGTTAACTCCCCCTGCATACGTGCATTTATATGAAAAGAGATGACTAAACCCTACCCACATAAAGCAAAATATGCAATGTATAAAAGGAATGTGAAGCTCCTACTACACACGTGTACTACATAACAAAGAAAGGTCAATCACTTCAATATGACATATACTCAACATGAATCTATATATAGAGAAGATGTTAAGCTTCCCTTACATATAAGAAATACAAATCAAAACATTATGATACCAACTGAAGGATATATCAATTTAGTATGAAGGTATACATCGAAACATCATGATACCAATTTATGATACCAATTAAAAATAAACAAAACATTTTGAAGAAACTAACAAAATTTTTGATATCAATTGAAAGGTATAAACATATAGGCAATCTTGATACCAATTGTAAAAATTAGTACCAATTGAAAATATTTTACACTTTTGATACCAATTGTAAAACATAAACCAATCTTTTTGGTTAAGCACTAAAAATATTTTGCAATAGAGATATCAAATAGAGAATAATATCAATTAAGATTTTTGATACCAATATTGAAAACGAACCATATACCAATTGAAAATAATTTTCATTAGGAGCATAGAAAACCAAATGAAAACTAAGATATCATTTTTCAACATAAAGAGTGAGAGTAAGAAACCAAAGGTAAACAAAACCGATTGAAAGGTAAAACATGAATTTTCTCCCCCTTTATGAAATACTAATGAAAACGATGGATAAGCTTGTATAAGAACCAATTTAAAAATAATTGTCATTAAGGACTAGATCAAGCTTAGCATGACAAAATTTGTGCTCAAAGATATAGAGATATAGTAAGCACAATAAAAATACATATATATGTATGAAAATATAAATACTAATCGAAATTGATACTATTTGAAGTTGAAGCATACATATATAGAAATACATATGAGTATACAAAATAGATATTAATTGTGATACCAATTGAAAACACAATGAGAATCAAGTGTATAACTCATACTCCCTACCACCCATTTCATGCACATGTTTAAATAGATTTTCAATAATGCATATAAGGCATGGCCGCCCAACCAACCGCCCTTTAGATGGGTAGGGCTTTTCAAAATAAGTTTGAAAATAGTTTCAATCACAATTGAAAACTCTACCAAAATGAAGAATACACAACTAGTTATATGATAAAATTACAAACTAGTACGAAATCCTTTAAGTAAGGAATAAAACAAGAATATATTCCATAAAACATGAAAATCACTAAACTAATGACACTCAAAGTCTATATAGCACATATAATACTCATTAAAATAAAATCATGAGAAAACATCAATTAATGTGAGTGTATAAGTTTTGTGTGAAAGACATAGTCATGAAAATAGGCAATTAAGCTCAATGTGAAATTTCTTAAAACAAAAATACGAAAATCATTAAAATTTAATTTTCAATAATACAACTTCAAGGCATATGTATGTTTTGTACAAACTAGAGTATACATACATATCCAAATATGAACGAGTCCACAAAAATATATGCATGAAGGCAAGTGGCTCAAGGATGTATATGTATAACTATTACTTTAGACAAAATGGTCATATACATGAAGCTAATTACAAACATGGAAAACATGCACAAAAATAAGGAATACAAGTCAAAATGCATGAATCATCAAAGCTACGCTATACTAGTACATCTAATGGGTACAAATGAGCAATCAAGCACAAATATATAATAATCTATTTGTGCCTCATTAGTTGTACAAGTATGTACTCAAGTTTTAATGAAAACTAACATCTAAACATGTAATCAAAACATGAAGCATAGAAATAAAGCATAAATATGATCATTATATGAATGCACATGTTTAGAGTTATGATATACATGATAGCTAAATTAAAGTGAGAACACAAAAGTAATAATCCATATGAACAAGGGTGTAACTCAAATGCTATACATGTATGTCATAAATCTAATTATCACGACATTTATCATAATAATCATGAAACATCAAAACATGCTAAAATTAATAATGGAAGCATGTAAACATAAATGAGAGTTAGAGATCATTACCAAAACTATGAGGGTACTTCTCTATGTCTCCAAACCAAGGTGGTCCTCCCACCAAACTCCCCTTGAAAGTGATGCATCCAAAATAGTCACGATTAAGCTCGGAACGCATCCACCTCAAGGCACCATCACTCTCACGTCATGTAAGAGCCCACACCTACATCAAATAAAATAGGGGTGGTCTTTGGTACTCATACTCTTTTGGGTCCATGGGGATTAGCTCCTTTCCTAACCCAAACAAACTTATTTGCTAAATTTACATCATGTACTCTATTATAACAAAACTTAGTAAGGTGGCCCTTACGTCCACAATGTGAACAAGTGTACACATGAGCATACATAGTGTTATGAGTGTGAACGTGGGAAGCATGTGTATACTGTAGTTTGTGTGCATGCATAGGAGGAACATGTTTCTTTCAAAACATAGATTTCAAACGTGTGTGGTTCAAAGCACATTGGCTCAAAGTGGAGCCCAAACAATCAACACTCTTCTTAAGCATACAAATATCATTTTCAATTATAGAAGAGGTGGTGCATGCAATAGGTATACTAGATGATGAAGCTACACTAGCATGACAAACATGTGAATCTATATCATTTTTCAAAGAAATATTTTTCTAAGAAACCAAATCCAAATCCTTTGAAATTAAAGCAATTTTCATTTTCAAAGATTCATTCTCTTTTATAACAAAATCGAGTTTTGAAGTTAAATCCTCATTTTTCTTCAAAACGACATTGCAATCATTTTTATTTTTCAAAATCTTGTTTTCATTTAGGGCAAGTTCAAGTTGGGATTTAAGTGAGTCACAATCATTTGAAATCTCAACCTTCTCTTGTAAAGCCAACTCAAGTTTTGAAAATAAATCTTTATTTTCTTTATTTAATTCAAAACTTTTCTTTTTCAAAGCTTTATATTTTTCTAGCAATTTTTCACAAACAATAGAAAGTTCTTCATTCAAAGCATCGGCATCAATATGATCATTACTTGAAAAACTAGCACTATCATCTAGTTGAGATTCCGAATATACCTCAAGGGAGTCATTCCCTTGGACCATGTAGCAACGTTGTTCGGATCCATCCTTACTAGATTCTTTCTCAATAATGTTTGGCGTTTGAAGCTCGGAGAAGGTCAAAGTGTTCCACATTGCAAAAGTGGAAACACAATGAGAAATCATACACAAATATTCTTTGTTAAGTGTGTTTTTAAGTGCCGTTAGGGCTTGTGCATTGGCCTCTATATGCTTGCTATTACCAAGATAGGATTTCTTGATAGTGGTAAGGAAAACATGCAAGCCTAGGGTTTTTAGATACATACTCATCCTAAATTTTCACATGTCAATATAGGAAACATCAAACATGGGAGGGGTCAAGCAATCCATGAGTGTATAAATAAACAAATAAGTGTGCAAATGCAAATCTAGATTAGCAACCAAGATCACACTCCTAGGTGGTTAAATCTAATATCAGGAGCGTAGGCTCTGATACCAATTGAAAGTACACCAAGAGGGAGGGTGAATAGGTGTATGGCTAATCTAATGACAAATGATGAGAAATTAAAAACTTAAAGCAACACACTTAGTGTAACCAAAGAGTGTAGCCGAATTTCCGGTGAAGGGCTCTGGACTATCTCCTCTAAATTTCTCTAAATAAGAGTTGAGGTGCTATATGAAACTCTCTTGGTTAAACACAAGTGAGGCACACAAACAAACCAAGCATATATGAATGATATGACAATATGAATCAATGCAAGGTATAATATAAATGAGAGAGAGTTAAGAGAAAGTGGAACAAACGCAAACATAAATATATGTTTTGAGGTTCGAGCACCCAGCTCTACGTCCCCATCTTCACACAGAAGGATTTTCACTAACTCGTCCATTCATTGTGATATCCCTCTAATGAGAGGTGATTGAGTTGATATCCCTCTAGTGAGAGGTGATTGTGAAAGTGGTATTCGTATCCCTCTAGTGAGAGGTGGAGATTGAGTTGGAATCCCTCAAGTGTGAGGTGATTGTTGTTGGTGTTGGCTTTGTGCCTATCTCTTATTTGTGAGGTTGATATTATTTTTGAGTTGTGCCTTGCCTCTAGTGAGAGGTTGTATTTGAGAGAGGAGTTGTGTACCCCAAATTGTATTCACCCCAAATCCTCAGTGGAGGTTTAGGGATATCAACCCAACACGAAGACCCTCTGAAGCCTACTACTCCTACGCTGCTTATAGCTGGACAACACGAACCTCACAATTTGCGGATCCAACTATGCACCAAATGATCCACACGTCTTAATGTTATAACGCCTCAATATCAATGCGAGCTGTTAAAAATAGTGACAGATATCTTTGCATGGCAATCCTACCAATCAAGCGACGCGATCTAGGTGGTTACAAGAAAATCATAATGTGCAAATCATGCAGCATTGCAGATTCAAAATATCCGCACCTACAATGACAACTCAGGCGGGTATAAATACACTTCTATCTCCATCAAGAGGGGGGTTGGGCTTCTGATTACTACATCAAGCCCTAGAGATTGTAATCATAATATCACTCTGCAGAATTCATTGTAACCCTCTGATATTATAATGAATTCTCTCCCTCTTTTGTAGTATTTTCCTTTTGGGCTTTTCACGTAAAGATCTTATTGTTTGCGATTACTTTCAGCTATCTACTCGTTTACAATTTATGATGTGAAAGAATTCCCCGAGAATTCTCCTCCATAATAACAATAAGGGTTATAGTGGAAAGGACAATTGTTGGTTATTGATAAGATCATATGGTGCCAAGGAAGGGATGATACTGCCGTAACAATGGTGGTACTCCCAAGAGCCATGATGTGGTGATGATGGTGAAAATAATGGTTCTTTGATGTAGCGATGCTAGTGGCCCCAGTGTGACAGTAACAACAATGACTGCAAAGAGAAGAAAAAGAAAAAAAAGTAAAAGGAATTATAGAATACATAATCTTTTTATCAAACCTCTGTATTACAGTAAGAAATATAAATTACCCATAGTTTCGCTAGTGGAATCACATTGCTAAAAAAGAAAGAAATTGATGCCTTGGGAAGTTTGACTTTTATTAAAATGTGTAGGTAGGGCGGGAAACGGGTTTGTATCTGATTAGTCTCCAATATTGCATATTTCATACCATATTTTCACCCTTATTCTTTTAAAATTCTGCTAAATAATTATTTTCTTGTGTGTTCCTAGGTCCATGGTATAGAATGAAGAAGAAGATCAAAAATTTCATTTATTTGGTGATTTTTATGTCCTAATATAGCCATTGACTTTAGAAGCCCATTCTGTTGTTGCAGTGAGCAGAAAAAAAGGAAGTAGCAACCCATACCCATATATCAGAGTAGCCATGACCTACAAGCTTTGGCATTGCGTGCCTGGATGAAGCATGGCCATGTTTCCCCGGCCATGCTGTAGAGTCGTGCGTCGATTTTTAACGCACGACTCAGTACAGCCTCCCTGATGCCCCCTTTAGCCTATAAATACTCTAGGTTTTCCAGAGAGAAAGGGGAGGAGGGTTTTGATGTAGTTTTTAGGGTAGTTTCTTCTCCTTAGGATAGTTTAGATTAGTTGTTCTTTTTCTTCCTCTTTTGTATTTTTCAATTCTTGTAGATCATGTAATAGGAAAGAGAGTAGTACATAGGATGAAAGCAAGAGTACTTGTAATGGTGGGTGACACTCTATGAAAGGTTCTCTTTTTATCTCTATTTATTTTTGTCTCTCTAACTCCTTTTACATGTTTAGCTAATTTTCTCTCATGGCAACTAACTACTAACCACTAACTTGCTAACTCCTTACTTGATAATCCACATGAATCTAATAGCCTTTACTTAGCCTTACTCTTGCAAGAGCTATTGATGGCTCATGATGATGGATTTTAACATTTTAACATCTAACTCTCTAACAAGTTATCATTACTTTATTCCATGCTTGCTCTAGTTAGTTTTGATGGTTTAAGTGTAGCTTACACTTGTTCCGTTGAGTTTAGATGTGAAATTGATCTTATGGGTCATACTTTGTAAAGCTCTTGAACCAAGAACTAGTGATGGCCATTGATATATGTAAGGCAACTATCACAAAGAGGTTAGCATATTAGTGGAGTTATTAGTAGTTAGTAGCCATGAGTTTTCTTGCATCTTTTTTTATCTTTTCTTTCTATTTGTTTAAAAAACCAAAAACACAACTTCTCTTCTATATTTCCCGCTTCTTTGTTTTCACCATTTTCTTCTCTTTTCATACTTTGTTTCATTTCTTTTCATTTTTTTAAACATAGAAGAACCATTAACACACACGTGAATCGACCGGTAAAGCTTCTATCGCTTTCCATCCTTGTGGATTCGACCTGTTTAGATACCATACTATAACGGAAGTATCGAGGAAGCCAAAGCACACACACTTTTCAAATCAACACTTTTTGTGTGTGGTTTTGCCTCGATCAAATTTTGGCGCCATTGCCGGGGATGGAACGGTTTAATCTCACATTTTTGTTAACTTTTTTTCTTTATTTTTGGTATGCAGGTTAAATTTTTAGCATTGCAGAAATTCACACTTATTTTTGTGTGGTTGGATAAATTCTTATATATTGCTATATTCTGCTGCTAGTTTCTGTTACCTGTGCACTGTAATAATTAAGAACTAAAATATGGTAATTTTTTAAAACGGTTTAGACATTTGCATCTAAGCACATGTCAATTTTTATTTTAGAATACTGTATTTTGTTCTTCGTTCCAGGGTTTACTAATGTAGGTTGTTCTAAACTTTCTTTCTTTTACCTTTTTTTAGAAGATTTTTAGATTTTTTTCCTTTTGTATAGAAACTCTTTTATTTTTTTTTACAAAACCTTTTGAAATAAGAGAAATAGTTTTAATTTATTTTTAAGAAAGTTAAGAGGTTCTTAGGAATTAAGAAGACCTAAAATTATGAATTCTTAAATCGAGTCAAAATAATAGATCTTATTCAAATTTTAGGATAAGAAAGTAAGATTGGAAAGATATTTTGATTTCGATTTTTTTGCCTTAGATATGCACTTCACGCTTACACAAATTTTGGGATTGAAACAAAGATTGAAAATGCCATATGAAAAAATTATATAAAAAAATGATAATAAAAATCACTTATTGAAGTGTTCGGAAGGGGATTAATTGTATTGAGAGAGGCTTAGAATAAACCGTTGATGTCCTGGTACTGACGATCTAAAACTCCAAATGTGTGTGAAGGTTTACTTTACTCCTTCCGAATCACCGTTCGTAGCACAAGTTAAGACAGGTCGTGTCCGCAGGGAGGGTTAGCAATAGAAGCATTCAAGATTTTTATATTCAAATTCCAAGAAGAAAAACGAAAGTTCTTCTTTGTTTAGAAATACAAACAAAATGATATAGAAAGTAAGTGGAAAAATCTTTGTGGGTTTTTGTAAAGAAAAGGAAAAACGGAAAGAAAGATGGAAGGAAAACTGAGATATTTGAAAAGAGAATATTTTAAGAAAAGGGTTTTTTGAAGTACGATAGAAAGACAAGCCATGACTAACCAACATTCTAATCTACCAACTTACTATTCTCATTGGGTGATGCATGCCTCATGTTGATTCATCGGCAATAGGATGTCTTGCTTTGTTGAGTCAATGTATTGTCCCACATCGAAAATGTGTTCTCATCGAGGCTTGGCTAGTAGCCTCCTTGAATCATCAGCTCTCTAAATAGATTTTCAATAATAGAACAAGAATAGTCACCCTTTATGTATGCTAAATAACAATGCAAGATTCATTAGTCCATCAAAGCTATAATTAAGCTAGCATGAAATAAGAAACTTGTACAATAGTCGTTAGCATAGTGAAGTGATCCATCTTCATGTTCCATCAAGGCACTTGTTCTAAATACAAGGCTCTAAGTGAGGCTCACATGAATCATATGGAGGGGTATAAAGCATTTGCTGAAAATTGAACATAACTCATCTTCATGGAAGTAAAATAGACTTGTAAAGTTGCAAGACTAAAAATAAAGCATCCAATAATTCAGATGAGTTAGCAATCACTCAAGAGTTAGTAGTTAGTAGAGTTAGAAAATAGTTAGTCATGTTAATGAGTTAGCTAGACATGAAAATAACGAACAAGTAACAATTCATTGTAGAAAGTAAATACAAGAAAGTAAAATCTTGAAGAAGAAAGTGCACTAGAATAAGAAAAGAATGAAAGAATGAAAGATTAATCCTTGTATTGAGTTGTCACGTTCTCCAATTACAAAGTATTCTCACCCTCACTCTCTCTTTCTTGGATTCTAGAAGGAGAAAAGGAAAATTACATAAGAGACTAAAGAAAACCTAGAGAAATCCTAATAATTTTCCTAACAAAAGAATGCTATTCTCTCCTCCTCGGATTACAGAGGCCCTAGGGGTCTATTTATAACCTTCAGGGGACGAGGCCTTCCCACCACAGCCATTGGATCAAACGCTTGATCAACGGCCAAAGGACTGTCGCGGATCCGCGGCCAGAGCCGCGTTTTCGCGGCAGAATCTTGGCCGTTGCGCCAGCAAATTTTCTGCCATTCTGTTATCGCTCGTGTGCCTAGCTGGATCTTCTAGAAAGTGGAGAATATGCTTGGATCAATCCAGATCTGGGCTTTCTTCTTGTGAGCTTCTAAATTACTCCTAAATTCCTTTAAAAATCATAATTGTTAGGCCACCTTCTCCATTAATTGTTGGACCTGAAAAAAGAGAGAAAAAAGTAATAAAAATCTTATATTAATCACATAAATCATAGTACGGTGGTATAAAATGATATATAAATGAACCCTAATCACACCCCCATACATAGCTTTTGCTCGTCCCCGAGCAAAATGAGCAAAGAGAAAAAAATCCTAACTAAATTATTACACCACTTTCGTAGGTGACACGATTGCACTGAGCTCGTGCAACAAGCCGTTAAACCTCTAGGTTACCCTAGATGAGGAGTGTTGTCTCCTGAGGGTTTTCAGCGGATTGCACCCAAAAATCCCAAGAAAAAAAAGAAAATGTTAGTGAAAAGAAAAGAAAAATTATGATCCATTTTGTTTTCAAGAATTATGGTGATCTTATTGGTTTCGGTTTACCCTAAATTTTTCCTTCTTTTTATAAGTTTCCATTCGAAGTCTTGTTTTCAACTTAGGTTAAGTTTTCAAGAAATTGAGAGAAAGCTGAATTTTGTATCAGGCCTAACATATATACATCTATATGCATGAGGAATTTTTCTTAGACTTAAGTTCATTTATTTACATATATATATAATTTTCTTTTTTTTCTCTTTTTTTAAAATATATATGTATATATGTTTGTTATATATATACATTCCCTTAGCTTCATTAGGCTTTCTAATTTACTCATGTAGCGAGTCTTTTACCGATGACTCCTAGACCAGATGGTCTTAGGGCACCAGATGAGGATACATCCCTAAGGTCCAAGGACTCGAGTAAATTAGGCCACGAATGCTAAGGACTCAACCACCTTTTAGGCTTGACTGGCCATGCTTCTTAAGGCACAACTAACCAGCTTAATTAGTGATTAAGTTTTTATTTATGATTAATAATATATATATTTTTCTTTTTCTTTTTATTTTTATATATGGATGTAAACAAAATTGCTAAGTCCTTGATTAATCCCTCAATATGTAAATGTATATAGTGCTTAGGAAAAATTCAAAATCTAGCTATCTTTTCTATTCTTTTCTTTCTTAACCTAAAGATCAACAAAACTTCTTTTTTCGACTTATATTAAGAAATCTTAGTTTAGAATATCCTTAATTCCTAATATCAAGTTAATTCTTTTTTTAAAAAAAATGGATCAAAAAACTTTTTTATATATATAAAAGAAAAGAAAATCTAAAAATCTAAAAGAAAACCCTAGAAAAATCCCTAAAAATCTAGAAAAATCCTATGTTAGTAGCTACCCCCCATACCTATCTCATGCATTGTCCCCAATGTATGCAACAAAATATATGCATGAAATAGATAAAGGAAAGGTGTCACCCCCTCCGTCGGCTTGGACCAGCAGTAGTGCTAGGTCCGGCCGACTGCGAACGCCGCAGACCCTCCTCAATGCGGTCTAAACGAGATGTCTGCTCCTCAACCTATTTGCGTAGTCTAATCTGCCCTCCGAAATATCTTCTTCATGCCTCGCCAAATGGTAGACATGAAGGCGCGTGAATCAGCTGGGGGGTCCTGTTGCCAAAAGGCCAGATCATCCTCCTCTAAAAGTTCCTCCGAAGAGGACTCAACCGGGGCATCTTCGGACTAGACACTAGGGGTTCAGACCGCATGAAGACAACTGTTGTAAGCACTAGTAGCCCTCTCCGGTGCAACAAACACCCTATCATATGAGTCCAAAACTGCATCTGGTAGGAAAGTCCTACACAGACGAGTGATCAAAACTGGGTGCGAGTACTTTGCACCGTGTCTGCGTGAGGAGTTGGTGATAATACTATGAAAGATGGTCATGTTAATACATATAGTGTGCTGCCGTGTCATGAGGTCGTGAATGATTTGTAGCACCGGCCTGTTGAAGGAGGTTGTCTGGTCAAGCCCTAATATATTGCGTTGAATCCAGCGACCAACACAATGTACGTTTCTGAATGTAGTACTGGTTTTGAGCCCCCTATCTTGTTCTGTACAGCGAGCCCCCATGACAGTCATGTAATCGATTAATGGTAGGGGGTCACGATGATGTGGGTTGCAAGAGACATGTGTGAATTTCTCTAGCAGAGAAATCGTGATAACAATGTCCCCCGTGGGCATGTGCACCAAGATTTGGTATGTGTCAAAATTGATAGAGGCTTGATCTATGGAATTGTAGAAAAGTGTGACGAGCTCAGTACAATAGTAAGCCTCGTGATCTGAGTTATCATAAACTAATGCATACCAATCCCATGCATAAATACGATATAAAAATATATGTCCATAATCGTTAACATTGCTAAGAATCCTAGCAAAATCTTTTTTAGCGAAAATTGAAAGTGCCATGATGAATAATATGAAGCAACAGAAAGATATACGCAAACCTCCCCCGGACCATGTGGGGAAAAAACTCAAAGTAGATTGCAGAGAGCAATCAGCAGTGGTAGCAGATGAGCAGGTGGTAGATCGGGAAACTTTAGACTGCCGCGATAGCAGAGAAATTTGGCAGCGCTCCAGATGCGTCCAGATGGCCGCAGATACGCGGCAAAAGCCGTGGAAATGCGGTAGGGTAGAAGAGACAGAGGGTGAGAAAAATTTGGGGGGCGGCACTGGCTGTGCTCGTTTCAGATCTAGGGTTGAAACTAGGGTAAAGATAAGAATACAGGATGGAGGGTATTTATAAAGAGCTGAGAAAGATGGAATCCCCAAATTACCCTAGTTGAGATTAGAAATTTACAACCCTAGGGCAATTTAAAAAGGAAAGGGAGTGTATGAAGAGAAGGAAAAAGGATGGAGGGTATTTATAAAGGGATGGAGTCTATTTTTTTCTTGGTTTATATATATATATATATATATATATATATATATATATATATTGTTATTATGACTCTTTATTTATTTATTATTTTTTTATTATATATATTATTTTTTTATTGTTTTATTTACAAGAGAAGTCCCAAGATGATTTATAGGAGACACCCGGAAAAGTGTAAAATGACGTAGTCATATATAGACTGGGTCACAAAGACCCAATTCAAGAACATTGTGTGACTCAGACTCTGTGGTGAAAAATGGCTTTAAGCATTGACCACTGACTTTGGAAATGTAACCACTTTTAGGATCGAAAATTTCAATGGCACCATGAGGGAAGACATTTTGGACGATGTATGGGCCTGACCACCTGGTTTTCAGTTTACCAGGAAAAAGGTGGAGTCTAGAGTTATATAACAGAACTTTTTGTCCTGAGACAAAATTTTTCCTATGAATCGATTTATCATGGTAAAGCTTAGCTCTGTGTTTAGATATCCGAGCGTTATCGTATGCATCATTTCTCAATTCTTCTAACTCAGATATCTGCAGCTTTCTCAAATCACTGGCTTTGTCTAAGTCCAATTTAGCTGTTTTAGTGCCCACATAGCACAGTGCTCTAACTCCACAGGCAAGTGGCAGGGTTTTCCAAATACAACTCGATATGCAGACATACCGAGGATAGTCTTGTAGGTGGTCCGATATGCCCATAAGACATCAATGAGTTTGATGGACCAGTCCTTACGATTTTGTCCAATAGTTTTCTCCAATATCAGTTTAATTTGTCTGTTGGTGACTTCCACTTGCCCGTTCGTCTGAGGATGATAGGCCGTGGATAATTTATGAGAGATAGAGTACTTTTGCATTAGGGCTTCAAAAGCCCAGTTACAGAAATGACTCCCGTTGTCACTAATTATCGCATCGGGGGCTCCGAAGCGCGAAAAATGATGTTTTCACATATTGTTGTCATTTGTCCTAGTCGGAATAGCTTCAGCCCATTTAGAAACATAGTCTTGATTAGTCTATGATTATGCATTATTATATCGCATTTTCCCACCGATTTATGAATAAATTATCGGTCTAAACGGTGTTTTGGTCTCTATTGCAGGTAAATCAAGAGTTCAAGGGTAAAGGAGTAATAAGATCTTAATTAAACCCCTTTTAGGGTAATTAATCCCGAATTTCGTGGAGGCCAAGCAAGGGATCATCTAGAAGATACGATGAACCTAGACTCTTACGCACGTCAGACGAATATTCGGGCGAAATTATCAGAAACGGGATATACCAGGAAGCTGCTAGAACCAACAGGGACCCAATGACAAAAACCAGGGACCTAAGTCCCTGGTATTGCCACGAAAATGTGGCAATTGTCGCGTTTTGGCGGCAGTGGAGTGGAGCCACGCGTCGAGTTTCGACGCGTGGCCCCGTCTCGTCTTCCAGAGGGTTCCTACGCCTATATATACCCCTGTATTTGGTCAAAACGGGAGAGTTTTTCATTTCTAGGCTAGGGTTTCTATGTTTTAGTGTAGTGTAGGTAGGTGCTCTTCATTTCTTATATTTTGTTATGTTATTTCGTTTTTAGATCTTGTAGTAGGGCTGAGAGATTTAGAGAGAGAGATAAAGAGGGATTGATGTAATAGATGGTGACAGTCTATGTAAAGGTGCCTCCTTTCTCCTCCATTGTAATCTCCTTCATCTTCTACATGATGCTTTGCTAACTTTTCTTCTCATGGCAATCTAACTACTAACCACTAACCATCTAACCACTTACTTGATAATCCACATGAATCAAGTAGCCTCTACTAAGACCTTACTCTTGCAAGAGCCATTGATGGCTCATGATGATGGGTTCTAACATCTAACTTGCTAACCAAGCTAACTCTCTCTTATTTCATGCTTTCTTTCAATGGTTTAATGATCTAATGTTTGTATTAGCTTGCTCTTGATGCAAGTTTGAATGTGAAGAACTATCTCATTTGTCATGCTTTGTATCGTCTCTTGAAGCCAAGGATTAGTGATGGCCGAGGATCAAATGTGAGGCAACTATCATTAAGAGGTTAGCATGGTTAGTGGAGCAATTGATAGTTAGTAGCCATGAGTTTTTATTTTGTCTTGTTTTAAAAAGCAATACTTTTATCTTTTCATCGGTGTTTTTACCATCTTCTTAGTTTACCTTTGTTCCATCCTCTTTTCTATTTGTTTTCCAAACCACTTCACTTTCTTTTTCATTCTTTAACAAAGAAGAACTGTTAACAAAAAAAAACGTGAATAAAAACTGTCAATACTTCTATCGCCTCCCTTCCCTGTGGATTCGACCCGTTGAGCCAATGCTATAACGGAAGTATCGAAGGTACATTAGCACATACGAGCTTTTATATTGATTTCACAAACTATGCGTTTTTGAGTGCTGGTTCTCCCCCGAACAAATTTTTGGCGCCGTTGCCGGGGAAGGGAATGGTTTTGAACTCACGTTTTTGTTAACATTGTCTTCTCTGTTTTGGTGTGCAGGACAATCTTTACAGGTGCTTAACATTGCAGAATAAACACTAGCTTTGCATCTCCCTGCTCTAGAAAGCAGGGATTCAGCTTCTAAAGAACTGCCGCGCAAACGCGACTTTTGCCGCGAAAACGCGGCAATTTTGTAATCATTGTGTATCTTGTTGTGCTGGGATGTGTTCATTGTAATAGCTAGTAGATTTGTACTGCTATCTTTTCTGCTTTGATTGCCTACACACCATAATAAACAAAAGAACTAAAATACGGTATTTTGGACGCTTTTAAAACGGTTTAGACATTTGCATTTAGGCACGTGTCAATTCAATTCCAATATACTATATTTTGTTTTATTGTTGTGATCTAGATTGAGGTGTACATATGGCATTGCATATAGCATAGGACAAACACGTGGGTGATTTATCGCTTTGTGTTATATTCTTGTCTATATTGCATACTTGCACAAATTGAAATTAAGGGCAAAACCCATACAAGATAAGGTGGGGATTTAATTACCCTTCGTTAGCCCAAAAATCACCTCCCCACTCACACAACCCAAGCCCTAATAAAAATTGATAGACGTTGGCCCCTAGAGACATCTCGGACTCATTAAGAGATTGACCGAGGGTGGAACTTGTTTTGAATTTTACTCTTGTGAATTCAGTGTCTAAGGTTGGGGATTAAGAGGTTATGCCCCGAAGATACCGTGGTTTGGCGTAATTAAGGCCCGTTGCTTATGCATGGATACCTCCCACCGTATTTTGCCCCTACCTGGCCGATTAGTTTGTGGTCGGATTCAAGCAACAACCTCCCCCGGGTAATCGACCAGTTAGGAGTCGTCTAGGTCTAGGTCAACCCTACTATAGGCTTGGTTTTGATTTTGTCTTTTCTTTTTGTTTGTTTGATTTTTCTTTTTTTTTGTTTGTGATTGTTTGTGAAATAGAATTCAACAATAACAATTCTTTCAATCCTAACATGAATCCATATTTCACACCAATCCCATTTGTTTCGGATAATTCCAACCCAGTTTTTCACAATATGAACCAACCAAATACACCGGGTTGGCCTTATCCGAATCAATACAACCCATACCCACATTCTTATGACTATAATTTCAAAAATAATTTCAGCTCGTCACAGAGTCAATGGGGATTCACCTCCCCCGAGTTAAATTTTCAACCTCCTTGTCCCCCGTGTCCACCATATTCATCTTGTCCACAATATTCATTCCCCGATTTCACTTCCTATACTCCTTTTTCTGAACCACCAATTGAAGAAAAATCTGAGTTCGAAAAGAGAGCAGAAGCCAATTTACAAGAGGTCGAGCGACTACTTCAGAAAAGTAGGGCCTCTCCAATTCCACAGTATTTTCAAGAGTCTTACTCAGTTCCACCTCCTCATAATGAACAATCATCTGCCCCGGAAATGAGTAAAGAACTCTTGTGTGAGTCTAAACTTCAATCTCACAACATTTTTGACTCACATGCTTCACAAAATTTCCAAAACCAAGATTCTTATACTCCCATTCTAGAGCATCCACTTGCAGAAAAATCAAGTCTAGAAAAGTGAATAGAAATCTTGCAAGAGTCTGCGTTACAATTTCAAAAATCTTCTTCTCAGTCTGTTGATAGGATAGAAACACAATTGATTAAATTGGTCAACATTTGTAAGAATGAAGAAACTCTCTCTTCATCACCTTTGACCGATTCAAATATCTCTAACTCTATCAATTGACCCATGACTCTTATTATTTTGGAAACCAAGATTCCTACACCCCTTTTCTAGAACAACCAGTTGAAGATACATCATATCTAGAAAAGAGGATAGAAGTCTTGCAAGAGTCCGCACTAAAATTTCAAAAATCATCTGCCGAGACAGTCATTAGGTCGGAAACACAATTGAGTCAATTGGTTAGCATTTATAGGAATGAGGAAACTCTATCTTATCAACCTTTGACCAATTTAGCTATGCCAAACTCTATTGATATGACCCAGGACTCTTGTCATTTTGAACATCAAGATTCAATTTCAGCACATCCACCTGAACTTGTCCAAACTTCAAATCCCATTGACATATTGGCAAGTTATCCTTTTTCTGAAATTGAACTTGAGCATGAATATGATCCTGAACTTCCACTTGATTATTCAATTTCACTTCCTGATTCAATATTGACTGAGGTGTTTTTACCTGAATTCAGGCCTTTTCCCGAGTCAGTATTGGATCCAGTACCAGTACATTGTGAAATTGAACCACCAATCTTTTATGATGATCATATTGCACTTGACCAATTTCTTACTTTTGAAAGTCCCATTGATAAATTGGCAAGTTCTCATTTTCATGGAATTGAACTCAATAAGGAATGTGACTTTGATCCTCAAATTTGTGATCCAGTTCAAATTCCTGAATCATTATTGACTCCTGTTATATTACCCAATTTGAGTAACATTTTAGAGTCAGTTTTGATTCCCATACCTGTCATTCCTGAACTGAACTCACCAACCTTAGAAAGTTACATTCCATCATGGGGAAATGAATGTGGACTTGCGCTTCATCTTCTTGATTTGGACCCACTTCCTGAACCAATCTCGACTCCCGAACCTTTACTTGACTTAAGTCTATTTTCTTAGTCGGTATTAGTTTCTGTATTTCCTGAGTCCAAATCAATCATTCCATTCTGAGATAAGGGTCTTGATAAATTTGACTCTGAAATTATTTTAAAATTTTGGAAATTTGATGAGGTAAAATTCGTAATAAAATTCATAAATATATACATCATTCTAGTGGGTTGTATTCTTGAGGTCTCTGGTGGGGTTCCTCCGGACTCCACACAAGAATGATTGGGCCGCCTTTCGTGGACCAATCAGACCACCACCAGAACCACCACCTTGAGGTGATTTTTTCTTCCCTCTCTATTTGTTTCATGCATACATACATCACGATGCATTGAGGACAATGCATGAGATAAGTGTGGGGGAGGGTTTACTAACGTAGAGTTTTTAGATTTTCTTTCTTTTACACTTCTTTTAGGATATTTTTAGAAATTTTTCCTTTTGTATAGGAATTTTCTCATTCTTTAAAAACTTTTTGAAATAAGAGACAAAGTTTTAATTTATTTTTAAGAAAATTAAGATGATCTTAGAAATTAAGGAAGCCTTAATTATGACATCTTAAACCTAGTCGAAATGATGGATCTTGTTTAAAATTATAGGCTAAGTAAGATAAATTGGGGAGATAATTTTATCTTGAATTTTTTGCCTTAGATAGTATGCACGTCACACTTACACAATTTTTGGGATGGAAACAAAGACCTAAAATGCCATAAAAAAATCATCACTTATTAAGCTGGATAATTATGCCTCAAGAAGCATGATTATTCACGCCTAACGGTGAAAAAATCATCACTTATTAAGCTGGATAATTATGCCTCAAGAAGCATGATTATTCACGCCTTAGTTTTGTGGCCTTGTTTACTTGAGTCCTTAAACCCGAGGGATGTTTTCTCATCTGGTGCCCTAAAACCATCTGGTCTGGGAGTCATCGGTTATAGGCTCGCTACATGGGTGAACTAGAAAGCTTAAGAAAACTAAGGTAAGAAAAAAAGAAGAAAAAGAAAGAATATATATATAAATAAATGACTTGATGGTTAGAGTTAAAATCCCAAAAATCTTCACTATCACAAAGTGCATATTATCTAGGTTTTATGAAAGATAAAATATTCAATCCAATTTTGAATGCTTACCTTAATTGAAGACAAGATTTTGCATAGAGACTAAGTTTAAGGAAGAATGATTTTTGGTGGACTTATGACCTTAGATCGCTTATATTTTTACAAAAATATTTCATAAACTTGTCTCTCTTTCAAAATGCGTTTTCAAAATACTAACATTTGTCTTCTTTCTTTATGGATTTTGTAGGTACAATCCACTGAAAACCCTCAGAAGACAACACTCCTCCTCTAGGGTAACCTAGAGGTTTAACGGCTTGTTGCACATGCTCAGTGCAATCGTGTCACCTGCGAAAGTGGTGTAATAACCTCTGTAGTATAGTTTTTCTTTTCTTGTTTTGCTCGGAACGAGCAAAAGATAAGTGTGGGAGTGTGATTAGTCTACGATTATGCATTATTATATCGCATTTCCCCACCGATTTATGAATAAATTGTCGGTCTAAACCGTGTTTTTGGTCTCTATTGCAAGTAAATCAAGAGTTCAAGGGCAAAGGAGTAATAAGATCTTAATTAAACCCCTTTTAGGGTAATTAATCCCGAATTTCGTGGAGGCCAAGCAAGGGATCATCTAGAAGATACGATGAACCTAGACTCTTACGCACGTCAGACGAATATTCAGGCGAAATTACCAGAAACGGGATATACCAGGAAGCTGCTAGAACCAACAGGGACCCACTGACAAAAACCAGGGACCTAAGTCCCTGGTATTGCCGCAGAAACGCGGCAATTGCCGCGTTTCTGCGGCAGTGGAGTAAAGCCACGCGTCGATTTTCGACGTGTGGCCCCATCTCGTCTTCCAGAGGGTTCCTACGCCTATATATACCCCTGTATTTGGCCAAAACGGGAGAGTTTTTCGTTTCTAGGCTAGGGTTTCAATGTTTTAGTGTAGTGTAGGTAGGTGCTCTTCATTTCTTGTATTTTGTTATGTTATTTCATTTTTAGATCTTGTAGTAGGGCTGAGAGATTCAGAGAGAGAGAGATAGAGAGGGATTGATGTAATAGATGGTGACAGTCTATGTAAAGGTGCCTCCTTTCTCCTCCATTGTAATCTCCTTCATCTTCTACATGATGCTTTGCTAACTTTTCTTCTCATGGCAATCTAACTACTAACCACTAACCATCTAACCACTTACTTGATAATCCACATGAATCAAGTAGCCTCTACTAAGGCCTTGCTCTTGCAAGAGCCATTGATGGCTCATGATGATGGGTTCTAACACCTAACTTGCTAACTTGCTAACCAAGCTAACTCTCTCTTATTTCATGCTTTCTTTCAATGGTTTGATGATCTAATGTTTGTATTAGCTTGCTCTTGATACAAGTTTGAATGTGAAGAACCATCTCATATGCCATGCTTTGTATCGTCTCTTGAAGCCAAGGATTAGTGATGGTCGAGGATCAAATGTGAGGCAAATATCATTAAGAGGTTAGCATGGTTAGTGGAGCAATTGGTAGTTAGTAGTCATGAGTTTTTATTTTATCTTGTTTTAAAAAGCAATACTTTTATCTTTTCATCGGTGTTTTTACCATCTTCTTAGTTCACCTTTGTTCCATCCTCTTTTCTATTTATTTTCCAAACCACTTCTCTTTGGTTTTTCACATCGACGTTTTCATCGCTCTCCTCACCTACCACATGCTTATTTTCCTTTTCTTTTCTTTTCACTTTCTTTTTCATTCTTTAACAAAGAAGAACTGTTAACAAAAAAAACGTGAATAAAAACTGTCAATGCTTCTATCGCCTCCCTTCCCTGTGGATTCGACCCGTTGAGCTAATGCTATAATGGAAGTATCGAGGGTACATTAGCACATACAAGCTTTTATATTGATTTCACAAACTATGCATTTTTGAGTGCTGGTTCTCCCCCGAACAAGTCTACAGCCACCAAAATGTATTAGTTGCCATAAGGCAAGGGAAGGATCCCATGAAATCGAAGCCCCATAAATTAAAATTCTCTACCTCAAGGATCGGTGTAGGGGGCATCATGTCTCTACGTGTGATTTGACCCGTCATTTGACATCTGGCATAGAGCTTGCAGAAAGTATAAGCGTCCTTAAAGAGAGTAGGCCAGTAGAACCCACTCTAAAGGACTTTCTCAGCAGTTTTTCGTGGACCAAAGTGTCCACCGCAAGCTAATTCGTGACAAAATATCAAAACACTATGATGTTCATCTTCAGGAAGACACCTTCTAATTATCTGGTCAGGACAATATTTGAATAAATATAGTTCATCCCAAAAGAAAAATCGTATTTGACTCATAAAGTGGTGTTTATCCTGACCTGACCAATCGGAAGGTGTTCACCCAGTTGCAAGGTAGTTTGCTATATCAGCATATCAGGGCTCTTTACACATCGTGAAGATGTGTTCGTCAGGAAAGTTGTCATTGATTGGGATTGTCTCAGTTGGTGCATTTGGAATTCGCGAAAGGTGATCTGCCACCACATTCTCAACGCCCTTTTTATCTTTAATTTCCAAGTCAAACTCTTGCAAAAGAAGTATCCATCGAATCAGTCTAGCCTTTGCATCCTTCTTTTTCATCAAGTATCTAAGGGCAGAGTGATCAGTGAAAATCGTTATCCTAGACCCTAGTAGGCATTAGCGAAACTTCTCCAACGCAAACACAACTGCTAAAAATTTCTTTTCAGTCATTGTGTAATTTAGTTGGGCTTCATTAAGCGTCCTACTAGCATAGTAAATCACGTGTTGTCTTTTATCAGTACGCTGTCCTAGAACAGCGCCTATAGCATAATCGGAGGCATCACACATGATTTCAAAGGCCTAGTCCAATCTGGTGCTGAGATTATCGGTGCCGAGACAAGTCTGTGCTTAAGCTCCTCCCAAGCTTGTAGACACTCTTCATCAAATTTGAAGGGCACATCTTTTCCTAAGAGATTTGTTAAAGGTCTAGCAATTTTGCTAAACCCCTGAATAAATCTTCTATAGAAGCCAGTGTGCCCTAAAAATGATCTAATGTCTTTTAAGCATTTTGGCTCAAGGAGTTTTGTTATTACTTCCACTTTCGATCTATCAACCTCAATTCCTTTGTTTGAAACTTCGTGCCCTAGGACTTTTCCTTGCTTGACCATAAAGTGACACTTCTCCCAGTTGAGTGTCAAGTTTTTCTCCATGCATTGTTGTAAAACCAGCTTAAGATGGTGCAAGCATTATTCAAAGGAATCGCCATAAATAGAGAAATCATCCATGAAAATCTCCAAAAATCTTTCCACCATGTTGGAAAAAAGACTAAGCATGCAACGTTAAAACGTTGTGGGAGCATTGCATAGGCTGAAGGGCATTCTTCGGTATGCAAATGTTCCAAAAGGACAGGTGAAGGTAGTCTTGTCTTGATCCTCGGGAGCGATAGGGATTTGATTATATCCTGAATATCTATCCAGGAAACAGTAGTACTCATGTCCAGCTAGTCTCTCGAGCATTTGGTCTATGAACGGATGGGGAAAGTGGTCTTTACACGTGGCAACATTTAATTTTCGGTAATCAATACAGACTTGAATCTTCGTGGGAAGTCGTGTTTGTACCAATTCTTTCTTATCATTTTCTACCACGGTAAACCCTGCTTTCTTTGACACAGCGTGGACTGGACTAACCCATTGGCTATCGGATATGGGATAGATAATCCCATTGTCTAATAGCTTCAAAATCTCAGCTCTAACAGCCTCCCGCATGATTGGGTTCAGTCTACGTTGTGGGTCACATTTTGGTTTTGCATCCTCCATCAAATGAATCCGGTGTTGCACAATGGATGGACTAATCCCCTTTATATCAGCCATAGTCCAACCAATGGCTTCTCGATTCTCCCTTAACACCGTAAGAAAATCCTCTTCTTCTTGTTTAGTAAGATGGGACGCAATTATCACAGGGAAAGCTTCCTTCTCACCCAAGTACTGGTACTTGAGATGGTTAGGAAGAACCTTAAGCTCGGAAGAGGGAACCGGATCTATCAATGGTTGTTCCTTATGCAAGGGAAGGATAGGGGTGGCATTTATGGCCCATTCCACTGTGGACTCGATGATTTGATCAAGGTTGAAGTCATCAGACTCCAATTCAAATTCTCTATCAGACTCATATTCAATCTCCATGTCATGTTCACTTGTTAATCCCTCGATTAAGTTCACTTCAAACGACTCATTATCCAAATCTCGAGGTTGTTTTCCCAGGTGGAAAACATTTACCTCTTTTGTCATATCTCCAAAAGTTAGACGCATTGATCCATTCCTACAGTTGATGATTGCGTTTGCAGTGGCTAGGAAGGGTCGTCCTAGAATTACAGGTGTCTGAGCTTTGGAATTGTGTACGGTTGCATCTCTAGAACAATGAAATCCACGGGGTAAATGAATTCGCCAACCCGAATGAGAACATCTGTAATCTCCCCCTTGGGAATCTTTATAGATCGATCAGCCAGTTGTATAGTAACTCTGGTTGGACTGAGGTCGCCCAACCCGAGTTGCTGATACACAGAGAAAGGAAGAAGATTGATGCTGGCTCCTAAATCAAGTAATGCCCTGTTTATCGTGGCCTGTCCTATAATACAGGAAATCGTTGGACTCCCTAGGTCTTTGTATTTCACAGGAATGGGCCCAGTTAGCAACTCACTTATGTTTGAAGCATGGAAGACCTTCTTTGGGACATTTGCTTTCCGTTTCTTGGTGCACATATCTTTTAAGAACTTGGCATATAAGGGGACTTGTTGTATGGAATCAAGAAGGGACACATTGATCTGGACCTGATTAAACATTTCCCTAATCTTCTCCATTTGAGCATTAGTCTTTTGGTTTGCTAGCCTATTAGGGAATGGTACAATAGGCTTGTATGGTTGCTCATCTGTTTTGTCTTTGTTATTGGATTTGGAGGCTGTAGGTGGTGAATTTGAAGATGGATCATTTTGAGTTTGTGGTACAAGAACAGGATGTGTTAATACTGATTTATTAGGAACAGGATGATTAGAAACCTGATTGTCTATCTGCTTTCCAGATCTCAGAATATGAACAGTATTACATTGACTTGGACCTATGTTTTCAGCTTCATGAATAGGGAAGGAGTTCTTAGGATTGGGCAATGGCTAACTTGGCAGTGTTCCCTTTTATCTTTCATTCAAAGAGTTAGCCTGTTGACCTATCTGAACCTCTAACCTATTGATAGCCTGATTGTGGGTGTTCATCATTGAGGCCTGGGTTTTGGATAAGGTTTTAATCATTCTTTTCAAATTTGACAATTTTTTATCTGGATGATTTTGTTATTATTGTTGCTGATATGTGGGCTGGAAGTTATGTTGGAAGCTTGATTGGAAATTTGGTGGACTCTGGTGGAAACTGGGTTAATGAGACTGAGCAGGATATTGGTATGGAAATGGTTGCCTTGGTTGCTCATGACCATACTGACTCCATGAGAAATTTGGATGGTTCCTCCATCCCGGGTTATATGTTTTGGAGTATGAATTGTAGTTGGGTCTGGAGTATGCTGCATTCATATTCTCAGGGTATATTTGAGCTTGGTAGACAGGATACTCCTCAAACAAGTGGTTAAGAGCATGGCAGTAGGTACAACCCGGGTTGATCACAGGTGGTGGGTTGACCTGATTCACAGAATTCGGTTCCCTAGCCTCGAGCAGTTCTAGTCTTTTCATCAATTGTGTTATCTTTGCCTCAGCAGCTATAGAGGATTCAATTGAATGTGTACCGATTTTAAAAGTGGTGGGATTGGTTTTCTCTGGGCAAGACTCCCACTGAATAGTTTTTTCTGCTAAAGCTTCAAAGAGGTCCCAACCCTGGTTCTCATCCTTTTTCAAAAATTCCCCTTGACACATGGTCTCAAGGAGTGTCTTAGTTTGGTAGTCTAGTCCGTCATAAAGAATTTGGCACTACCACCACTTCTCTATGCCGTGATGAGGACATTGGGCTAGTAAATTTTTAAACCGTTCAAAATACTTCCAAAATGGTTCACTTGATTCCTTCTTAAACTGCATTATGTTTTTTCTGATGAGAGCCGTTTTATGAATGGGAAAGAACTTCTTAAGAAAGACTTTGATATGAAGAGATAGAACTGGCAGGCAGATTATATAGCCACTTCTTAGCTATATCCTTAAGTGCGAAGGGAATGAACCATAATCTAACAACGTCTTCCGCCAGTTGGGGAATTCTCATCATCAAACATACTTCTTCAAACTCACGAATGAAGAAATATGCGTCCTCGGATTCTAGGCCATGAAATCTAGGGAGTGTATTTATGAATTGCGGCTTAAGCTTAAAATTGTTTCCATTTGCCTCGGGTAAAAGAATGCATGAAGGGAGTGAAAGGCGAATGGGGTAGAACTTATCTTGGAGAGAAGTACTGTTAGCCATGATTGGAATTGTGTCAGGAAGTGGTGTTTGTGCAAGTGTAGAAGTCCTAACAAGTCTTGCTGAAATTGGATCCCGATACCACTCTTGCATACACAATCACAGACAACGTTCATTAAGCAATCAATCGAAAAAAGAAAATAACAAACAAGAAAAAGGAAAAACAATCACAAGCTATCTAGGATACCTGAACCTAGACAACTCCTAACTGTTCGATGAACCGAAGAAGGTTATTGCTCGAGTCAGACCACAGCTTATCAGCCAGGTAGGGGCAAAATACGGTGGGAGGTATCCGTGCGTAAGCAACGGGCCTTAATTACGCCAAACCACGGTATCTTCGAGGCTCAACTTCTTAATCCCCAACCTTAGACACTGATTTGACTGGAGTATGAATCAAAAATAATTTTCAACCTCAGCTGATCTCTTAATGAGTCTGGATGTCCTTAGGGGCCAACGTCTATCAATTTTTATTTAAAAATCTTGAGATTGTGAGTGCTTGGAATGTGATTTTTGGGCCAAGGAAGGGTGATTAAATTCCCACCTTATCTTGTTATTGGGTGTGCCCTTAAGATCAATTTGTGCAAGTGTACAATATATGCAAACAAGATTCACTCAAAGCGATGTAAATCAACCAAGAGATGAGTCCTATTCTAAATGCAATGCAAACATACCTTGCTCCAGCACTCTTCAACAGTAAAGTAAATGAATTGAAAAGACACGTGCCTAAAATGCAAACGTCTAATAGATTTTTAAACTTTTCAACAAATGTTTTACTGTTGGTTTATTAGCAGGCTCCTGGTGATGGCATACAAGAGATAAAGTTTGCAGCAAGCAATATTTTTGCAAAGCAATGCACAAAACCAGTCAGTAGTGAACTCCTCCTTGCCGTGGTTCCACAGCCAAAACCGAGAAAACGCGACAATTCAGAGGGTACTTGGTCTCTGCTTTCTAGAGCAGAGACCCAAGACCACTTATATGTTATTGCAAATCTTCTTTTCCTGTTTCCCTAACCTGTAACCTGCAACAGAGAAGAAAAATTCGTTTTAGTTCCAAAAACTCAAATAAAAACCGTTACCCTCCCCGGCAACGACACCAAAAATTTGTTCGAAAGGGGATTAATTGTATTGAGAGAGGGTTAGAGTAAACCGTTGATGTCCTGGTACTGACGATCTAAAACTCTAAATGTGTGTGAAGGTTTACTTTACTCCTTCCGAATCACCGTTCGTAGCACAAGCTAAGACGGGTCATGTCCACAGGGAGGGTTAGCAATAGAAGCATTCAAGGTTTTTATATTGAGATTCCAAGAAAAAAAACGAAAGTTCTTCTTTGTTTTGAAATACAAACAAAACGACATAGAAAGTAAGTGAAAAAATCTTTGTGGGTTCTTGTAAAGAAAAGGAAAAATGGAAAGAAAGATGGAAGAAAAACGGAGATATTTGAAAAGAGAATATTTTAAGAAAAGGGTTTTTTGAAGTACGATAGAAAGACAAGCCATGACTAACCAACATTCTAATCTACCAACTTACTATTCTCATTGGGTGATGCATGCCTCATGTTGATTCATCGGCAATAGGATGTCTTGCTTTGTCGAGTCAATGTATTGTCCCATATAAAAAATGTGTTCTCATCTAGGCTTGGCTAGTAGCCTCCTTGAATCATCGGCTCTCTAAATAGATTTTCAATAATAGAACAAGAATAGTCACCCTTTAGGTATGCTAAACAACAATGCAAGATTCATTACTCCATCAAAGCTATAATTAAGCTAGCATGAAATAAGAAACTTGTACAATAGTCGTTAGCATAGTGAAGTGATTAATTGAGGTTATAAAACCTACACAAAAATACAGTATTTCAGATTTTAAGATTAAAGAGTGCAAGTTACTCAATTCTACCGCAATAGCAAGTGGCTATGCGGGTCGTGATCCACAAGGAGGGACTAGCAATGGAAGCTTGTTTAGCAAGTTCTCTTTTATGCTACCATTAATGGTTAAAGTTCTTCTTTAGTTTCTTAAAAAGAAAATAAAAATTGTTAAAGTTGAATTAGGAAGAAGATGGTAGATTAAGAAGATGGAAAAATGAAAAATAGATTATATATAAAGAAATGGAAAAGAGTGATAAAGATGGTTGGAGCTT
This sequence comes from Agave tequilana, assembly GCA_038442645.1. Lineage (NCBI taxonomy): Eukaryota > Viridiplantae > Streptophyta > Magnoliopsida > Asparagales > Asparagaceae > Agave > Agave tequilana. The sequence continues at coordinate 166,383 of JAVJIF010004906.1, forward strand.
GTGATATTGAAACTAAAGAATAAAAGAAAAGAAAGATAACCTAAAAATTACTTACCTCTTCAATACTCATATACCTTAGATCCGTTGCGACGACTTACCTTGTCTTTGAAGGCAATCAAGCATGGCGTATATGATCTTCCCCATTCTCGATCTACACTACGAATAAAAGGGCGAGCTATTCTAGCAAGAGAATGGTTGTTCATCACCATAAGCCATCAAGGGCACTTGCAATGGCGAAACAGTCTTGATGCTAACAGATTCACTTGGATTGCAACACATTAGAGGAGAGTAAACGAAAACAAGAGTAAAAAAGAAAAAGTAACTTTGATTCAATTCAAATAACAATTGAAGAAGAGATCACTTACACCGATATCACCTGCAGTACAAGCTTGCTCTCATTCCTCCATGAAAGTATCATCTCCTCTCAGTTACATAAAGAAAATAAAAATTACATGAAAGAAAACTAAAAACCTAAGTTACAAACTACAAAGTAGCCTGAGTTTTACTCTCTGCTTCGTCGTTTGAAGATTTTTCCTTATCTCCTGCTGGTTTTCCCGTTTCTGCTTCAGGATTTGACAAAACAGCCTTTGATTGTTAGCTTCAATCGCTTGATTTGGGATGATTTATTTCAACCGGTTTACAACCTCTCTGATTTGTCAAGATCTGCCCTGATTCCCTGATTTTGAATTTATTCTGATTTAATTTAAAATTTGATGGGCTTTTGAGCCCATTTTTCTTCACTCTCCTTTAGGAATGGGCCTACAAATAAATTAAACAATAATTAGGAACAAGCAGAGTTTATTTTATAATAAGTATGAGAATATGATAATAAATGTGCAAGCTTAGCGACCGATCAGTGATCCATCTTCATGTTCCATCAAGGCACTTGTTCTAAAGACAAGGCTCTAAGTGAGGCTCACATGAATCATATGGAGGGGTACAAAGCATTTGCTAAAAATTGAACACAACTCATCTTCATGAAAGTAAAATAGACTTGTAAAGTTGCAAGACTAAAAATAAAGCATCCAATAATTCAAATGAGTTAGCAATCGCCTAAGAGTTAGTAGTTAGTAGAGTTAAAAGTTATTTAGTCATGTTAATGAGTTAACTAGATATGAAAATAAAGAACAAGTAACAATTCATTGTAGAAAGTAAATACAAGAAAGTAAAAGCTTGAAGAAGAAAGTGCACTAGAACAAGAAAAGAATGGAAGAATGAAAGATTAATCTTTATATTGAGTTGTCACCTTCTCCAATTACAAAGAATTCTCACCCTCACTCTCTCTTTTCTGGATTCTAGAAGGAGAAAAGGAAAATTACATAAGAGACTAAAGAAAAGCTAGAGAAATCCTAATAATTTCCCTAACAAAAGAATGCTATTCTCTCCTCCTCGGATAACAGAGGCCCTAAGGGTCTATTTATAGCCTTCAGGAGACGAGGCCTTCCTACCATAGCCATTGGATCAAATGCTTGATCAACGGCCAAAGGACTGCCGCGGATCCGCGGCCAGAGCCGCGTTTCCACGGCAGAATCTTTGCCGTTGTGAAATCACCTAGAGGGGGGGTGAATAGGGGATAATGCTAATCTAGTCAACTTAATGCAGAATTTAAAAACTAATTGCAATTACACAAGATGCAAGCAACAAGTGATGCACACAACCAAGCCAAGCATATAAGTATGAAAGAACAATGTGAAATAATGCAAGGCACAAAGTAAAGAGAGAGAGAGAGAGAGTAAGAGCCAAGGGAACAAGCGCAAACAACAATATATGTTTCGAGGTTCGAGCACCCAGCTCTACATCCCCGCCTTCACACAGAAGGATTTTAAGTCCACTAGCTTGTCCACAAAGGACTCCCACAGAGGGAACCTCCACCAAGGATTTGGGGCAATAACAATTACAAGGAGTACCCAACTCCTCTCCTTACAAACACAACCTCCTCCTTGAGGCACAACTCCGAGCCAACAATCAATCACCTCACAACTTGAGGGATTAGCACAAAGCAACACAAGGATCACCTCACAACTTGAGGGATAAAACCCAAAGGCACAAAGCCAAGCAAAGATTGGGTTTATAACTTGGTGGTCTAACAAACAACCACAAACAATCTCTTTCTCTCTCACAAAGATCCTATAGAAAAAGAAAGTAGATGTAGCTCAAGTGTGGAGAAAACCAATGGAATGGAAATCAAAATCACAAAGAAAATCCTTAGGAAAAACTGAAACCAAGATATAGAAGTTGAATCAAAACGCTTTTTCCCAAAAATCCTTTTCTTTGATATTCCAAACCCTAGCAAAAACACCAAATAGATTGTTCAATTTAAGTCCAAAAAACTTCTTTTGATTGCTGTGAAAACACCAGAGAGTAAGAAAAAATTCGCACAAAAAATCTTTTTAGAAAACTGGCCATTAATGGGGTATTTATAGCCCCTAGAAAAATATAGCCGTTGGCAGCAATTTCTGCCAAAAACAGAACTACGGTCGACCGTCCAGTCGATCGTCCAACGGTCAATTTTTGACCGTTGGCAGCTACCGATCGACTGGGCGGTCGACCGTAGAAAACAGAGAGCAACCTGCTTTCAGTCGGTCGACCGTGCGGTCGACCGGACTAAGAGGCAGCCAGCGTGCACGTATCCGTGCACGTCGGTCGACTGATACGGTCGACCGGCTACTTGGTGCGGTCGACCGACCTAGCCTGGCAGAGGCTGTTCTGGTCAGCAAAAACATGTTATTAATTATTCAATAAATTCCCATAAAATCTCTAAAATTACACAAAAATAGTTTTATCATTTTATATTGAAAAATAAACTTGTGTTAAAAATTTTAACACAAATTTCAAAATCTTGAAACATTTTTGTGCCTTATCATGTTTACTAAAATTCAAAAACTGTATTTTCTAAAACTTGAATTTTTTGAATAGAAAATACATTTTGTCTAAAACTCATCTAATTACAAAAACATGATATTAAACAACATTTAGGCATGATGTATATGGATATAATCCTATATACATGAAACATATATATATATCATAGTTTTTGTCTTTAATTCCAAAAATAAGTTTTGTTAAAACACAAAACCTAAAACACATGAATAGGTATATCAAAGTAAGTTTGTCTAAGAGTTGAAACATGCATGTATATAGAACAAATCTAATATACACTAAACCATGTAAACTTGTTTTGATATAATATCTATTCATGAAAACCAAGATCGGTTAAACCAAAAACCGAAAACCAAAACATGAAACGTGTTTATTGTGAACTTGAGCATATCATACTATTCTAATCTTTACAATTTGGATCTAAACACAAACTCTAAACTATGGTACCGATATCTTCTTGTAGAGCGCAATCTCCAAGCCGACTCGATCCAAAACTCTTTGATCCAACGAGCAAGTGCTATATATGATCTTTGACGCTCGGGCTCTTGAATCAACATGTGAAAGCTTCCAAATCATCTTGTTGAAGCTAATCACCAACTAATAACTTGATTAATGATCTGAAACTAAATAACACAAGATTATTAGTACACATAACTACATGAGTTAATCATCATCAAAACTAGAGTGGAAGGCCTTTGGGCCAACAATCTCCCCCTTTTTGATGATGACAAAACTCATGGAGTTATATGTGCATGGATTAAAGTTAAGCTTCAAAGAAGCTCCCCCTTAACTCATGCATAGGGATAAACAACAAATATGTGCAATGAATACTAAACATGAAACATACATAGATATGCATAAAATAATAAATGGCTCTAGATACCAATGAAAGATACCAATGAAATTTTCAAAAACAAATAAACATGCTGTAGATACCAATTAAACTAAACAAATAAACATGCTCTAAATACCAATTAAACTTAATATATGCAAAACAAAACTGTGTGATCTCTTATACAAGCTCTTGATACCAAACTAAACATGTTCTTTAATTAATGCTTTTGATACCAATTGAACTTAATAAAAACATAAAACATGCAAAATATGCATATATAAACTCAAATTCTTCTTCCCCTTTTTGTCAATCATTAACAAAGGGGTAAAAATAAAACAAAACTAATACACATATTCTTCTCTTATTTTATTCAAACAAAGAATCAATCAAGGGATGTTCTCCCCCTTTTGTCTAAAATCAAATATGATACCAATTAAAAAATGTGTCAATGAAGTGCATATAGATACCAATTTAAAAGTGAAACTATACCAATTGAAAAACAAAAATCTTGATACCAATTGATAAGTAAACAAATATCATATCAATTGTAAATAAACAATCTTGATATAAATTGAAATTAAACATTACAAATTTTGAATTTCTAAACATAAATCTTAATACCAATTGAAATTATTATTCTTTTTAAGTATATAAACAAATTTGATTTTGATATCATATGCCTTAAAAATTTTTAATCATAAAGTGTGGGAGTGAGAAACAAAATACCAATTGAAAGATGAAATATAAGATTTTCTCCCCCTTTATGAAATACCAACAAAAACTATGCATAGGCTCGAATAAAGATAACAATTGAAAGCTAACTCAATTGAAACAAAGTTGAAGCTCAAGCTTAGCATAAACAAAATCTTGTGCTTAAAGATATAGGGATATAATAAGCACAAATAAAACATATATATGTATGAAAAGTAGATACCAATTGAAATTGATATTCTTTGAAATGCAAGCATACATACATAAAAATATATGAGTATACAAGAAATGTCAAGATTGATACCAATTGAAAGAATTCAATGATATCAATTGAAAACAACAATAAGATCAAGTGTATATCTCATATTCCTATCCTCCCAATCATGTTCAAGTTTAAAATGATTTTTAATATAAAGCATACATGAGCATGATCGCCCATCCATCCGCCCTTTGAAGGTAGGGTTTTCAAAAAATAGGTTTAAAAATAAAGTGTGTTTGAAAAACTCTACCATAGTGAAGAATACGAACTAGTTATAGGAAAAACTTTTATAAACTATTACGAAATCCCTCAAGTAAGGAATAAAACAAAATTATTTTTCATGAAACACATGTAAATCACATGATCACTAAACACTCAAGTCCATAAAGCCCATATCATAGTCTCATGAAAACAAATCATGAGTAAACTAATAAAGTGAGTGAACAAGTATAATGTGACACATATCTACATGAAAATATTCAATTAAGCTCATATGAAATTCCTTAAAAACATGAAAACATGAAAAACTAGATTTTCATTACAAATTGAAATTACCTAAAAACATGAAAATCATCAAAACGATTTAAGCTTCAAGGCATATGTATGTCATGTACAAACTAAAGTATACATACATATCCTAAACATAATGAGTCCACAAAAGTATATGCATGAAGGCACGTGGCTCAAGGATGTACATGTATAATCGATAGTTTGGACAAGATAGACATATACATGAAGTTAAAACATATGATCATAGAAACATATTCAAAATGAGGAATACAAGTTAGAATGCATGAATCATCAAAACTAGACTATACTAGCACATCTAATGGGTACAAATAGGCATTCAAGCACAAACATAAAAAGAGTTACTTGTGGCCCATTCTATGTACAAGTATAAATCCTAGTTTTCATGAAAACTAACATCTAAATATATATTCAAATCATGAAGCACGAAACGGGACATAAATCATCATTACAAACATAAAACGATCATTATGTAAATCCACATGCTATTAGAGCTATGAAGTGCATAATAGCTAAACAAATGGTGAGAACACAACATATGAGTCCATATAAAACATGGGTGTCTCAAGTAACTAAACATGTATAACACTAAACTAATCAACATGACATAAGCATAATGAACAATAAACCATGGCTTGTTATAAATTGATGAACATGAAAAACATGTAAATATAAATGGGAGTTAGAGATTTGTACCAAAACAGATGAAGGCACCTCTCTAGTTCTCCAAACCAATGGTGGTCCTCTCCACCAAACCTTCCTTGAAAGTGATGCATCCAAAAATGGTTCTTTTTAAGCTTGGAACGCATCCACCTCAAGGCACCAACACTCTCACGTTATGCGAGAGCCCACTCCTACATCAAAAATCAAAGGGTGGTCTTTGGTACCCATTTTCTTTTGGGTCCATAGGAGTTAGTATCTTTTCTAACCCAAACAAGATTATTTGCTAAATTTTCAATATGTAAACGATCATAGCAAAATCTAGCAAGGTGGCCTTTCGACCACAATGTGTACACGTGTACACATGAGCATACATGTTATGGTTGTGTCCGTGATGAGCATGTGTATGCCGTGATGGGTGTACATGTAAAGATGGAACTTGTTTCTTACGAACCAAGGTTTCCAAGCGTGTATGATTCAAAGTACATTGGCTCAAAGTGGAGCCCAAACATTCAACACTTTTCTTCAAAACATTTATATCTTTTTCAATACTTGAAGATAAAGAGGAGCATGCAATAGGTGTGCTAGAAGAAGAAGCTACACTAGTATGGCAAACATGAGAATCTATATCAATTTGCAAAGATTCATTTTTCTTAAAAACTAAATTCAATTCTTTTGTAATGAAATCAATTTCATTTTTCAAAACAAGGTTATCTTTTATAACAAAATCTAATTTAGAAGATAAAACCTCATTGTTTTTCACAACATCATCACAATCATTTTTGTTTTTCAAAACATCAATCTCTTTTAGGGCAAGGTCTAGTTGAGATCTTAGTAGTCACGTTCACTAGTAATCTCTTCCTTCTCTTGCAAAACCAATTCAAAAGTTGAGCATAAATCCTTCATTTCTTTTTTTAATTCAAGATTATTCTTTTTCAAAAGATTATGTTTTTTCACAAAATTTTCAAGCTTAGAGGCAAGTTCTACATTTAAAGTTTGAACTTCTAAGCATCCATAGCAATATGAACTAGAGCTATCATCTAGTTGAGAATCTGATTGTACCTCAAGGGAGTCTTTCCCTTGGACCATGAGGCAATGCTCGTCGGACTTGTCTCTCCTAGATCTCCTCAACTTGTTGATAATCCTTGGTAGCTCGGGAGAAGTCAATATGCTCCAAACTGCAAAAGCCGAATCATAATGATCAAACACCGGTAAAAGATCTTCATTAAGAGATGCTCTAAGTGTTTTAAGTGCTAATGCATTGGCCTTCTTATGCTTGCTAGCATTTGAGTAGGATTCTTGAGTAGTGGCTTGATAAACTAAATGTCCTAGGCTTTTTAAGTGACTACTCATATTGGCCTTCCAAACATCAAGTCTAAAAAAGTCAAACATAGGAGGGCTATCCATGAGTGCAACTATATGTGTGCAAATGAGCAATGCAAATGAAGATTAGCAAACCAAGATCTCACTCCTAGGTGGTTAAACCTAAATATCAGGAGCGGAGGTTCTGATACCAATTGAAATCACCTAGAGGGGGGTGAATAGGTGATAATGCTAATCTAGTCAACTTAATGCGGAATTTAAAAACTAATTGCAATTACACAAGATGCAAGCAACAAGTGATGCACACAACCAAGCCAAGCATATAAGTATGAAAGAACAATGTGAAATAATGCAAGGCACAAAGTAAAGAGAGAGAGAGAGTAAGAGCCAAGGGAACAAGCGCAAACAACAAGATATGTTTCGAGGTTCGAGCACCCAGCTCTACATCCCCGCCTTCACACAGAAGGATTTTAAGTCCACTAGCTTGTCCACAAAGGACTCCCACAAAGGGAACCTCCACCGAGAATTTGGGGCAATAACAATTACAAGGAGTACCCAACTCCTCTCCTTACAAACACAACCTCCTCCTTGAGGCACAACTCCAAGCCAACAATCAATCACCTCACAACTTGAGGGATTAGCACAAAGCAACAGAAGGATCACCTCACAACTTGAGGGATACAACCCAAAGGCACAAAGCCAAGCAAAGATTGGGTTTATAACTTGGTGGTCTAACAAACAACCACAAACAATCTCTTTCTCCCTCACAAAGATCCTATAGAAAAAGAAAGTAGATGTAGCTCAAGTGTGGAGAAAACCAATGGAATGGAAATCAAAATCACAAAGAAAATCCTTGGGAAAAACTGAAACCAAGATATAGAAGTTGAATCAAAACTCTTTTTCCTAAAAACCCTTTTCTTTGATATTCCAAACCCTAGCAAAAACACCAAATAGATTGTTCAATTTAAGTCCAAAAAACTTCTTTTGATTGCTGTGAAAACACCAGAGAGTAAGGAAAATTCGCACAAAAAATCTTTTTAGAAAACTGGCCATTAATGGGGTATTTATAGCCCCAGAAAAATATAACCGTTGGCAGCAATTTCTGCCAAAACAGAACTACCGGTCGACCGTCCAACGGTCAATTTTTGACCGTTGGCAGCTACCGGTCGACCAGGCGGTTGACCGTAGAAAACAGAGAGCAACCTGCTTTCAGTCGGTCAACCGTGCGGTCGACCGGACCAAGAGGCAGACAGCGTGCACATATCCGTGCACGTCGGCCGACTGATAGGTCGACCGGCTACTTGGTGCGGTCGACCGTAGGGGTCGACCGACCTAGCCTGGCAGAGGCTGTTCTGGTCAGCAAAAACATGTTATTAATTATTCAACAAATTTTCATAAAATCTCTAAAATTACACAAAAATAGTTTTATCATTTTATATTGAAAAATAAACTTGTGTTAAAAATTTCAACACAAATTTCAAACATCTTGAAACATTTTTGTGTCTTATCATGTTTACCAAAATCCAAAAACTGTATTTTCTAAAACTTGGATTTTTTGAATAGAAAATACATTTTGTCTAAAACTCATCTAATTACAAAAATATGATATTAAACAACATTTAGGCATGATGTATATGGATATAATCCTATATACATGAAACATATATATATCATAGTTTTTGTCTTTAATTCAAAAAATAAGTTTTGTTAAAACACAAAACCTAAAACACATGAATAGGTATATCAAAGTAAGTTTGTCTAAGAGTTGAAACATGCATGTATATAGAACAAATCTAATATACACTAAACCATGTAAACTTGTTTTGATATAATATCTATTCATGAAAACCAAGATCGGTTAAACCAAAAACCGAAAACCAAAACATGAAACGTGTGTATTGTGAACTTGAGCATATCATACTATTCTAATCTTTACAATTTGAATCTAAACACAAACTCTAAACTATGGTACCGATGTCTTCTTGTAGAGCGCAATCTCCAAGCCGACTCGATCCAAAACTCTTTGATCCAACGAGCAAGTGCTATATATGATCTTTGACGCTCGGGCTCTTGAATCAACATGTGAAAGCTTCCAAATCATCTTGTTGAAGCTAATCACCAACTAATAACTTGATTAATGATCTGAAACTAAATAACACAAGATTATTAGTACACATAACTACATGAGTTAATCATCATCAAAACTAGAGTGGAAGGCCTTTGGGCCAACACGTTGCGCCAGCGAATTTTCTGCCATTCTGTTATCGCTCGTGTGCCTAACCGGATCTTCTAGAAAGTGGAGAATATGCTTGGATCAATCCAGATCTGGGCTTTCTTCTTGTGGGCTTCTAAATTACTCCTAAATTCCTTTAAAAATCATAATTGTTGGGTCTCCTTCTCCATTAATTGTTGGACCTGAAAAAAGAGAGAAAAAAGCAATAAATATCCCATATTTAATCACATAAAGCATAGTATGGTGGTATAAAATGATGCATAAATGAACTCCAATCATGAAGCTGGGTAGTTATGCCTCAGGAAGCATGATCATTCACGCCTAAAACGGTGGAGAAAAATAAAATAATCCCTTTAGTTTTGTGGCCTTATTTACTCGAGTCCTTAAGCCTGAGGGATATTTTCTTATCTGGTTCCCTAAAGCTATCTGGTTTTGAAGTAACCGACTAAAAGATCACTACCCGGGTAAGCTAGAAAGCCTAAGTAAACTAAGGGAAGAAAAAAATAAAAAAATTAATATAAATAAATGGCATGAAAGTTAGAGTCGATATCCTAAAAATCTTTACAGTTCACAAAGTGCATATTTTCTAAGAGTTTTATGAAAGATCAAAGAATCGATTCAATTTTAAATTCTTACATTTAATTTATAACAAGATTTTGTATTTAGACAGCTTAATGAAGAATAATTTCTGCTTAACCTATGATCTTAGACTTCTTAAATTTTCTGCAAAAATATTTCAACACTTTTCTCTCTTTCAATATGCATTTTCAAAATATTAACATTTGATTTCTTTCTTCATGGATTTTATGGGTGTAATTCGCTGAAAATTCTCAAGAGATAAAACTCCTCTTAGAAAAACTTAGAGGTTTAACAGCTGCACATGCTCAGTGCAATCGTGTCACCTGCGAAAGTGGTGTAATAATCTTCTTAGTTAGTTTATTTTTGCTTGGGACGAGCAAAAGATAGGTGTGGGTATGTGATTAGTCTCAAATATTGCATATTTTATACCACATTTTCACACTTATTCTTTATAAAATTCTGCTTAATAATAGTTTTCTTGTGTATTCCTAGGTCCATGGTGTAGAATGAAGAAAAAGATCAAAAATCTCATTTATTTGGTAATTTTTACATCCTAATATGGCCATTGACTTTGGAAGCCCATTCTGTTGCTACAGGGAGCAGAAAACAAGGAAGTAGCATCCCAACCCATACATCAGAGCAGCCATGACCTGCAGGTTTTGGCGTTGCGCGCTTGGATGCAGCATGGCCGTGAAAATGGGGCCATGATCGCGGAAACGGGGCCATTGACGCGTTTTCGCGGCCATATTGTGGAGTCGTGCGTCAATTTTTGACGCACGACTCCGTACAGCCTCCCTGTGCCTCCCTTAGCCTATAAATACTCTAGGTTTTTTAGAGAGAAAAGGGAGGAGAGTTTTGACGTAGTTTTTAGGTATTTTCTTCTCCTTAGGGTAGTTTAGGTTATTTGTTCTTCTTCTTCTTCCTCTTTTATATTTTTCATTTCTATTAGATCATGTAATGGAAAGAGGTAGTACATAGGATGAAAGCAAGAGTGCTTATAATGGAGGGTGACACTCTATGAAAGGTTTTTTCTTTATCTCTACTTGTTTTCTTCTCTCTAACTCCTTTTAGATGTTTAGCTAATTTTCTTTCATGGTAACTAACTACTAACCACTAACTTTCTAACTCATTACTTGATAATCCACATGTATCTGATAGCCACTACTGGGTCTTGCTCTTGCAAGAACCATTGATGGCTCATGATGATGGACTCTAACACTCTAACATCTAACTCTCTAACAAGTTATCATTACTTTATTCCATACCTGCTCTAGTTAGTTTTGATTGTTAAGTGTAGGTTACACTTGTTTTGTTGAGTTTGTATGTGAAAGTGATCTTATGGGTCATGTTTTGTGAAGCTCTTGAATCAATGACTAGTGATGGCCAGTTTATTGTACACGTGCATTGTATATTTAGTATCACATGTGTCACATTTTCACATTTATTTTGTAATAAAACTCTTCTATTTAATTCATTTTAATGTCTAATTGTATGCATGATAATTTATAAAGAAAGAGGAGAAATGGACAAGTTTATCTAATTAAATCTGGAGTTTTTAAAGCTCAAACAAATCAATGATGATCTACTCAAATCTAGAGGTTTAGAAGCAATTTTATCCAAAATTGGAGAAAAGCAGAGAAAATAACAACAGATAAAATCAGTTAAAACTAGATTTTAAAGATCCATTTGGTTAACTTGAAAATCAACAAAGATAATCTCAAATTTAGAAGTCCAGGGGCAAATCTTATCAGAAAATATAGGATAACAGAGAAAGAATATTATCAAATCTATTCCAACTAAATCAGATTTATTTAAATTTATTATCCTTACTTAAGAAATCAATGAAGATAATCTCAAATCCAGAAGTCCAGAACTTATTAGTATACAAAGGGATAACAAAGATAAGAATATTGGTTGTTGGGCCAGCAATTTGAGCTCATCTCTTCACCACTCTTTGCCACTCCTTCTATCCTATAAATACTGCAATTCCTGAAGGCAAAAGGGAGAATGATTAAGCAGAGAGTACAATAGATTTTTGTATAGATTTAACCTTGATTTCTTCTTTCTTCTTTGATGTAATTTTTATTTTTCTTTATGTAACTGAGAGGAGATAAAAGTTTCATAGAGGAATGAGAAAGGAGCTTGTACTGACAGTGACACAGGCATAAGTATTCATCTTTTCTTTCATTGTTATTTAATCAAATCGAAAGTTATTTTTTCTTCTTTATTCTTATTTTTGTTTGCTTTCCTCTGATGTGTTTGTAATCCAAGTGAATCCAATAGTCTTGAGACTGCTTCGCCATTGTAAGTGCCCTTGATGGCCTATGGTGATTAACAACCATTCCTTTGTTAGTTTAGCTTGCCTTTGATTCATAGTGTAGATCGGGAACGGGGAAGATCCTACACACCATGCTTGATCACCTTCAAAGACTAGGCAAGTCGTAGCGATGGATCCAAGGTATATGAGCACGGAAGAGGTAAATAAGAATTTTTAGTTTTCTTTTAATTCTTTGTTTAGAATTCTACTCTAAAACCAACATTCTGCTCTTTATTTAGTTTTTCCTTTTCTTTTGTAAATAAAACATCAACAACAACATCATCTTTTCTTTTACCATCTTCTTCACATCTTCTAACTTAACCTTTCTGTTTTCTTTTTCTAAAACTGAGAAGAAATTTCTAACATGTTTTTGTAAACTCAAAAAGAAATGAACTTACTTAAAAGCTTACATCGCTAGTCCCTCCTTGTGGATCACGACCCGCATAGTCACTTGCTATCGCGGTAGTATTGAGAACTTGCACTTCTATTTTGTACTTCTGAAATTCTGTATTTTTGTGTGCAGGTTAAACCTTAATCACTAATGATACATGTGAGGCAACTATCACTAAGAGGTTAGCATGTTAATGGAGCCATTAGTAGTTAGTAGCCATGAGTTTTCATGTATCTCTTTTTATCTTTTCTTTCTATTTATTTTAAAATCCAAAAACACAACTTCTTTTCTATATTTTCAACTTCTTTGTTTTCACCAATTTCTTCTCTTTTCATTCTTTAAAACATAGAAGAACCGTTAACGTACACGTGAATCGACCGGTAAAGCTTCTATCATTTCCCGTCCTTGTGAATTGACCTGTTTAGCCACCATGCTATAACGAAAGTATCGAGAAAGTCAAAGCATACACACTTTTCAAAACAATACTTTTTTTGCACGGTTTTGCCTCGATCAGCATCTGACGGGTCAAACCCGAATTTGAACCGAACTTTTGAGTATGAGTAACACCTTTATTGGGTTTGAGTAAACTTCATGTCGACCTAACTAACCTAAAAGAAATCTCAGGTTGCCCTGATCTCACTCTCTTGGTCTCTCACAATCATCTACTACTGTCACACCGACACAACCCCTTCCCTCTGTAGGGAGCAGATATTGCCACCCTAAAAGTGACGAAGGCACCCCTAGGATTAGGGAACCCACAAATTTGATAAATGCACCCTACCAAAAACACAAAAACCCCTAAAATGTCTTCTTCTTCTCCTCCTCTCCTTCTCATGCCTCCTCCTAGCTAGTGACAACCCTCGCCGACAAACCCCATCCCTCTCCCGGCTCCCTTTTCCCCTCCTTACTAGTGAACCTTCTCCTTCTCTGGCCTCCCCCTCTCCTCCCCCAACGCAGGCGAACCCCCTCCCTCCCTGGCCTCCCCCTCTCCTCCCCTTTTCCTCCCTCGACCTCCCCCCTCTCCTCTGGCCTCCCCTGAAATCACCTAGAGGGGGGGTGAATAGGTGATAGGCTAATCTAATGAACTAAATGTGAAAATTAAAACTAATTGCAATCTACACTTAGTGCAACCAACGAGTGTAGCCGAATTCCCCGTGAAGGGCTCTGGACTAACTCCTCTTGATTCCTCTGAATAAGAGTTGAGGTGCTATATGAAGCTCTCGTGGTTAAGCACAAGTGAGACACACAAACACAAGCCAAGCATATATATAGGAATAGACAATATGAATGATGCAAGGCACAACACAAGCATATAATATATGAATGATATGAATGATGCACAACACAAATAAAGAGAGAGAGAGAGTTAAGAGTCAATGGATCAAACGCAAACAACAAGATGTGTTTCGAAGTTCGAGCACCGAGCTCTACGTCCCCGCCTTCACCGAGAAGGATTTCTAATCCACTAACTTGTCCACCGAGGACTCCCATCGAGGGAACCTCCACCGAGGAGGATTTGTACAACCGGGAGTACCGAACTCCTCTCTCAAATAATACAACCTCCACCAAGGCAAACAATCACCACCTCACACAAGAGGGGTAGGCCCTTAGCCAAACAACCACAAATCACCTCTACCGAAGAGGGATACAAATACCAACTCCACCTCTCACTAGAGGGAGTAAACAAACAACCTCAACCTCTACCAAAGAGGGAGCAACCAACAAATGAGGGTTTTAATAACAAGTGATATATCTCAACCACAAACCTTTTCTCTTTTTCCACAAAACAAAGATCCTAATAGAATAGGATAGAAGATAAGCTCAAGTGTGAAAAACAAAGTGTTTTGGAAATCAAATAACAAAGAAAAATCCTTGGGAAAACACTTGCAATATGATAGAAATGAGGATCTGAAGCAATATCCCAAAAACCTATTTTTCTTTGAATTTTTCAAACCCTTGAAAACTATAAAGATGAAATCTTTAAGCTCTTAAACACTTTTGAAAACTTGTTTTTAAAACCAGAGAATAGGGAAATTTTGCTCTTAAAAACCTTGGCCAAAATCCCAAAGAAATGGGGTTTATATAGGCTCTCACAAAAATATAGCCATTGGCTGAATTTGTCAGCCAGAACAGCTGGCGGTCGACCGCCAACGGTCAATTTTTTTGACCGTTGGAAGAAGCCGGTCGACCGCCCGGTCGACCGCCCAAAAACAGAGAGCAAAGCTCTCTGGTCCGGTCGACCGCCCGATCGATCGGCCCAAGTTCTAGGCCAGACGTGCACAGGTTGTGCACGTCGGTCGACCGCCCGGTCGACCGGCTAACTGGTTCGGTCGACCGTTCGGTCGACCGACAGAGCCTATCAGGCACTGTTCTGGGTCAGAAAAACAGGGTAAAAATTATTCTAATAAATCCCATAAATTTTCTAAAAATCCACAAAAATAGTTTTATCATTGTACATTGAAATACAAACTTGTGATAAAAATTACAACACAAAAAATCAAACATTTTGAACTATTTTTGTGTCTTATAAATTTTATCAAAACCAAAACCTGTATTTTATCAAACTTGGATTTTTCAACACATGAATAGGAAAGTCAAAATAAGTTTGTCTAGGAAGTTTAAGCATGCATGTATATAGAGCACATCTAATATACATAAAAACCATGTAAACTTGTTTTGATCTATCTATTCATGAAACCAATATCGGTTAAACCAAAAATCGAAAACCAAAACCAAAATATGAAACGTGTGTGTTTTGAACTTGAGCATTATCAACTATCTAAACTTTACACATGGATCTAAAACACACTAAACTATGGATACCTAAGTCTTCTTGACGATCTTCCATCTTCAAGTCGACTCGATCCAAACCGTGATCCACGAGCTAGACTCCAACGAGTGCTATGTATCATCATGATGCTCGGGCTCTGGAATCACCATGTGAAAGCTTCCAAACCTTCTTGTTGAAGCTATCACCAACTAATATCTTGCTAAATGATCTGAAACTAAACATCACAAGATAATTAGTAAACATAACTACATGAGTTAATCATCATCAAAACTAGAGTGTAAGGCCTCTGGGCCAACAATCTCCCCCTTTTTGTTGATGACAAAACTCATGGAGTTATATATGCATGGATTAAGGTTAAGCTTCAAAGAAGCTCCCCCTTAACTCATGCATCACAATAAACATATAAATATGCAATGAAAATTAAACATGAAAATGCATAGACATGCATAAAACAAGTCTTGATACCAATTAAACGGTAAAACTCTATTAAAGCTCTTGATACCAAAATAAAAAACATGTTCTTTGCATAAATCTCTTGATATCACCAAATAAACGAAAAATGCTCTTGATACCAATTAAACAACAAACTAATAAATAAAAACAAACTATGTTTCTAGATAAACAAAACATGCATATAAAAACATGCATATAAACTCAAATAATTCTCCCCATTTTTGTCAATCATCAACAAGGGGTCATAAACAATAAAAAATGTTCTCCCCCTTTTTGGTCGAAACAAAAAAAATAACTAATGGGTGACAATCAATTAAGATACCAATTAAAATTATGTCAATGTAGTACATTTTGATACCAATTGAAAGGAAACATAAAAACATTTTAAGAATTGATACCAATTGAAAGTAAATAAAGGTATTGATACCAATTGTGAGAAAACAAATAAAATCTTGATACCAATTGAAAATATTCAAATAAGCATCTTGATACCAATAGTAAGAATTTGTCATTTAGAGCATATGATATCAAAATAAAATAAATATTCATTTTTTTAATCATTTTCCATCATAAAATAAGGGAGTGGAATACAAAACAAATGGTAAACCAAATACTAATTGAAAGATAAAATACGAGTTTTCTCCCCCTTTATGAAATACCAAATAAAACAATGTCTAAGCTTGTATTAGAATACCAATTGAAAACTAATCAATTGAAACATGATGATCATTAAAACTCAAGCTTAGCATAAACAAAATATATATATATGTATGAAAGATGTTAATACCAATCGAAATTGATACTATTTGACGAGTAAGCATACATACAAAAAATATATGAGTATACAAGAAAATGTCAATATTGATACCAATTGAAAGAATCCAATGATACCAATTGAAACAACAATAATATCAAATGTATATCTCATATAACCTACCACCCAATCATATTCAAGTTTAAAATGATTTTCACTATAAAGCATACATGAGCATGATCTCCCATCCAACCGCCCGTGAAAGGATAGGGTTTTCAAAATATAGGTTTGAAAATATAGTATGTTTGAAAACTCTACCATAACAAAGAATCCGAACTTGTTAAATGGAAAAACTTCTAAACTAGTACGAAATCCTTCAAGCAAGGAATAAACAAAATTATATTTCATGAAATACATGTAAATCACGTGGCACTAAACACTCGAAATCAATGAAGCACAGATTATACTCATGAAAACACAATCATGAGAAACATTTAAAAGAGGTGAGTGTAAAAGTGTTAGGTGAAACACATAATCACGAAAATTGGCAATAAAGCTCGATTCCTTAAACATGAAAAACATGAAAAACCAAATTTTCATTAAAAATAATTTATACTTTAAGGCATATGTATGTTGTGACAACACAAGAAGTATACATACATATCCCTAAACACAATTGAGTCCATAATAAAGATTTGCATGAAAAGCAAATAACTCAGGGGTATACATGTATATCTTAAGGTTTGGCAAAATAGACATATACATGAAGTGAAATATAAACACATAAGAAATGGATAAAATATGAATACAAGTCAAATGCATGAATCATCAAAACTAGACTATACTAGCACATCTAATGGGTACAAATAAGCGTTCAAGTACAAACATATAAAGATCTATTTGTGTCCCACTCTATGTACAAGTATAAATCCTAGTCTTAATGAAAACTAACATTTAAATATATATTCAAAACTTAACGCATAAAACAAGAAATAAATTAACATGATAAGCATAAAAACGATCATTATGTATATGCATGTGCATTAGATCTAGGATATACATATTAGTTCAAAACAAGGTGAGAACACATAAATATAGATCCATATAAAACATGGGTGTCTCAAATAACTAAACATGTATATCACTAATCTAATGAACATGGCATAAGCATAATGAACAATAAAACATGACATGCTATAAATCAATGATGTGAAAGCATGTAAATAAAAACGGGAGTTAGAGATCGATACCAAAACCGATGAAGGCACCTCTCTAGTTCTCCAAACCAAGGTGGTCTTCCCACCAAACCTTCCCTTGAAAGTGATGCATTTAAATGGTAATCATTAAGCTCGGAACGCATCCACCTCAAGGCACCATAACTCTCACGTCATGTGAGAGCCCATGCCTACATCAAATACAATAGGGGTGGTCTTTGGTACCCACACTCTTTTGGGTCCATGGGGGTTAGCACCTTTCCTAACCCAAACAAATTTATTTGCTAAATTTTCATCATATATACGATCAAAGCAAAATCTAGCAAGGTGGGCCTTACGTCCACAATGTGTACAAGTTTCACATGAGCATACATGGTATGATGGTGGTGACCGTGAGTAGCATGTGTATGTCGTGGATGGTGTGCATGCATAATAGGAACTTGTTTCTTTCGAAACAAGGATTCCAAATGTGTATGGCTCTTGGCACATTGGCTCAAAGTGGAGCCCAAACAATCTATACTCTTCTTAAGCATGGATATATCATTTTCAATTAAAGAAGAAGTGTGGCATGCAATGGGTGCACTATGTGAAACTACCCTAGCATGGCAAACATGTGTATCAATTTTATTTTGCAAAAATTCGTTTTTCTTTAAACAAATTTCTAAATCCTTAGAAATAGAAGCAATTTTTATTTTCAAAGAATCATTTTCTTTTAAAACAAAACTAACTTTTGAAGACAAGTTTTCATTTTTCTTCAAAATTGTTTCACAATCATTTTTATTTTTCAAAAATTTATTTTCTTTTAAAACAAGGTCTAGTTGAGATTTCAATGAATCTCTCTCATTAGAAACCTCTTCCTTCTCTTACAAAACCAAGTCAAGTCTAGAAAGAAAATTTTTATTTTCATTGTTAAGTCCTAGACTTTTCTTTTTCAACAAATTATATTTTTCTATCAATTTTTCACAAACTATAGAAAGTTCTTCATTCAAAGCATTGGCATCAACATATTCATTTAAAGAACTAGCATCACTACAATCTAGTTGAGATTCCGAATGTACCTCAAGGGAGTCATTCCCTTGGACCATGAAGCATTGTGACTCGGATTCTCCGCTAGATTCCTCCGTTGGATTGGCATTTGAAGCTTGAAGGTGGAGGTGGTTGTCAACTTGTTCCACACTACAAAAGCAGAATTAAGGTTAGAAACAAGCATAAGATAATCTTTATTAAGCGTGCTTCTAATAGCCTCTAGGGCTAGTGCATTGGCCCCTATATGATTGCTATTACCAAGATAGCATTTCTTGGTAGCGGCAAGGAAAACATGCAAGCCTAGGGTTTGTAGGTAAATGGACATCTTAGTCTTCCAAACAACAATGTTGGAAGAATCAAACATAGGTGGGGTCATGAAGTCCATGAGTGTGTGCAAACAAATAGTGTGCAAAATGTAAATGATAGATTAGCTAACCAAGATCTCAATCCTAGGTGGTTAAACCTAAGTATCAGGAGCGGAGGCTCTGATACCAATTGAAATCACCTAGAGGGGGGTGAATAAGTGATAGGCTAATCTAATGAACTAAATGCGGAAATTAAAACTAATTGCAATCTACACTTAGTGCAACCAACGAGTGTAGCTGAATTCCCCGTGAAGGGCTCTGGACTAACTTCTCTTGATTCCTCTGAATAAGAGTTGAGGCGCTATATGAAGCTCTCGTGGTTAAGCACAAGTGAGACACACAAACACAAGTCAAGCATATATATAGGAATAGACAATATGAATGATGCAAGGCACAACACAAGCATATAATATATGAATGATATGAATGATGCACAACACAAGTAAAGAGAGAGAGAGAGAGTTAAGAGTCAATGGATCAAACGCAAACAACAAGATGTGTTTCGAGGTTCGATCACCGAGCTCTACGTCCCCGCCTTCACCGAGAAGGATTTCTAATCCACTAACTTGTCCACCGAGGACTCCCACCGAGGGAACCTCCATCGAGGAGAATTTGTACAACCGGAAGTACCGAACTCCTCTCTCAAACAATACAACCTCCACCGAGGCAAACAATCACCACCTCACACAAGAGGGGTAGACCCTTAGCCAAACAACCACAAATCACCTCTACCGAAGAGGGATACAAACATCAACTCCACCTCTCACTAGAGGGAGTAAACAAACAACCTCAACCTCTACCAAAGAGGGAGCAACCTGTTGGAACCTATTTCGATGAAGACGTTCGTGAAGATCAAATTCATTTGGAGCTCTAACACATGACGAATCAAGAGTCCGACATGATCAAGATGTGCCAAGAAGAGTTGATAGAGTGTGGGTTGTATATGTGGAATAGAATATAAAAGCCTTGTCACAAACACTCATATCACAGCCTTATTAGTCGACTTACAAAAACTTATAGTCGACTAATCAAGTTTGTAGTCGACTTGACCCAAATCATAAGTCGACTAATCTTGTGTCCTGAAACAGCCCAACTCTCTGTTTCTGTATTAGTCGACCAACAGTCAACTATAGTCGACTAATACATTTTTCTAGTCGACTATCCCTTGGTCCCTAGTCGACTAATACTTGACCCAGTCGACTATAAAGTAGTTGCAGTCGACTTGAAGTAGTTATTCTGAAACTGTTCTTCTAACGGCCACTGACCTAGTCGACTAATAGCTAAACATAGTCGACTAATAGAAGGAATTTTGCCTAGGTTAGTCGACTAACTCCATGGGCAAGTCGACTAATAGGCAGTTCTGACTGTTGGACAGTTTTCATTATCTGGTCTTTTGTGCAACTGTTTTCAACGTTCCTTTGATTCAAATTGCACCTATTAACTCCCTAACTAACCCTAGTCTTCAGCTATAAATAGGGAAGTTATTGCAAAGGCCATTTACCAAGAGTTTTTATCAGTTTTCCAAAAGTCAAAATCTGAAAATCTGAAAACTGTTTTCCTAAC
This sequence comes from Agave tequilana, assembly GCA_038442645.1. Taxonomy (NCBI): domain Eukaryota; kingdom Viridiplantae; phylum Streptophyta; class Magnoliopsida; order Asparagales; family Asparagaceae; genus Agave; species Agave tequilana. The sequence continues at coordinate 187,265 of JAVJIF010004906.1, forward strand.
TTCAGTCTTCACCAAAAGCCAATTCCTATTGTGAAGTCTTCTGAAGTTTTTATTTCCTATACTGTACCTTGTCCACATACACATTCAGTATCAAGGCTATAGGAAAAGAGTTGTAATTCTCAAAGTGTTCATTGTACACGGGAGGCTTCTTTGTTGAAGAGGCAAGTTGTACAAGGTGACCATTGTACACGGGAGGCTTCTTGGTTGTAGAGGCAGTTGTACAAAGGTAAAGGTGTTCTCTTGGTGGAAGAGAAGGTGTACACATTTGGCGAAGGGGATTCGACAAGTGGTGTACATGTTGTATTGATTGTTGGTGGCAAGATCAAGGTTAAAGGAAAATCTCAAGCGGGTGGCTTGGGGACTGGATGTAGGTCACAAGGACCGAACCAGGATAAATCTCTTTGTTTGCGTTTGTCAATTTATGAGATTTGTTTTCCTTTACATGCAAGTTATTTATTTTGTTTATTTACTTAACGCTAATCCTTCTAGTTTTAGATTTGTGTTGACTTGAGTTATTTCAGATCTATAGTTACCTACAAGAGATAATTCCGCAATTAGTCCTTATCTCAACGATCCTACACAACCAACAAATGAGGGTTTTTACAGCAAGTGGTATATCTCAACCACAAACCTTTTCTCTTTTTTCACAAAACAAAGATCCTAATAGAATAGGATAGAAGATAAGCTCAAGTGTGGAAAACAAAGTGTTTTGAAAATCAAGTAACAAAGAAAATCCTTGGGAAAACACTTGCAATATGATAGAAATGAGGATCTAAAGCAATATCCCAAAAACCTATTTTTCTTTGAATTTTCCAAACCCTTGAAAACTATAAAGATGAAATCTTTAAGCTCTTAAACACTTTTGAAAACTTGTTTTTAAAACCAGAGAATAGGGAAATTTTTGCTCTTAAAAACCTTGGCCAAAATCTCAAAGAAATGGGGTTTATATAGGCTCCCACAAAAATATAGCCATTGGCTGAATTTGTCAGCCAGAACAGCTGGCGGTCGACCAGCCGGTCGACCGCCAACGGTCAATTTTTTTGACCGTTGGAAGAAGCCAGTCGACCGCCCGGTCGACCGCCCAAAAATAGAGAGCAAAGCTCTCTGGTCCGGTCGACCGCCCGGTCGACCGGCCCAAGTGCCAGGCCAGACGTGTACAGGCTGTGCACGTCGGTCGACCACCCGGTCGACCGGCTAACTGGTTCGGTCGACCTGCGGTCGACCGACAGAGCCTGTCAGACACTGTTCTGGGTCAGAAAAACAGGATAAAAATTATTCTAATAAATCCCATAAATTTTCTAAAAATCCACAAAAAATAGTTTTATCATTGTACATTGAAATACAAACTTGTGATAAAAATTACAACACAAAAATCAAACATTTTGAACTATTTTGTGTCTTATAAATTTTATCAAAAACCAAAACCTGTATTTTATCAAACTTGGATTTTTCAACACATGAATAGGAAAGTCAAAATAAGTTTGTCTAGGAAGTTTAAGCATGCATGTATATAGAGCACATCTAATATACATAAAAACCATGTAAACATGTTTTGATCTATCTATTCATGAAAACCAATATCGGTTAAACCAAAAACCGAAAACCAAAACCAAAACATGAAACGTGTGTGTTTTGAACTTGAGTATTATCAACTATCTAATCTTTACACATGGATCTAAAACACACTAAACTATGGATACCTAAGTCTTCTTGACGATCTTCCATCTTCAAGTCGACTCGATCCAAACCGTGATCCACGAGCTAGACTCCAACGAGTGCTATGTATCATCATGATGCTCGGGCTCTGGAATCACCATGTGAAAGCTTCCAAACCTTCTTGTTGAAGCTATCACCAACTAATATCTTACTAAATGATCTGAAACTAAACATCACAAGATAATTAGTAAACATAACTACATGAGTTAATCATCATCAAAACTAGAGTGGAAGGCCTCTGGGCCAACATCCCCTCCTTCCCCTTCCCCCCACCCCTCCTGCTCCTCCCATCCCTGCCCGCTTAACTCCTTCTGCCCCCATCTGTTCGGCTGGTTCCGGTTAAACAGAGCTCCATCTATTCATTCAAAATCTGGCCGAACAGATGGGGGCATGGGGGAGTTGGGCAGGCAGGGGATGGGAGGAGTAGGGTGAGGGTGGGTGGGGAGCACCAGGGAAGAGGAGAGCAGGGGAGGTCGGGGAGGGAGAGGAAAGGGAGTGGGAGAGAGGGAGGCCGGGGAGGGAGAGATCGGGGGGCGAAGGGGAAGGGGAGTGTGATTAGTCATCAATTCTGCACTTTAATGTCATATTTTCCTGCCCGGTTTTTGAATAAGACACTGCTAACCCATTTTTGGTCTCTTATATGCAGATTGCAAAGGTTAGGGGCAAAGTTTGAATAAAAGCCTAATTAAACCTATTTTTGGGTAATTAATTAAGATTTCTAAAAGATCAAGGAAATGAGCTTCTAGAAGAATACATTGGATCCCGAATTAAAGCAAAATCTTGATGAATATGATCCAAAATATATATAGAAGCCTCTTGAAGTGAGACACAGCACTACCTAAAAGATCAATGACTCTCCCTGATTTTGCCATGAAAATACGGTTTTTGCCATGCTTTTGCCGCGAAGCCAGGGAGAAAGCTCCTGATTTTTAACGCATGGCGTCGTCTCGTCTTCTAGAAATCCATTTTGCCTATAAATACCCCTTCAGGGGCCAAAATAAAAAAAAGGAGAGCAAATTCTAGGGTTTTCTTCTCTTTAGTGTAGTGTAGGATTTTCTTTCTTTATTTTTTTCTTTTCTTTGTATTTTTTTCTTTATTTTAGATCTAAGATTAGACCAGAGAGTGATTCATAGGAGAAAGAGAGAGTTATTTATAATAGAGTGTGACAATCTATAAAAAGTTTTCTCCTTTCTCTTCATTGTTTCTTCTTTGATTTCTTCCTAGATGCTTAGATAGATTTTTTTTCATGGCTAACTAACTACTAACCCACTAATCATCTAACCGTTGTTGATAACCCATATAAATCTAATAGCATCAACTAAAGGGCTTGTTCTTGCAAGAGCCATTGGTGGCTCATGATGATGGGTTCTAACTCCTAACTTGCTAATAAGCTAACTTGTAATAATTACTTTACTTCATGCTTTTTCATTTGTAATTTTTGTGGATTAATTATAGCTTGCACTTTGTTAATCAAGTTTGGATGTGGAGAATAATCTTATGGGTCATGCTTTGAAAAGCACTTGAAGCTAAGCCTTGTGATTGCCAAGGATCTAATGTGAGGCGACTATCACTCTAAGAGGTTAGCATGGTCAGTGGGAGCAATTAGTAGTTAGTAGCCATGATTTTCCTTTTCTTTTTAGTTTGTTTTCAAAACTATTTTTCAAATCACTTTATCATGTTTTTATCTTTGTTTCCATCGTGTTCTTCTCTTTCTTCTTGTTTTCTTTTCTTTTCTCTTTGATTCTTTCAAGCCAAAGAAGAACTCGTTAACATACTCATGACATGATTGGTAATGCTTCTATCACCTCTCGTCCTTGTGGATTTGACCCGTATAGCCTCTATACTATCACGGTAGTATCGAGGAAGCCAAAGTACACACTTAAACTTTGAATTTCTAAACACACATATTTCAGTGCACGGTTTCACATCGATGAATTTTTGGCATCATTGCCAGGGATGGGAAGGATTTAGTTCACGGTTTTGTTAACGTTTGTCATCTCTGTTTCTATATGTAGGTACAAGTATACATAAACTACAAAATGTAGAACATATATTGGACCTGCAGCTCCCTGCTCTTGAAAGCAGGGAAGCATATACCATAATATAGTCGCGCAAACATGACATTTGCTAGCTTGTGCGGCAAAAGTAAGGCTGCCAGGCCCAAGTTTTTGTAGGGAAATTGAAATTACAAGCCTCTGTTGTCTTCTGTTGTTAGTTTTGTGGATTATTTTTCTTGTACACTGCAATAAAATAACAAAATTTGGTAATTGGTATTGTTTAAAAATGGTTTAGACATTTTCATTATAGGCACGTATCGATTTAAATTACATATTACTATATTTTATTCTGTTGTTGAGTGCTGAACTGAGGTGTACATATTGCAATGCATGTAGTTTAGGACGAATATTTGGGTGAGGTACTCGCTTTGAGTTTTTACTCTTGACTATATTACACACTTGCACAAACCTATTCTAAAGGCAAAACCTGAGATAACATAAGGTGGGAAAGTCATTACCCATCCTTGGCCCAAAAATTACCTTCTCAAATGTTAATCAATTCTGACGTGCACAGAAAAATACAGAATTTTTGGAACAGTGTTAGGTCCACAATTCTACCATGTAGCCTAGGGTTAACTGTCGTGAACCACAGAGAGGGACAACGATAGAAGTAATTAAGTAAGTTTCTTCTTTTAATTTACCAAAAACAAGTTAATAATTATCTTCTCAGTTTTATAAAAAAAAAAAATTGTTATATTAAGTTGAGAAGGAGATGGTAGAAGAAGAGATGGTGGTATTGTTGTTATTTTATTTATAAAAGAAAAAAAAAGAGATAAAGAAAAGTGTTGATACAAAAATCAAAATAAAAGAGATAAAAGAAGAGTATTTAAGATTGTTTTTTTAATTCAAAAGAAAAGAAAAACAAGCTCAAAGAAAAGAATTAAAAGAGAAAGTGTTGATTGAAAATTGTTAAATTAAACTAAGAAGGAAAAACAGAAAGAGATAAAGGAAGAAGATTTACCTCTGTTGTAAATTAACATACCATGATTAGGTGTGAAGTAATATAAAACAAAGTAGTTGGAAGAAGTACATGAAAGCAGTGCATGGCTAGATTGAGTATAATGAAGAAAAATAGGAAACCTCCATTGATTGTTACCTTCAATATAAGTTTCTTGAAGAAAAAATTACATAGTGTCACTCTACAATAACTCTTTCTCTTTTTTAATCATTTAACTCTCTCTAACCTAATAACAAAATAAAAAATAAAAATTACATTAAAGAAGAAAAGAAAAAAACCTAAACTAAAGCTTGTAATCACCTAGAGGGGGGTGAATAGGTGATGGCTAATCTAATGGTCAAATAATGCGGAATTAAAAACTATTTAATGCAAATTAAACTTATTAAACTAAACACCAAGTATAACATAAGAGTGTAGCCGGATTCCCCGTGAAGGGCTCTGGACTAACTCCTCAAGATTCCTCTAAATAAGAGTTGAGGTGTCGTGTTGGCTCTCTTGGTTGAATACAAGTGTTAGCAAACAATTCCCAAGCATATAACAATTATGAATGTCACCTAGAGGGGGGGTGAATAGGTGACGATGCTAATCTAGTGAACTAAATGCGGAATTTAAAAACTTAATGCAAATTACACTCAAGTGTGATCAACAAATGATGCACACACAACCAAGCCAAGCAAATATGAATGAGCAATATAAATAGATGCAAGGCACAAAGTAAAGAGAGAGTTAGAGAGAGTCAATGGATCAAGCGCAAACAACAAGATATGTTCCGAGGTTCGAGCACCCAGCTCTACATCCTCGCCTTCGACACACGAAGGATTGGATCCAATCCACTAGCTTGTCCACAAAGGACTCCCACAAAGGGAACCTCCACCGAGGATTTGGGGCAATCACAATACAAGGAGTACCCAACTCCTCTCCTTACAAACACAATCTCCTCCTTGAGGCACAACTCCAAGCCTACAAACAATCACCTCACAACCCGAGGGATTAGCACAAAACCAAGCAAGGATCACCTCACAACTTGAGGGATACAAACCACTTGCACAAACAACCTCCTCAACCCAAGAGGGAAAAGCACAAAGCAAAGTGTAGAGGGTTTTCAACTTGGTAGTTCAACAACAACCACAAACAATCTCTTTTCCCACACACAAAGATCTTATAGAAAAGATAGTAGATTTTTGCTCAAGTGTGGAGAAAACCAAAGGAATGGAAATCAGAAATCACAAAGAAAAATCCTTGGGAAAAACTGAAACTAAGATAGAGAAGTTCAATCAAAATCTTTTCCCAAAAACCCTTTCTTTGATTTTCCAAACCCTAACACAAACACCAAATAGATTGTTCAAATCAAGCTCAAAAATTTCTTTTTATTGCTGTAAAAACACCAGAGAGTATGTAAAACTTCGCACAAAAATTTTTAGAGAAAAATTCTTGTCAAAAGGGTATTTATAGGCTAATCCAGAAAATAGCCGTTGGCAGCAGAACTGCCAGAAATACCCTGGCGGTCGACCGCCCGGTCGACCGCACAACGGTCAATTTTTGACCGTTGTCAGCTACCGGTCGACCGCCCGGTCGACCGAAACAAACAGAGAGCAACTCTGTTAACAGTCGGTCGACCGCCCGGTCGACCGGCACCAAAACTGCCAGACGTGCATAGTTCTGTGCACGTCGGTCGACCGGTCCGGTCGACCGACTTCATGCCTAGTCGACTTGTCAGTTGACTAGTCGACTTGGTTGAAGCCTGGAACAAAAAAAAACTGGGATAAAAATATATTATAATAAATCCCACAAAATCTCTAAAATTCCACAAAAATAGTTTTGTCATTTTACATTGATATATAAACATGTGGTAAAAAGTTTAGCTCAAATATCAATCAATATGAACTATTTTTCTGTTATAGAAATTTTGCTAAAAATCAAAAACTGTATTTTCTAAAACTTAGATCTTTGAGTAGAAAATACATTTTGTCTAAAACTCATCCAAATACAAAAAGTATGAAACACATGAATATCATGTTGGAATATTAAGTTTAAGTATCATGATTAAATATCATGTTTTTTATTTGATTCCAAAATATGTTTTGTTAGAATTACCAAAACATAAAACTCATGAAGTAGACTATCAAACTAAGTTTGTTTAAGCAATAGAAGCATGCATGTATATAGAACAAATCATATATACACTAAACCATGTAAACTTGTTTTGATATAAAATCTATTCATGAAAACCAAGATCGGTTAAACCTAAAACCGAAAACCAATGTCAAAACATAAAACGTGTGTGTTGTGAACTTGAGCATATCATACTAATCTAATCTTTACAATTAGGCTCTAAATACAAAAACTAGGGATACCTAAGTCTTCTTGTAGAGCGCCGTCTCCAAGTTGACTCGGTCCAAACCGTGATTCACCAAGCTTGACTCCAATGAGTGCTAGATGTCATCTTTGATGCTTAGGCTCTTGAATCACTTTGTGAAAGCTTCCAAACCATCTTGTTGAAGCTATCACCAACTAATATCTTGGCTAATGATCTGAAACTAAAACATCACAAGATTATTAGTACACATAACTACATGAGTTAATCATCATCAAAACTAGAGTCGAAGGCCTTTGGGCCAACAATCTCCCCCTTTTTGATGATGACAAAACTCATGGAGTTATATATGCATGGATTAAAGTAAAGCTTCAAAGAAGCTCCCCCTTAACTCATGCATAAAGATAAACAAACAATAGAGATGCATATAAACAAGGTTCTTGACATAAAATGAATATGCATATGAAACCTGCTTTTGATACTAATAAAACAAATGCTCTTGATACCAATTAAATAAATAAATAAATTATCAAACCATGCTCTTGTTACCAAAAACTCTTGATACTAAAAACATGCTCTTGATACCAATGAAAATAAAAACTTAAAACAAATAAAAGCTCAAAACATGCTCTTGATACCAATGAAAATAAAACAACCAATAAAACAGAAAACTTATGCATAAATCATGCATATGAACTCTCCAAAATTCTTCTCAAAACTAAATCATGCATAATATAATCTCCAAATTCTACTCCCCCTTTTTGTCAATCATCAACAAAGGGGTAAAAACAAGCATGATAGAAACAAAGTTTTCTCCCCCTAAATGTTTGAAACAAGGAACCAATAAACTATTCTAAGGGGTGAAATCAAAACCAATATGATACCAATTAAAACATATGTCTATGAAGAGCATTATGATATAAAATGAAATAAAAATAAGATATGACAATGCCAATTGAAATTAAACAAGGTATTGAAACACACACAACATTTTATATCAAAAAGAAACATATGTAGAGTAAACTAGATACCAATTCACATGATACCAATTGAAAATAAAACATATTGAAAATGAAACACATGATACCAATGGATAATAAAAACAAATTGATACCAATTTTGAGTAAACAACAAGCTTCTTGATACCAAATGAAAATATTTGTTACCAATTGAAAAATGAAATACTAGATATCTTCCTCTTTATGAAATACCAAACAAAATATGCGTATGCTTGAGATAAGATACCAATTTGAAAATTAAATCAATTGAAGCAAAGCATAAACAAGGTTTTGTGCTTAAAAATATAGGGATATAGTAAGCACAAATAAATCTTCTATATATGTATGTAAAAGATAGATATCAATTGAAATCTGATACTATGTGAGGTGCAAGCATACATATATAAAACACAAACATATATGAGTATACAAAAAGATGTCATATTGATACCAATTGAAAGGATTCAATGATACCAATTGAAACAACAAAAGATCAAGTGTATGACTCATATCAACTACCACCCATTTCATGATCAAGTTTAAAAAGATTTACACTATTAAGCATACATGAGCATGATCTCCCATCCAACCGCCCATGAATGGTAGGGGTTTTCAAAAATAGATTTGGAATTATAGTTTGTTTGAAAAACTCTACAAAATTGAAGAATACGAACTAGTTGTATGAAAATTTGAAAACTAGCACGTAATCCTTCAAGTGAGGAATAACAAAAATGTTTTTCATGAAAACACATGTAAATCACATGACATTAAAACACTCAAAATCCATATAGCACAAATTATACTCATGAAAACTAAATCACGAGAAAACATTAAATAGGGTGAGTGTACAAGTGTTGTGTGAAACATATCATCATGAAAATGGACAATCAAGCTCGATTGAAATTCCTTTAAAATATGAACACATGAAAAACTAAATCTTCATTACTAAAGGAAATTTCCTCAATGACACGAAAATCATCATAACAAATTAAACTCCAAGGCATATGTATGTTTTGACAAAACAAAAGTATACATACATATCCCTAAACACAATTGATTCCAAAATATAGATTTGCATGAAAAGCAAATGACTCAAGGGGCATACATGTATATCTTAAGGTTTGGCAAAATAGACATATACATGAAGTGAAAGCACCTAATCATAGAAAACACATCAAAAATAGGAATACATGTTTGAATGCATGAATCATCAAAAGTAGACTATACTAGAACATCTAATGGGTACAAATAGGCATCCAAGCACAAACATATATAAAGGTTTATTTGTGGCCCATTCTATGTACAAGTATAAATCCTAGTTTTAATGAAAACTAACATCTAAGCATATATCCAAATCATTAAGCATAAAACGAGTCATAAATCAACAATATTCTAAAAATGATCATTATGTAAATCCACATGCTATAAGATCATAATATCAAAACAATTGTGAAAATACAAATTATGGATTCATCTAAACAATGGAGATATCAAATTGCAGTACATGCATAGCAATAAACACACTATTCAAAACATGAATCATTAAAATGAAAGTCATACAATCATGAACATCAAATGATCATTATGCATATGCATGTGCACTAGATCTAGAGCATACATGTTAGTTTAAACAAGGTGAGACACTAAGTATAGATCCATATGAAGCATGGGTGCTCAAGTAGCTAAACATGTACAACCTTAATCTAATGAACATGTCACAAGCATAACAAAACACAACATGCCAAAAAAGATGAACGTAAAAAGCGTGTAAACACTAAATGGAGTAAGGGATTGTTACCAAAACCGAAGGGGCAACTCTCCATGTCTCCAAAACACCCGGTGGTCCTCCCACCTAATCTCCTTGAGAGTGAAGCATCCAAATGGTTCTCCTTTTAGCTTAGAATGCATCCACCTCAAGGCACCAACACTCTCACGTTATGCGAGAGCCTCTACCTACATCAAACATCAAAGAGGTGGATCTTGGTACCCATTTTCTTGTGGGTCCACGGGGGTTAGTATCTCTCCTAACCCAAACAAGATTAGTTGCTAAATTTTCAATATGTAATCTATCATAGCAAAATCTAGCAAGGTGGCCTTTTCGACCACAATGTGTACAAGTGTACACATGAGCATACATGTTATGATTGTGTCCGTGATGAGCATGTGTATGCCGTGTTGGGTGTGCATGCAAGGATGGAACTTGTTTCTTGCGAATCAAGGATTCCAAACGAGTGTGGTTCATGGCACAATGGCTCAAAGTGGAGCCCAAACTATCAACACTTTTCTTCAAGACAATTATATCCTTTTCAATGCTAGAAGATAAAGTGGAACATGCAATAGGTGTGCTAGAACAAGAAGCTACACTAGCATGGCAAACATCAATCTCTTTTTGCAAGGATTTATTTTTAATCAAAACCAAATCCAATTCTTTTGTAATTGCATCAATATCATTTTTCAAAGTGAGATTTTCTTTAAAAGTAAAATCCAATTTTGAAGATAAGATCTCATTGTACTTTACAACATCATCACAATCATTTTTGTTTTTCAAAAATTCATTTTCCTTTAAAGCAAGTTCGAGTTGAGATTTAAGTGAGTCACATTCACTTGCAATCTCTTCCTTCTCTTGCAACATCAATTCAAAATTAGAGCATAAATCCTTTAATTTATTTTTTAAAACAAGATTATCATCTTTCAACAAATCATGTTTTTCTAACAAATTCTCAAGCTTTTGAACAAGTTCCATATTTAAAGTTTGAACTTCAAAACATCCATGACAATAGGAACTAGAGCTATCATCTATTTGAGAATCCGATTGTACCTCAAGGGAGTTCTTCCCTTGGACCATGAGGCATTTCTCTTCGGACTTTTCTCTCTTAGATCTCCTCATCTTGTTGATAATCCTTGGAAGCTCGGGAGAAGTCAAGATGCTCCAAACTGCAAAAGCTGAATCATAATGATCAAAAACGGGTAAAAGTGATTCATTAAGAGATGCTCTAAGTGCCCTAAGTGCTAATGCATTGGCCTTCTTATGCTTGCTACTATTTGGGAGGGATTCTATGGTAATGGCTTGATAAACTAGATGTCCTAGGTCTTTTAAATGTTTAGTCATATTAGCCTTCCAAGCATCAAGTCTAAAATGATCAAACATAGGAGGGCTAGCCATAAGTGCAAACTAAATGTGTGCAAATGAAAATGCAAATGAAGATTAGCAAACCCAGATCTCACTCCTAGGTGGTTAAACCTAAATATCAGGAGCGCTAGCTCTGATACCAATTGAAATGTCACCTAGAGGGGGGGTGAATAGGTGACGATGCTAATCTAGTGAACTAAATGCGGAATTTAAAAACTTAATGCAAATTACACTCAAGTGTGATCAACAAATGATGCACACACAACCAAGCTAAGCAAATATGAATGAGCAATATAAATAGATGCAAGGCACAAAGTAAAGAGAGAGTTAAAGAGAGTCAATGGATCAAGCGCAAACAACAAGATATGTTCCGAGGTTCGAGCACCCAGCTCTACATCCCCGCCTTCGACACACGAAGGATTTTCAATCCACTAGCTTGTCCACAAAGGACTCCAACAAAGGGAACCTCCACCGAGGATTTGGGGCAATCACAATACAAGGAGTACCCAACTCCTCTCCTTACAAACACAACCTCCTCCTTGAGGCACAACTCCAATCCTACAAACAATCACCTCACAACCCGAGGGATTAGCACAAAACCAAGCAAGGATCACCTCACAACTTGAGGGATACAAACCACTTGCACAAACAACCTCCTCACCCAAGAGGGAAAAGCACAAAGCAAAGTGTAGAGGGTTTTCAACTTGGTGGTTCAACAACAACCAAAAACAATCTCTTTTCCCACACACAAAGATCCTATAGAAAAGATAGTAGATTTTTGCTCAAGTGTGGAGAAAACCAAAGGAATGGAAATCAGAAATCACAAAGAAAAATCCTTGGGAAAAACTGAAACTAAGATAGAGAAGTTCAATCAAAATCTTTTCCCAAAAACCCTTTCTTTGATTTTCCAAACCCTAACACAAACACCAAATAGATTGTTCAAATCAAGCTCAAAAACTTCTTTTTATTGCTGTAAAAACACCAGAGAGTATGTAAAAATTCGCACAAAAATTCTTAGAGAAAAATTCTTGTCAAAAGGGTATTTATAGGCTAATCCAGAAAATAGCCGTTGGCAGAAGAACTGCCAGAAATACCCTGGCGGTCGACCGCCCGGTCGACCGCACAACGGTCAATTTTTGACCGTTGTCAGCTACCGGTCGACCGCCCGGTCGACCGAAACAAACAGAGAGCAACTCTGTTAACAGTCGGTCGACCGCCCGTTCGACCGGCACCAAAACTGCCAGACGTGCACTGTTCTGTGCACGTCGGTCGACCGGTCCGGTCGACCGACTTCATGCCTAGTCGACTTGTCAGTTGACTAGTCGACTTGGTTGAAGCCTGGAACAAAAAAAAACTGGGATAAAAATATATTATAATAAATCCCACAAAATCTCTAAAATTCCACAAAAATAGTTTTGTCATTTTACATTGATATATAAACATGTGGTAAAAAGTTTAGCTCAAATATCAATCAATATGAACTATTTTTGTGTTATAGAAATTTTGCCAAAAACCAAAAACTGTATTTTCTAAAACTTGGATCTTTGAGTAGAAAATACATTTTGTCTAAAACTCATCCAAATACAAAAAGTATGAAACACATGAATATCATGTTGGAATATTAAGTTTAAGTATCATGATTAAATATCATGTTTTTGTATTTGATTCCAAAATATGTTTTGTTAGAATTACCAAAACATAAAACTCATGAAGTAGACTATCAAACTAAGTTTGTTTAAGCAATAGAAGCATGCATGTATATAGAACAAATCATATATACACTAAACCATGTAAACTTGTTTTGATATAAAATCTATTCATGAAAACCAAGATCGGTTAAACCTAAAACCGAAAACCAATGTCAAAATATAAAACGTGTGTGTTGTGAACTTGAGCATATCATACTAATCTAATCTTTACAATTAGGCTCTAAACACAAACTAAACTAGGGATACCTAAGTCTTCTTGTAGAGCGCCGTCTCCAAGTTGACTCGGTCCAAACCGTGATTCACCAAGCTTGACTCCAATGAGTGCTAGATGTCATCTTTGATGCTTAGGCTCTTGAATCACCTTGTGAAAGCTTCCAAACCATCTTGTTGAAGCTATCACCAACTAATATCTTGGCTAATGATCTGAAACTAAAACATCACAAGATTATTAGTACACATAACTACATGAGTTAATCATCATCAAAACTAGAGTCGAAGGCCTTTGGGCCAACAAATTAAGCACACAATATATCAAGCATATAAAGATAAAGACAATATTAGCATGCAAGATATAAAGACAAGTAAGAGATAGAGAGAGCAATCGCAAACACGGGAGATTTATTTCGAGGTTCGAGCACACTTGCTCTACGTCCCTGCCTTCAACACTATGAAGGATTTTCACTAAAATCGATCCCACCGGATCACTTGGTGTCGCAACACCTACAAGCTCTTGGACTCTCTAGTCCCTCTCTTGTTCCCGCAAGAACACACCGTAAGTCCACTAGCTCGCCGAGGCCGCACCTCAAACACCAAGTTCACACACGAACTCGAAACACCGCGAACACACACGTCCGCCTCCTCAAAGCAAAGAAGAAGTCTTTGGTGATCATAACTCTTTGATCACCTAAAAACAATCTCATAATAACACTCCTATAGGATGAATATATCAATGGATAGCTCAAGAGTTTGTGTGAGAAAACTAGGATTGAAATGGTAGAGGAAAACTCAAGAAAATCACTTTAAAAACTCTTGATAAACTCTCCTTTTAATTGGAAATATTTGCTCTCAGGTAAGTGGAGAAAACCTCTAAATAGATTAGGAAAAACTGGCTCAAACCCACTAAAAAATCTGGTGGTAAAACAGCCCCAAAAGCCCCCTTTTAATAGGGCTAGAAAAACTAGCCGTTGGGCAATTTTTCAGCCCAGCCGGCTGGCGGTCGACCGCCAACGGTCAGAAATCTGACCGTTGGGGCGTCGGTCGACCGGCCCGGTCGACCGCTGCCTGGAACAGAGAACAAAGTTCTCTGCCGGTCGACCGGCCTGGTCGACCGGTGCTTTCCAGAGAGCAGAAGCTCTCTGCGGTCGACCGGGTCGATGACCGGCCCTCCAGCAGACCTGGCGTGCACGTTCTGTGCACGTCGCTCGACCGTCCCGGTCGACCGACTTCAAGCTCGGTCGACCGGTCCGGTCGACCGGCTGAAGCCAGACAGGGATTTTTGGGAGAAGAAAACTTGGTCATTTTGGCTCAAATAAAATCCCATAAAATCACCAAAAATCTACAAAAATAGTTTTAACATAATACTTTGACAATCAAATATGCTTGAGCAAAATCAAGACATGTTACAAATAATTTGAACTATTTTTGTGACTTAGAAATTTTGGCTAAAAACGAAAACTGTATTTTTCCAAAATTGGTTTTTCCAAAACTTCTCCAAATACAAAAACAAGATATTTTAAACTCTTTTAAAACATGGTGTGTATGGATATGATCCTCTACACATATATGGTGAAATATCTATATTTTTGACATTAAGCACTAAACATGATTTTGGTTAAAGATACATATATATATATATGAAGTCCAAAAAATCAAACCGGTATTTTTCAAAAAGAAAACTCTTTTGTATTTTTCCAAAATAAAAATTCTTTTATGAAAAACTTATCTAAATCAAGAGTGTATGTGTATATGATATACTTGAGCAATCCACCAACTATTCTATCCTTTACATTTTAATCTAAAACAAAATTTTATAAAAACAAACCTAGACTCAAGTCTTGATCTTGAAGGTCTTCACTTGAAGTCTTCTCATCTTCTTGACTTGGTCCAAACTTGATCCAACGAGCTAGACTCCTCTTGAGTACTTGATGTGGTCTTGATGCACAAGCTCTTGAATCAAACCGTGCTAGCTCCAAAACTTGACTTTAAATCCTTTGTTGAAGCTACGCACCTATTAAGATCTTGATCACAAATCTGAGACTAATTAAACACAAGATCATTAGTACTATAACTACATGAGTTGATCATCATCAAAACTAGAGTGATGGGCCTTTGGACCAACAATCTCTCCCTTTTTGATGATGACATAACTCATGAAGTTATATATGCATGGATTAAAGTAAAGCTTCAAAGAAGCTCCCCCTTAACTCATGCATCACAATAAATAATAAATATGCAATGAAAGCACATAAACATGTATGCAAATACAAGGAGATAAACATGCCAATCAAACATAAAACTCATCAAATTCTTTTTCTCCTATTTTCAATACAAAACATATATGCATAAACATAAATCTATGCATAAACATAAATCCTTCTCCCCCTTTATGAATAAAGCAAGGAAATTATGCATATATACTAAAATACTTCTCTCCCTTTTTGTCAATCATCAACAAAGGGTTAAAGTAAAAACAAAACAATGTTCTCCCTCTTTGTGTCAACAAAGAGGTGAAATCAAATCAACCAATAAAGAGATATATGCGATATACATTCATAAAGAGGAAGACGCTAAGTTAACTTCCCTACACATATACATTACATGAAAGAGGGATGACAAGCCCTAATTCACATAACGCATAATATGTAATACATAAGAGGAGATGTGAAGCTCCCCTTACACACGTGTACCGCATAAGAAGAGTTGTCAAGCTCCTCAATATAAGATACACTCAACATGAAGCTATATGTAGAAGAGATGTTAAGCTCCCCTTGCATATAGGCAATACAAATCAAAACATTTTTAATTTTCAAAATTTCATATTAAAACAAAATTTTGAATTTTCCTCAATAAAACAAATTTTGAGATATCTTGTAATCAAATTTTAAGATATCATATAAACAAAAATTTTTAAAGGTACCACTTGTAAATCAATCAAATTTTAAGATACCAATTGTAAATAACCATTACAAGATTATTTTTGAAATAATCAAAATAGAATCATATTGATACCAATTGAAAATTATTTTGATACCAACTGTAATCAATAGATACCAATTGAAGATTATTGCACATTTTTGATATCAATAAAAATATCAAAAAAATAATGCATAAGCTTATTAAAATATCAATTGAGAAACCAATTGAAAATAAGGATTTGAATCAAGCTTAGCATAAACATACTTTGTGCTTTAAATATGTAAATCGATTTTAACTCAAGCACAAACAAATCATATATATGTATGAGAATGAAAAATACCAATAGGAATTGATATTATGGAAATTATGATCCATACATATATAGAAAACAAAATATGAGTATATACAAAAAAAATATCAATTGAGATCAAATATATAACTTGAAAGAATCACCTAAAGGGGGGGTGAATAGGTGATTATGCTAATCTAATGATCTCAATGCGGAATTTAAAAACTTAATGCAATACACTCAAGTGCAATCAACAAGTGATGCACACACAACCAAGCCAAGCAATTATGAATGCACAATATGAATAGTTGCAAGGCACAAAGTAAGAGAGAGACAGAGAGAGAGTCAATGGATCAAATGCAAACAACAAGATATGTTTCGAGGTTCGAGCACCCAGCTCTACATCCCCGCCTTCGACACACGAAGGATTTCTAATCCACTAGCTAGTCCACAAAGAACTCTCACAAGGAGTACCCAACTCCTCTCTTTACAACCACAAGCTCCTCCTTGAGGCAAGCTCCAATCCAACAAACAATCACCTCACAACTTGAGGGATTAGCACAAAGAAAACACAAGGATCACCTCACAACTTGAGGAATAAACCCAAATGCACAACTTCCTCAACACAATGAGGGCAAGGCACAAAGCAAAGACTCGGTTTTTTACTTGGTGGTCTAAACAACAACCACAAACAATTTCTACTCCCACACAAAGATCCTATAGAATAAGAAAGTAGATGTTGCTCAAGTGTGGAGAAAACCATGGAATGGAAATCAAAATCACAAAGAAAATCCTTGGGAAGAACTGAAACAAAGATGAAGAAATTGAATCAAAACTCTTTTTCCCAAAAACCCTTTTCTTTGATATTCCAAACCCTAGCAAAAATACCAAATAGATTGTTCAATTTGAATCCAAAAACTTCTTTTGATTGCTGTGAAAACACTAGAGAGTAGGGAAAAATTCGTACTGAAAAATCTTTTAGAAAAACTCTTTCCAATGGGGTATTTATAGCCCCCAGAAAAATATAGCCGTTGGCAGCAGAAAATGCCAAAATGAACTGCCGGTCGACCGCTCCGGTCGACCGTCCAATGGTCAAATTCAGCCCGTTGCCAGCTACCGGTCGACCGCCCCGGTCGACCCAAACAAACAGAGAGCTCTGCTCTCAGACCCGGTCGACCCTGACGGTCGACCGTCCTGTGTCTGCCAAACGTGCACAGATCTGTGCACGTCGGTCGACCGACCCGGTCGACTGACTTCTGCCAAGTCGACTTGGTCAGAAGACTAGTCGACTGGTTGAAGCCTGGAATAGAAAACTGGGTCAGAAAAACAGTTTAAAAATATTTTGAAAAAATCTTTTAACACTCCTAAAAATCACCAAAAATAGTTTTATCATTTTGCATTGATATATAAACATGTGGTAAAAAGTTTAGCTCAAATATCAATCAATATGAACTATTTTTGTGTCTTATCATTTTTACCAAAAACCAAAAACTGTATTTTCTAAAACTTGGATTTTGAATAGAAAATACGTTTTGTCCAAAACTCTTCCAAATACAAAAACATGATATTTAAACACTTTGAAGCATGATGCATATGGATAGAAATTCAATATACATGAAACATATATATATCATAATTTTTTACTTTAATTCCAAAATATGTTTTGTCAAGAATACCAAAACATAAAACACATGAATAAGTAAGTCAAAACTAAGTTTGTCTAGGAAATTAAGCATGCATGTATATAGAACAAATCTAATATACATTAAATCATGTAAACTTGTTTTGATCTATCTATTCATGAAAACTAAGATCGGTTAAACCTAAAATCGAAAACCAACATTCAAAACATGAAACGTGTGTCTTGTGAACTTGAGCATATCATACTATTCTAATCTTTACAATTTGGATCTAAACACAAAACTAAATTAGGTACCGAAGTCTTCTTGTAGAGCGCAAACTCCAAGCCGACTCGATCCAAAACTCTTTGATCCACCTAGCAATTGCTATATATGATCTTCGACGCTCGGGCTCTTGAATCAACTTGTGAAAGCTTCCAAATCATCTTGTTGAAGCTAATCACCAACTAATAACTTGATTAATGATCTGAAACTAAAATCACAAGATTATTAGCGCACATAACTACATGAGTTAATCATCATCAAAACTAGGGTGGAAGGCCTTTGGGCCAATATAACTCATAACCTACCACCCTTTTATGCACAAGGTAAAGGATTTTCAATAAGGTTTACAAGGCATAATCGCCCATCCGTCCACCCATAACGGTGTTGAAAGGGGTTTTCAAAAATAGGGTTTAAAAATATTTTTATCGAAAAATACTATCAAATGAAGAATAATAACTAGTTAAAGTAATTTTTGAGAAACTAATTAAAGATCTTTCAAAAACATGAAACCAAATATATGTCTATCATTAAACATACTAAATACACAAGAAGTGACACTCGAAATCCATAAGGCTCAATAATAATCATGAAACAAAGTCATGAATAAACAAATAAAGTGTGAGTGTACAAAAATTATGTAATTAGCATTTTTCATGAAAATAATCAATGAAGCTCAAAACAAGCATAGATCTTATTTTTATCAAAACATGAAAAACATGAAATTTATTTCCATAAGAAATAAACTTCTAGGTATATGTATGATTTATCCAAAACTAATAATATGCATACATATCCCAAACATAAAAAGAGTCCATAATGTAAATTGCATGAAGGCAAATGACTCATGGGGTATACATGTATATTTATTAGATTTGAATACAAAATACATATACATGAAGTAAAACATGAAAATTGGCAAAACAAGTATAAATGAGAGAATCATCAAAACTAGGCCATACATGTGCATATAGTGAGTACAAATGAGCAATGAAGTGCAAACATATATGAATCAATTTGTTGCTCACTACTTGTACACGTATATATCCAAGTTTTGACAAAAACTACATCTAAACTAGTATTTACCACATGAAGCCTAAAACATATAAAACATGAACATGCTAAAAATATTATATAAGAAAAAGCATGTAAATAAATTAGGAGTCTTAAAGATAATTACCAAACCAAAGAACTATGCTCTTATTCTCCAAAAATACGGTGGTTGTCCCACCAAACTTCCTTGATAGCGGTGCATCAAATATATGTCCATCATGTCCATGTGCATCCACCACCAAGGCACCAATCCCTCTCACGTCATGTGAGAGCCCGCACCTACATCAAAAACACAAGGTGGGGATTTTGGTACCCATTTTCTTTTGGGTCCTTGAGGGTTAGTCTTATAAGGAACCCAAACATTTTTGTTAGTAAAATTTATATGATGTAACTTATCAAAATAAAACTTTGCTAAATGGCCTTTGCGGCCACAATGTATACATTTGTACACTCTAGGATGCATATGAGTGTGGGTGTGATCATGATGTGCAAAGTGTGCATATGCATGTTGTGGATGATGTGCATGAATATGTGGAGTTTGTTTTTTTGAAAACATGGACTCCAATCTATTATGATTAGATGCACAATTTCTCAAAGTTGAGTTTAAACTATCAATTTTATTTTTCAAATTTTTAATCTCATGTTGATTAATAGTGGCATGTAAGGCATGGTGAGATTGAGAATCATTTTTCTTATTTTTAGAATCTTTTTCTTTTTCTTTTTCAACAATTTTTCTTTTCAAAGAAGTATTTTCATTTAAAGCAACTTATTTTTGTTTTTCCACCAGAACAACTTTATTTTTCAAAATAGTGTTTCCTTCACAAAGCTCATTTAATTTAGAAATCAAGGAAACATTTTCATTTTTCAAACTTTCATTTTCTTTTTCAATGCATGCAACTTTATTTTTAAAAGAATCATTTTCTTTTAACATGAAATCAAATTTCTTTTTCAAATTTTTGTTATCCTTTTTAATCATGTCATATTTTTCTAGGAGTTGTTGACAAAAAGAAGCAAGTTCATTATATGACATATCAACATCCTCTTCTACCTCGGATTCGGTAGTTACCTCAAGGGGGTTATCCCCTTGGACCATGTAGCACACATTGGAAGTGTCACTTCCAACATCCGAGTCGCTCCCCGTATAGTATTGTTCTTTTTCGCCAAGGGAGATGATAGTGTTCCATACTACAAAAGCCGAGTCAATGTTAGAAACCCTAGATAAATATTCATCATTTAGGGTTGATCTTAAAGCATGTATGACTTTTGCATTAGCCTCAATATTTTTGCCATTTAAACAATAAGAATCTCTAATAGTGCCAAAATAAACATGAATCCCTAAGGCTTTGAGGTATAAATACATCTTAACCTTCCAAGTTTGGATGTTAAGAATGTCAAAAGTGGGAGGTGACATGAAATCCATGGTGTGTGTACAAATATTGTGATTAGTAAAAAAAATGAGGATCTTTAACTTTAGGTTGTATGACCCAAATCAAAAGCACTTGGCTCTGATACCAATTGTAATCACCTAGAGGGGGGTGAATAGGTGATGGCTAATCTAATGGTCAAGTAATGCGGAATTAAAAACTATTTAATGCAAATTAAAACTTATTAAAGTAAACACCAAGTATAACACAAGAGTGTAGCCGGATTCCCCGTGAAGGGCTCTAGACTAACTCCTCAAGATTCCTCTAAATAAGAGTTGAGGTGCCGCGTTGGCTCTCTTGGTTGAATACAAGTGTTAGCAAACAATCCCCAAGCATATAACAATTAAGCACATAATATATCAAGCATATAAAGATAAAGACAATATTAGCATGCAAGATATAAAGACAAGTAAGAGATAGAGAGAGCAATCGCAAACACGGGAGATTTGTTTCGAGGTTCGAGCACACTTGCTCTACGTCCCCGCCTTCAACACTATGAAGGATTTTCACTAAAATCGATCCCACCGGATCACTTGGTGCCACAACACCTAAAAGCTCTTAGACTCTCTAGTCCCTCTCTTGTTCCCGCAAGAACACACCGCAAGCCCACTAGCTCGCCGAGGCCGCACCTCAAACAACGATTTCACACACGAACTCGAAACACCGCGAACACACACGTCCGCCTGCTCAAAGCAAAGAAGAAGTCTTTGGTGATCACAACTCTTTGATCACCTAAAAACAATCTCACAATAACACTCCTATAGGATGAATATATCAATGGATAGCTCAAGTGTTTGTATGAGAAAACTAGGATTGAAATGGTGGAGGAAAACTCAAGAAAATCACTTTGAAAACTCTTGATAAACTCTCCTTTTAATTGGAAATATTTGCTCTTAAGTAAGTGGAGAAAACCTCTAAATAGATTAGGAAAAACTGGCTCAAACCAACTAAAAAATCTTGTGGTAAAACAGCCCCAAAAGCCCCCTTTAAATAGGGCTAGAAAAACTAGCCGTTGGGCAATTTTTCAGCCCAGGCGGCTGGCGGTCGACCGGGCCGGTCGACCGCCAACGGTCAAAAATCTGACTGTTGGGGGCGTCGGTCGACCGGCCCGGTCGACCGCTGCCTGGAACAGAGAACAAAGTTCTCTGCCGGTCGACCGGCCCGGTCGACCGGTGCTTTCCAGAGAGCAGAAGCTCTCTGCGGTCGACCGGGTCGATCGACCGGCCCTCCAGCAGACCTGGCGTGCATGTTCTGTGCACGTCGGTCGACCGACTTCAAGCTCGGTCGACCGGTCCGGTCGACCGGCTGAAGCCAGACAGGGATTTTTGAGAGAAGAAAACTTGGTCATTTTGGCTCAAATAAAATCCCATAAAATCACCAAAAATCTACAAAAATAGTTTTAACATAATACTTTAACAATCAAACATGCTTGAGCAAAATCAAGACATGTTACGAATAATTTGAACTATTTTTGTGACTTAGAAATTTTGGCTAAAAATGAAAACTGTATTTTTCCAAAATTGGTTTTTTCAAAACTTCTCCAAATACAAAAACAAGATATTTTAAACTCTTTTAAAGCTTGGTGTGTATGTATATGATCCTCTACACATATATGGTGAAATATCTATATTTTTGACATTAAGCACTAAACATGATTTTGGTTAAAGATACATGTATATATATGAAGTCTAAAAAACCAAACCGGTATTTTTCAAAAAGAAAACTCTTTTGTATTTTTTCAAAATAAAAATTCTTTTATGAAAAACTTATCTAAATCAAGAGTGTGTGTGTATATGATATACTTGAGCAATCCACCAACTATTCTATCCTTTACATTTTAATCTAAAACAAAATCTTATAAAAACAAACCTAGACTCAAGTCTTTATCTTGAAGGTCTTCACTTGAAGTCTTCTCATCTTCTTGACTTGGTCCAAACTTGATCCAACGAGCTAGACTCCTCTTGAGTACTTGATGTGGTCTTGATGCACAAGCTCTTAAATCAAACCGTGCTAGCTCCAAAACTTGACTTTAAATCCTTTGTTGAAGCTACGCACCTACTAAGATCTTGATCACAAATCTGAGACTAATTAAACACAAGATCATTAGTACTTTAACTACATGAGTTGATCATTATCAAAACTAGTGTGATGGGCCTTTGGGCCAACAAAGCTTTCTCTGAAGTGGTGCCCTTTCTGCCTTCAAAATATGAGGGTATTTATAAGAGAAAATCAGAGGGATAGGAAGCGTATGAAGATAGAGAGAGATGACTATTTCTGAATTTTAATCCTCTCCTTTATCTCCAAACTTGATTTGCTTTATCCAGAATTTTATGTAGAAATTCAATTCTGATCTGTAGCTTGTTATCGTGTTAATTGCGGAATATGACTTATCAAATGATAGAATTGAAAAGAGTGATCAACATATAAATTGTAACCCTTTACGTTTTCTTTCTGGGTCATCTTGAATCATTAGATTTGAGTTACAAAGCGAACATTATGATTAAAATACTAAAGAGTGTTCAATCTAAATCCAAGTTTAAATTGATTTAAAATTCCGAATTGCTTGAATTTCTCCTTATCTCCAAATATGATTGATTCATCTCATTCGTTGATCTTCTCCCTATTCATTTATCCTCAGCGAAACTGTAGGGTGTTCAAATAATCCAGTTTTTTCTTGAAAGTAGATGATATTATCTTATCTGATATATCCAGTTTTTAGATAAGATAGCTTCTAGAATCTTTAAATTTGAATCGATCCCCTTTTTTGAACTTTTGAATTTAATTGGATAAATTTTATCCTTATCTTCTCCTATCATACCCTGCATGAATTAAGATATTAAGACAAGATATTTGTAATATTTATTATAGATTATATGTTGGAATGTAATAATATTTATGTAATATGTGTGTCTAAACCTCACACAACCCAAGCTTAAATGAAACTTGCAAGGAGTTGGCCCTAGGGACATCTCAAACTCATTAAGAGATTGATCCCAGGAGGAAGTTGTTAGCATCAGGCTCTTGGCAAATCGACATCTAAGGATTAGGGATTAAGAGGCAACGTCTCGAAGATTCAGTGGTTTGGCGTAATTAAGGCCCGATGCTTACGCATAAATACTTCTCACTAAATTTTGCCCCTATCTGGTCGATTAGCTCGGGGGCTAATTAATGCAATATCCTCTCCTAGACAGTCGATCAATTAGATGTCGTCTAGGTCCAGGTTAACCCTAACATAGACTTGTTTGATTTTTCTTTTATTTTTTTGTTTGTTATTTATTTGTTTGTTTATCTTTTGTTTTTGTGTGAAATGGATTTCAACAAAAAAATTTCCAACTTTAATATGAATTCATATTTCACCCTGACCTCATTTGACTCGGATAGCTCTAACCCAATTTTATACAGCATGAACCAGCCAAGTAGGCCAGACTAGATTTATTAGACTCAATATAACCCATATCCCCACTCTTATGACCAAAATTACCAAAACAATCTCAACTCTTCACATAGTCAATGGGGATTCACGTCCTCGAGTCAAATTTTTAATCACCTTATCCACAATTGTTCCCTGTTGTTGTTTCATATACTCCTTTTCTAGGACAACCAATTGAAAAAAAAATCAAAGTTAGAAAAGAGTTTAGAAGTCTTATATGAGTCCGAGCGACAATATCAAAACATTTTTGACTTAGAATTTACACCCCAAAATTTCAAGTTTTCATACTCACCCTTTCCTATCCCACCTCCCCAAATTGAACAACCAGTCGACTTGAAAAAGAGTATTGAAATTTTACTTGAGTCCGAACAACAAAAATTCAACATCGATGGACTTATAATTTCAACAAAGTTTCCAAAATCAACCTTCATATTTATCTTTTCAAGAAGAACCGAATGACTTAGAGAAGAGTGTAAAAGAAATGATTCAGACTCAAAATTTTGTTACCTAGTCCATCGGTAGGTTAGAAGTACAAATGAGTTGACACCTATAGGAATGAGGAAACTCTCTCTTATCAATCTTTGACCAATCCTGATATCTCTAACCCTATCAATCTGGCCTATGAATCATATCATTTTAGAAACTAAGATTCAATTTCATCATACCCATTTGAACTTGACCAACTCCAAATCTTTGAGAACCACATTAACAATCTGACAAGTTTTCAGTTCAATGAAATTGAACTTGAACAGGATTGTGACCCTCATCCTCAGTTTTGAGATTCAATTCCAAATTTTGAATCAATATTTACTCATGTATTGTTACCTAATTTGAGCAACATTTTCGAGCCGATTTTGATCTTCATGCCTGTTGTTCTTGAATTTGAATCACCAATCATATAAAGTCACATTCCATTGAGGGAAAATGAATGTGAACTAGAGTTTCATTTTTCTTGATTTAAAGTCGATTCTTGAACTAATTTCGACTCTCGAACCTTTACTTAATTTGAATCGAATTCCTGAGTCTGTATTGGTTCCTGAACTACAAACTCCTGAGCTTAAATCAACCATTTCACCATATCACATTCTATTGTGGGATAAAGGTGTCAAACAAAATGACTCAAAGATGATTTTTCAAGATTGGTCATTAGACGGGGATAATTTTTAAAATAGAAACTTTCATGAACACAATAAATTAATGGGTTATAATAGGAAAGATGACCCTGATGAGTTCTTTCGAACTCCAACTCCTCTGCATTGGGCCGCATTTCTTGCACCAATCAGACCTCCACCGGAACCACCACCTTGAGGTGAATTTTTTCTCTCTTTAATTTCATGCATACTAACATTCATAATGCATTGAGAATAATGCATGAAATAACTGTGGGAAAAAATTTAGTAACGTACATTTTTTAGATATTCTTTTTTTCCACTTCTCTTTAGGATATTTAAACTTAATTTTAGGACATTTTTAGAATTTTCTCTTTTGTATAGGATTTTTCCTTTTCTTAAAAAAAATTTTTAAACAAGAGAAAAAATTTTGATCTATATTTAAGAAATTTAAGTTTATTTAAGGAATTAAGAAAATCAGAATTATGACTTCTTAAACCTAGTCAAAATAATGGATTTTGTTTAAATTTAGGTTAAGAAAGATAGATTGGAAAGATAATTTTGATTTTGATTTTTTGCCTCAGAAAATATGCATTCACTTGAAACGCTTACACATTTTTCGGATTGGAACAAAGACTTAAGATGCTATAAAAATATAGTGAAAAAATCATTTATTGAAGCTGGATACTTGTATCTCAGGAAGTATGATTGTTCACGCCTAACAGTGGTTAAAACAAAAAAAGAACAAATTCTTAGTTTTGTGGCCTTGTTTACTCGATTCTTTAAGCCCGAGGGATATTTTCTCATCTGGTGCCCTAAAACTGTTTGGTTTAAGGGTCATCGGTTAAAGGCGCACTACCCGGGTAAACTAGAAAACCTAAAAAAGTAAGAAAAGAAAATTTTATATATATCTATATATATATATATATATATATATATATTAATAAATGGGTTGATGGTTTGAGTTGAAATCCCAAAAAATACTATCACAAAGTGCATATTATCTAAGAGTTTTATGAGAGATCAAATAATAAGTTCAATTTTGAATTCTTAGCTTGAAATTATAACAAGATCTTGCATGTAAACTAAGTTTAAGGACGAATAATTTTAGTTTAATTTATGACCTTAGATCGCTTAAATTTTTGCTAAAATATTTCGAACATTTTTCTCTCTTTCAAAATGTGTTTCAAAAATACTAATATTTGTTTACTTTTTTTATGAATTTTGTGGGTGTAATTTACTGAAAACCCTTAGGAAATTATAACTCATCTAGGGGAAATCTAGAGGTTTAAAGGCTTACTGCACACGCTCGGTGCAATCACGTCCCCTGAGAAAGTGGTTTAGTTTTTAGTTTTTCTTATTTTGCTCAGGACGAGCAAAAGATAAGTATGGGGGTGTGATTAGTCATCAATTCTGCACTTTAATATCACATTTTCCTGCCTGATTTTGAAATAAAACACTACTATTAACCCGTTTTCAGTCTCCTATATGCAAATTGAAAAGAATAGGGGTAAAGTAGGAATAAGAGCTTAATTAAACCCATTTTTCGGTAATTAATCAAGATTTCTTAGAAATCAAGGTAAGGAGCTTCTAGATGAATATGTTCGTTCCTGAATTAAAGCGTATCTAGAGAAATACGAATCCAAAATTTATAAAATAAAGTATATACAGAAACTTCTCGAAGCGAGACGCAGCATCAGTCAAAATATCAGGGACTCTCTCCCTGATCTTACTGGGAAATCTTGGATTTTGCCACGTTCTCGCTGCAAACCTATAGAGAGAGCTCCTGATTTTCGATGTGTGGCGTCAGCTCGTCTTCTAGAAGTCCATTTTGCCTATAAATACCCCTTCAGGAGGCCAGAATGAAAAGAGGAGAGCATATTCTAGGGTGTTCTTCTCTTTAGTATAGTGTAAAAATTTCTTTCTTTTTCTTTTTCTTTTTCTTTTTCTTTTCCTTGCATTTTCTTCTTTATTTTAGATTTAGGATTAAACTAGAGAGTGATTCATAGGAGAAAGAGAAAGTTACTTGTAATAGCATGTGGCAATCTATGAAAAGTTTCCTCTTTTCTCTTCATTATTTCTTCTTTGATTTCTTTCTAGATGCCTAGATAGATTTTTTTCATGACTAACTAACTACTAACCCATTAATCATCTAAACCTTGCTGTTGGCCCAAAGGCCCATCACTCTAGTTTTGATGATGATCAACTCATGTAGTTACAATACTAATCATCTTGTGTTTAATTAGTCTCAGATTTATGATCAAGATCTTAGTTGGTGTTTAGCTTCAACAAAGAATTTAAAGTCAAGTTTTGGAGCTAGCACGGTTTGATCCAAAGAGCTATTGGATCGTGTTTGGACCAAGTCAAGAAGATGTGAAGACTTCAAGTGAAGACCTTCAAGATCAAGACTTGTGTCTAGGTTTTTTTTTAGAAGATTTTGTTTTTAGTTAAAATGTAAAGGATAGAATAGTTGGTGGATTTCTCAAGTATACCGTATACACACACACTCTTGATTAGATGAGTTTTCATTAAAGAATTTTTCATTTTAGAAAAGACTTTTCATTTTGAAAAAATACCGGTTTAGTTTTTGGTATTCCAAGTATTATGTTTTAACCAAACCATGTTTAGAACTTAAAGTTAAAAACATAGATATTTCACCATGTTTGTGTAGTAGATCATATCCATACACTCTATGCTTTAAAAGTGTTTAAAATATCTTATTTTTGTATTTGGAGAAGTTTTGGAAAAATCAATTTTGGAAAAATACAGTTTTTGTTTTTAGCCAAAATTTCCAAGTTACAAAAATAGTCTAATTTGTTTGAACATGCCTTGATTTTGTACAAGCATGTTTGATTATCAAAGTATAACATTGAAACTATTTTTGTAGATTTTTCGTGAATTTATGGGATTTTATTTCTATCAAAAAGTCAACAATTTAATCCCTATTTCAGATCTGCCCTGGCTTCACCCGGTCGACCGACCGGTCGACCGAAGCTTGAAGTCGGTCGACCGGGCGGTCGACCGACGTGCACAGACGTGCACGCCAGTTCTGGCTGGAGGGCCGGTCGACCGACCCGGTCGACCGTCCAGAGAGCTCTGCTCTCTGGAAAGGCCCCGGTCGACCGACCGGTTGACCGGACAGAGAGCAGTGCTCTCTGTATCCAAGCCACGGTTGACCGGCCAGTCGACCGTTGGCTCAACGGTCACAAAAATGACCGTTGGTCGGTCAACCGGCCGGTCGACCGCTGGCCCAACGGTCACAAAAATGACCGTTGGCCGGTCGACCGGACAGTAGACCGACAGGCCACCTGGATCCCAACGACTAGTTTTTCTAGCCCTATAAATTTGGGGGTTTGGGTGCTGTTTTCTCTATGATTTTGAAGTGAGTTTTGAGCTAGTTTTTCCAACTCCATTAAGAAGTTTTCTCCACTTATTTGAGAGCCAATATTTCCAATCAAAAGGAGAGTTTATCAAGAGTGTTTTCAAAGTGATTTCTTTGAGTTTTTCACCACACATTCCATCCTTGTTTTTCTCACAAACACTTGAGCAACCCATTGACATATTCATCCTATAGGAGTGTTCTTGTGAGAGGATTTTAGGTGATCAAAGAGTTGTGATCACCAAAGTTCATTCTTTGTACTTTGAGGAGGCGGACGGTTGTGTTCGCGGTGTTTCGAGTTCGTGTGTGAACTCGGTGTTTGAGGTGCGGCCTCGGCGAGCTTGTAGGCTTGTGGTGTGTACGGGACTAGAGAGTCCAAGGAGTTCAAGTGTGAACTTGCCTTGTAGGTGTTGCGGCACCTAATGATCCGGTGGGATCGGTTTATAGTGGAAATCCTTCAAGTGTGAAGGCGGGGACGTAGAGCAAGGGTGCTCGAACCTCAAAACAAATCTCCCGTGTTTGCGATTGCTCACCTCTATCTCTTTGTCTTTATATCTTGCATGCTTTATTGTCTTTATCATTATATGCTTGATATACTTTGTGTGCTTATTGATATATGCTTGGGGATTATTTGCTAACACTTGTATTCAACTAAGAGAGCCAACGCGACACCTCAACTCTTATTTAGAGGAATCTTGAGGAGTTAGTTCAGAGCCCTTCACGGGAAATTCGGCTACACTCTTGTGTTATACGTGGTGTTTAGTTTAAGAAATTTTAGTTTGCATTAAATAGTTTTTAATTCCGCATTTAGTGACCATTATATTAGCCATCACCTATTCACCCCCCTCTAGGTGATTTACGATTGGTATCAGAGCCACGTGCTCTTGATTTGAGTCTTACAACCTAGAGTTAAAGATCCTCATTTTTAGGCTAATCACAATATTTGTACACACACCATGGATTTCATGTCACCTCCCACTTTTGACATTCTTAACATCCAAATTTGGAAGGTTAAGATGTCCTTGTACCTCAAAGCCTTAGGAATTCATATTTATTTTGCCACCACTAAAGATTCGTATTGTTCAAATGGCAAAAATATTGAGGCTAATGCAAAAGCCCTACATGCTTTAAAGTCAACCCTAAATGATGAATATTTATCTAGGGTTTCTAACATTGATTCGGCTTTTGTAGCCTAGAACATCATCACCTCCCTTGGCGAAAAAGATCTATATTATGCGGGGAGCGATTCGGATGTTGGAAGCGACGCCTCCAACATGTGCTATATGGTCCAAGGGGATAACCCCCTTGAGGTAACTACCGAATTCGAGGTAGATGAAGATAACATGTCATATGATGAGCTTACATCTTTTTGTCAACAATTACTTGAAAAATATGACATGCTTAGCAAGGATAATAAAATTTGAAAAAGAATTTTGATTGCAT
Organism: Agave tequilana; assembly: GCA_038442645.1. NCBI lineage: Eukaryota > Viridiplantae > Streptophyta > Magnoliopsida > Asparagales > Asparagaceae > Agave > Agave tequilana. The sequence goes on from JAVJIF010004906.1 coordinate 217,310, forward strand.
GTTAAAAGAAAATGATTCTTTCAAAAGTGAAATGGCATGCATTGAAAAAGAAAATGAAAATTTGAAAAATGAAAATATTTCCTTGATGTCTAAATTGAATGATTTATGTGAAGGAAATATGTTTTTGAAAAATGAAATTATCTTGGTGGAAAAACAAAAAAAGTTGCTTTGCATGAAAATTACTCTTTAAAAAGAAAAATGATTGAAAAGAAAAGGTTAATGTTTCTAAAAAGAAAAAGACTATTGATCATGCTTTACATGCCACTACCACTATTGATCAAAATGAAGTTAAATTTTTGAAAAATAAAATTGATTGTTTGAGCTCTACCTTGAGCTCATGTGCATTTAATCATAAGAGATTGGAGTCCATGTTTTCAAAGAAACAAACTCCACATGTTCATGCACATCACCCACATCATGCATATTCACTATTTGCACGTCATGATCACACACATACCCATATGCATGCTAGAGTGTACAAATGTACACATTGTGGCCGCAAAGGCCATTTAGTAAAATTTTGTTATGATAAGATAAATGCTTTAAATTTTGCTAATAAGAAAAGTGTTTGGGTTCCTTACAAGACTAACCCCCAAGGACCCAAAAGAAAATGGGTACCAAAATTCTCACCTTTTGTTTTTGATGTAGGTGAGGGCTCTCATACGACGTGAGAGAAATGGTGCCTTGGTGGTGGATGCATGGACTTGATGGACATACTTTTGATGCACCGCTATCAAGGAGATTTGGTGGGACGACCACCATGTTTTGGAGCTTTAGAGCATAGTTCTTTGGTTTGGTAACTATCTCTAAACTCCTAATTTAGTTTACATGCTTTTCATTGATGATTTATTTAGCATGTTCATGTTTTGTGCTTCATATAGTAAATACTAGTTTAAATGTAATTTTTATCAAAACTTGGATGTATACTTGTACAAATAGTGAGCAACAAATTGCTTCATATATGTTTGCACTTCATTGTTCGTTTGTACTCACTATATGCACATGTATAGCCTAGTTTTGATGATTCTCTCATTTATACTTGTTTTGTCAATTTTCATGTTTTGCTTCATGTATATGTATCCTTTATTCAAATCTAATAAATATACATGTATACCCCATGAGTCATTTGCCTTCATACAATTTACATTATGGACTCTTTTTATGTTTAGGATATGTATGCATATTGTTAGTTTTGGATAAATCATACATATACCTAGAAGTTTGTTTTAAAATGAAAATAAAATGAATTTTTATGATTTGTTTGATAAAATGTTATTCATATTTGTTTTTGAGCTTCATTGATTATTTTCATGGAAAATGCTAAACAGATGATTCTTGTACACTCACACTTTATTTGTTTATTCATGACTTTGTTTCATGATTACTTTTGAGCCTTATAGATTTCGAGTGTCACTTCTTGTGTATTTAGTATGCTTCATGGACATATGTTTTGATTTCATGTTTTTGAAGGATCTTTAACTAATTTTTCAAAAATTGTCTTTAACTAGTTAATTATTCTTCATTTGGTAGTGATTTTCAATGCTAAACTATTTTCAAAATTATTTTCGAAAACCCCTACCTTCCAATGGGAGGATGGATGGGCGATTATGCCTTGTAAGCTTCATTGAAAATCTTTTATCTTGAGCATATGAAGGGTGGTAGGTTATGAGTTATATACTTGATTTACATTGTTATTTTCAATTGGTATCTCAATTGATATTTTTTGTATATACTCGTATTTTGTTTCCTATATATGTATGCTTCATAATTTAAATAGTATCAATTTCGATTGGTATTTTCCATTTCATACATATATATGATTTGTTTTGTGCTTGAGTTAAAATTGATTCACATATTTATAGCACAAAGTTTGTTTAGGCTAAGCTTAATTCAAATCTTGTTTTTCAATTGATTTATCAATTGATATTATTAAATAAGCTTATGCATTGTGTTTTAAAATTGGTATCAAAATTAAAAATTTGTAATGTTTATTTACAATAATGATTATTTACAATTTGGTATCTTAAAAATTGATTGTTTTACAAGAGCTCTGATACCTTTAAAAATTTTGTTATATGATATCTTAAATTTGGTTTACTAAGATATCTCAAAATTTGTTTTATTAAGAAAAATTAAAATTGTGTTTGAATAAGAAAAGTTAAAAATATTTTGATTTGGATTGCCTATATGCAAGGAGAGCTTAACATCTCTTCTACATATAGATTCATGATGAGTGTATCTTATATTGAGGAGCTTGACAACTCTTCTTTATGTGGTACACGTGTGTAAGGGGAGCTTCACATCTCCTCTTATGTATTGCATATTATGCGTTATGTGAATTAGGGCTTGTCATCCCTCTTTCATGTAATGTATATGTGCAGGGAAGTTAACTTAGCATCTTCCTCTTCATGAATGTATATCGCATATAACTTTTGTTGATTGATTTGATTTCACCCCTTATTGATCTCTTTGTTTATGACAAAAAGGGGGAGAAAAATTTTGTTTTTACTTTAACCCCTTTGTTGATGATTGACAAAAAGGGGGAGAAGTATTTGAGATGTATATGCATGTTTTCCTTGCTTTATTATTAAAGGGGGAGAAGTATTTATGTTTATGCATATATGTTTTGTTTTGCAAATAGGAGAAAAAGAGTTTGATTTGTTTTATGCTTGTTAGCATGTTTATCTCCATATATTTGCATACATGTTTATGTGCTTCATTGCCATATTTATTGTTTATTGTGATGCATGAGTTAAGGGGGAGCTTCTTTGGTGCTTTACTTTAATCCATACATATATAACTTCATGAGTTTTGTCATCATCAAAAAGGGGGAGATTGTTGGCCCAAAGGCCCATCACTCTAGTTTTGATTATGATCAACTCATGTAGTTATAGTACTAATGATCTTGTGTTTAATTAGTCTCAGATTTATGATCAAGATCTTAGTTGGTGTTTAACTTCAATAAAGGATTTAAAGTCAAGTTTTAGAGCTAGCACGGTTTGATCCAAAGAGCTATAGGATCGTGTTTGGACCAAGTCAAGAAGATGTGAAGACTTCAAGTGAAGACCTTCAAGATCAAGACTTGTGTCTAGGCTTGTTTTTTTAGAAGATTTTGTTTTTAGTTAAAATGTAAAGGATAGAATAGTTGGTGGATTGCTCAAGTATACCATACACACACATACTCTTGATTAGATGAGTTTTCATTAAAGAATTTTTCATTTTAGAAAAGACTTTTCATTTTGAAAAAATACCGGTTTGGTTTTTGGTATTCCAAGTATTATGTTTTAACCAAAACCATGTTTAGAACTTAAAGTCAAAAACATAGATATTTCACCATGTTTGTGTAGTGGATCATATCCATACATTTTATGCTTTAAAAGTGTTTAAAATATCTTGTTTTTGTATTTGGAGAAGTTTTGAAAAAACCAATTTTGGAAAAATACAGTTTTTGTTTTTAGCCAAAATTTTCAAGTTACAAAAATAGTCTAATTTGTTTGTAACATGCCTTGATTTTGTGCAAGCATGTTTGATTATCAAAGTATAATATTGAAACTATTTTTGTAGATTTTTCGTGAATTTATGGGATTTTATTTCTATCAAAAAGTCAACAATTTAATCCCTATTTCAGATCTGCCCTGGCTTCAGCCGGTCGACCGACCGGTCGACCGAAGCTTGAAGTCGGTCGACCGGGCGGTCGACTGACGTGCACAGACGTGCACGCCAGTTCTGGCTGGAGGGCCGGTCGACTGTCCAGGGAGCTCTGCTCTCTGGAAAGGCCCCGGTCGACCGACCGGTCGACCGGACAGAGAGTAGTGCTCTCTGTATCCAAGCCACGGTCGACCGGCCGGTCGACCGCTGGCTCAACGGTCACAAAAATGATCGTTGGCCGGTCGACCGGACGGTCGACCGACAGGCCACCTGGATCCCAACGGCTAGTTTTTCTAGCCCTATAAATTTGGGGGTTTGGGTGCTGTTTTCTCTAAGATTTTGAAGTGGGTTTTTAGCTAGTTTTTCCAACTCCATTAAGAAGTTTTCTCCACTTATTTGAGAGCCAATATTTCCAATCAAAAGGAGAGTTAATCAAGAGTGTTTTCAAAGTGATTTCTTTGAGTTTTTCACCACACATTCCATCCTTGTTTTTCTCACAAACACTTGAGCAACCCATTGACATATTCATCCTATAGGAGCGTTCTTGTGAGAGGATTTTAGGTGATCAAAGAGTTGTGATCACCGAAGTTCATTCTTTGTACTTTGAGGAGGCGGACGGTTGTGTTCGCGGTGTTTCGAGTTCGTGTGTGAACTCGGTGTTTGAGGCGCGGCCTCGGCGAGCTTGTGGGCTTGCGGTGTGTACGGGACTAGAGAGTCCAAGGAGTTCAAATGTGAACTCGCCTTGTAGGTGTTGCGGCACCGAGTGATCCGGTGGGATCGGTTTATAGTGGAAATCCTTCAAGTGTGAAGGCGGGGACGTAGAGCAAGGGTGCTCGAACCTCGAAACAAATCTCCCGTGTTTGCTGATTGATCGCTAATATTGCATATTTAGTGTCACATTTTCATACTTATTATAGAATAAAAGCCTGCATAGTCCTAATTAATTGTTTGATTTATTTGCAGGCCCAATCTTTAAGGAGATGAAGAGAAATGAGCCCAAAGCCCACCAAAATTCTGAATTAAATCAGAATTAATTCGTACTCCATAAATCAGGGCAAAATCAAGAGGTTGAAAACCGGTTGAGAAGAATCCTCTCAGAATCGATCGGTTAAAGCCATGAATCCAAGGCCATTTCGTCAAAATCCCAGACTCAAACGAAGAAACCAACTGAAGATAAAAGCAGAAGGGAAACCCGGGGAGACCCACCAACAGTGTGTGGCCACCTGGCCACACCCTGGCCGCGGAAACGCGGCCCAAGCCGCGTTTCCGCGGCTTTGTTGTGAAAAACACCTAGAGGGGGGGTGAATAGGTGTGAATGCTAATCTAATTATCTTTTTAAACTTTAATTAAATGAGTGATGCAACGATCTCTCAAAACACGACTAAGAGCCGAATACCCCTTGCGAGGTTCTGAACTCCTTCCTCCCAATTCCCCTAGATATGGGTTAGAGGTGCGCAATGCAACCGTGTTGTATGAGATATGATCGAACAAGTAAAGGATGAAATGCTATGATGAAATACACACAAGCAATATAGCAAGTAAAGTGAGTAAGACAAGATTGCACAAGTAAAGGGTTAGTTCTCAAGCAAATAATTCAAGACAATATAAAGCAAGAGAAATTGTAAGCAAGAATAACGCAAAGGCAATCGCAAACAAGATGATTTGTTTCGAGGTTCGAGCATACTTGCTCTAGTCCCCGCCTTCACCTCCGTGAAGGGTTTCCACTATCCACCGAGAATGCCTTTACAATTTGGTCTACCGAAGACCGAGCACCGAGCTCCACCGAGTACAAAGGACCTCTACCGAAGAGGTTGCTCCACAAAGAAAGGATTACAAGAACCAAGTGATCACAACAAGATCACTACACTTTTCTCAAACTCTTTTACAAACACTCTCACTTCAATTACAACTTCACTATAGAATGAGTATAGGATTTTTGGCTCTATGAAGTGTGGTGAGAAAACTTCAGTTGTAGAGTGATATGAGTAATCAAACACAACTGAAAAACTAGCTCAAGAAGAATTGGAATGGAAGCTTAAAACTCTTTTCTTTTCTCTTTGAAAACAACACAAACTTGAGGATTTTTCTAAGTGATATGCAAGAGAGACTTCTCCTCTATTTATAGGGTTAAAAATAGGTTAAAAACAATTTCTTTTTGTCTTATTTTCTCTGAAAAAGCTCCCCAACAACTCTCCAAAAATCTGTTAAAGCTGAAAACAAAAACAGTTTTTCAGAATAGCCCAAAGAGGAAAGAGCCGTTAGGCTTGTTGCAGGCCTGGCGGTCGACCGGTCCGGTCGACCGCCAGCACAGCTGCAAAGAGCCGTTGGCGCCCGGTCGACCGGTCCGGTCGACCGTCCCAAAAGAGGAAACACAGTTTCCTTCTTCCGGTCGACCGGTCCGGTCGACCGAAACAACCCGAGAGCAATTTGCTCTCCGTCGGTCGACCGGTCCGGTCGACCGACAGACATGCACAAACAGTGCATGTCCAGACACATCGCCGGTCGACCGGGCCGGTCGACCGAAGTTGCCTGAAACAGAAAAACTGGGCTGTTTTGAGTTAGAAAAATTTTGATAAATATTTTAAAAATACATATTGCTAAGTATTATGCAGAAAATTGTTTATACACATGTTTTAAACAAGATTTTCAAGATTAAAGCTTTTGGTACATGTATATATAAACTAAGGCATAAAACTTAGAAATAAACATTTTCAAAACATAGAAAATATATGAAACAAGTGTGTGTGCAAATCCTAGAGCCAAATTTCATATACTCAAACTTTAACATTCTATTTCTTACAATATTTCTAAGGACTTCAAGATCTTCAATAGGCTTCTTCATATGATCTTCAATACTTGTTCCTTGAGCCCAATTGGAGTTGACTTGAGTCCAAATCCTTGTATTTGTGAGAGAAGACTTCTAGAATGAATAGAAATCTGAAACACACTTAAACAACAAATGTTATTAGTACAAATAACTAATATGTTTTGTAATCATCAAAATACACTAATCATGGGTGATTGTAACCTTGGGCCAACAATCTCCCCCTTTTTGATGATGACAAAACATATAGGTTATTTAAATAAACATGGAAGAGGAGTTTGAAAAACTCCCCCTCAAATAATGCTATGTATAAAAAATTGGACTATTGAAAGCACAATACATAAAGCATTCAATGTACAAAAGTTTTGTCAAAACCTTAAATAAACAAACTTTCTTTTTCTTCATAAAATAAAACTCAAATAAAATCAAAACTAAATATCAAACTAAACTTATTCTCCCCCTTTTTGTCATACATCAAAAAGGGTTAAAATACCAATTGAAAAATTTTTATTTTTAAGAATCTATAATGCAAACATTCAACTCACCACAAATAAATGAAAATCTAGCATAGTCTAAAGGTTTAGTAAAAATATCGGCAAGTTGAAAATCGGTAGAAACATAATCAATATCAATATCACCTTTCTCATATTGATCTCTAAGAAAGTGATACCTAATGTCAATGTGTTTGGTTTTACTATGTTGATTTGCATTCTTTGTCATGTGAATAGTACTAGTATTATCACAAAATATTTTAACATGATCAAAGTGTAAATCATAGTCAAGGAGAGTATGTTTCATCCAAAGAACTTGTGCACAACAAGCTCCGGCTGCAACATACTCCGCCTCGGCGGTTGATAGGGCTACCGAATTTTGCTTTTTGGAAGACCAAGATACAAGACAATTACCTAAGAATTGACATGTTCCACTTGTGCTCTTCCTATCTACCCTACAACCCGCATAGTCGGCATCCGAAAAACTCTTCATTTCAAATAATCCGGTTTTAGGATACCACAAACCCATTTCAATAGTGCCCTTAAGGTATCTAATTATGCGTTTAACCGCAATTATGTGAGATTCTTTAGGACAAGATTGAAAACGTGCACAAAGACAAACGGAAAACATAATATCCGGCCTACTAGCCGTCAAATAAAGCAAACTACCAATCATGCTTCTATAAAGTTTAATGTCTACACTTTTACCTTGTTCATCCTTGTCAAGCTTGGTAGTTGTTGCCATGGGAGTTTTGCTTACTTTAGATTCTTCAAGCCCAAACCTTTTGATTAGTTCCTTTGTGTACTTGGCTTGATTTATGAAGATCCCATCCTTCCTTTGCTTGATTTGGAGTCCAAGGAAATAGTTGAGCTCCCCCATCATAGACATTTCAAATTCATCCTTCATGCATGACTCAAAAGCTTTGCAAAGAGATTCATTAGTAGAACCAAAAATAATATCATCTACATAAATTTGCACAATAAGAATATCTTTTTCTACATGTTTAGTAAACAATGTTGTGTCAATTTTACCTTTCTTAAAACCATTGGAAATCAAAAATGAAGAAAGTCTTTCATACCAAGCCCTAGGGGCTTGTTTTAAACCATAAAGAGCTTTATCTAATTTAAAAACAAAATCCGAATGTGTAGGATCAACAAACCCGGGGGGTTGTTCAACATACACTTCCTCTTCAATAAAACCATTTAGAAAAGCACTTTTAACATCCATTTGAAATAATTTGAAATCTTTATATGAGGCAAATGCTAGTGTCATCCGTATGGCTTCAAGCCGTGCTACGGGTGCAAAGGTTTCTTCAAAATCGATCCCTTCGATTTGAGTGTAACCTTGGGCAACTAACCTAGCCTTGTTTCTAACTACATTACCCGATTCATCCAACTTGTTCTTAAAGATCCACTTAGTACCAATTGTTGGTCTATCGTGGGGCCTAGGAACAAGGTGCCAAACTTGGTTGCGCTCAAATTGATTGAGCTCCTCTTGCATGGCTAGCAACCAATATGAATCGGCCTCGGCTTCGAGGACATTTTTGGGTTCAATATGAGAAATGAATGCATAGTTACCACAATAGTCATGAAGTCTAGAGCGAGTGGTTACCCCTTTTGATACTTCACCTATGACGAGGTCCTTGGGATGATGCGGATTGTATCTCCAATCCTTTGGTAGTGGTTGAGTAGGCTCCATCTCATGTGTTTGATTTTCATTTCCTTGTGCCTCTTCCACTTTAGCTTCGCTTCCTTCATCATCCTTTGGTTTGTCTCCCATAGTAGAAGCATCCTCCAAGGTCACTTTCTCCAAACCTTCATCCAATGCATCTATTTCTACAACATTCTTAACAAACTTGTTAGATTCCTCAAACTTAACATGAATAGACTCTTCAATAGTCAATGATGATCTAATGAAAACTCTATAAGCCTTACTAGTATTTGAGTAACCTACAAAAATAGCCTCATAAGATTTAGGATCAAATTTTCCTAAATTATCTTTTGTATTTAAAATAAAACATTTGCATCCAAAAACTTTGAAATAAGAAACATTTGGTTTTCTAGAAAAGTACATTTCAAAAGAAGTTTTAGTAGTATTTTTACATAAGAAAACACGATTAGATATGTAGCATGATGTATTAACAGCCTCGGCCCACAAATAATGTGGTAGACCATATTCACTTAGCATTGTCCTAGCCATCTCTTGTAATGTTCTATTTTTCCGTTCAACTACTCCATTTTGTTGTGGAGTTCTAGGACAAGATAGTTCATGCTTTATTCCATGTTCATCACAAAAAGTGGTAAAGGGTTGGTTAATGAATTCACCTCCTCTATCACTTCTTATTCTCAAAATCGAAACATCTTTTTCTTTTTCAACTCTTTTCTTAAAAGTTTGGAAATACGAAAATGCTTGGCTTTTATGTTCAAGAAAGAAAACCCAAGTAAACCTTGAAAAATCATCAACCAAAACATAAGCAAATCTATTCCCACTTAGACTTTTGGTTTGTGTAGGGCCAAATAGATCCATATGGATTAATTCCAAAGGACGTGATGTCATGATATCCTTAATTGACTTGAAAGAAGACTTAGTTTGTTTCCCAAATTGACATGCATCACAAACTCGGTCCTTTTCAAAATTCAAGTAAGGAATACCTTTCACCATTTCCTTTGTGTTTAACCTAGAAATGTGATCAAAAGAAATATGCCCTAATCTCCTATGCCACAACCAAGAGTCATCATCGAGGGCTTTCAAACAAGTAATATTACAAGACATATTTAACATATCAATCATATAAACATTACTTTCACGAAAACCGGAAAATACACAAACATTAGAAATTCTATCAATTACTTTACAAGCAACATTATCAAAAACAATATCAAAACCTTTATCACAAAGTTGACTAACACTCAAGAGATTATGCTTGAGGCCATCAACTAAAATTACATTTTCAATTAAAGGAGAGGTGCCAAGTTTTACATTACCAATACCGATGATTTTACCCTTGGCGTCATCTCCGAAGGTGACGGGGCCACCTTCATGATATCTTGATAGGGTTGCAAAGTTGTTGATGTCCCAAGTCATGTGCCTTGAGCAACCGCTATCAAGATACCACAATCCTCTACGTCGTTGGGATTTGGAAAGTACCTACATCATTTAACATAATTGTTGATTTTGGTACCCAAACTTTCTTGGGTCCTTGAAAGTTAGTGCCTCGAACCCAAACATTATGACGTGATACATTTAATCTATCATAGCAAAAATTGGCTAAGTGCCCTTTCCGTCCACAATGTGAACATGAGAACACTCTACCATACATGAATGCATGATGTGTATGTGTAGTGTGAGCATGTTTTGGGGATTTGCCATGTTGTTTAGGTTGTGTAGCATGAACATGAACATGAGCATGAGTATTTTTCTTTGGGGCTTGTTTCTTAGGAAACATAGCCTCAATTTTCTTCTTGTTAAACTCACAATTTTTCAAAACAACACTTAATGAGTCTAATCTTTCCTTAAGCATAGAAACTTCATTAGAATCAATTAGTGGGGCCTTACCTTTGCAAGAAATCTTATACTTTTCAAAATCATTTTTGGTAGTGGCCAAAGTGGAAACCAAATCATCTTTTTCCTTTGTAAGAGTAAAAACTTGAAGACTTAAAGATTCATTATCCTTTTTCATTTTAAGATACTTTTTCTTTAAGAAATCATAGTTTTGTGACAACTCAACAAAAGCTTCTTCTAACACATCCATAGAAAGTTCATTATCATGAGAAGGGGAAGAGGTTACCTTGCTTGTGCCTTCATTAGCCATGAAGCACATGTTGGCGGTGTCTATTTCTTCCTCGGATTCGGTCTCAAAATCCCAAGTTGCCTTCATAGCCTTTTTCTTGTAAGGCTTCTTAGAAGTGGAGGGCTTAGCTTTGTCCGGACACTCCGCAACAATGTGTCCCGGTCTTTGGCAATTGAAGCATATGATCTTTCTTTCTTCTTTGCCTCCTTGCCATCTCCTTCTCCCTTGGAACTTCGCCTTGTTGTACATCCTCCGAACATTTTTGACTAGAAGTGAGAGCTCTTCGTCATCTTCTTCTTCATCATCTTCGTCGGAGTGTAATGATTGACACTTGAAGGCAATAGTTTTCTTCTTGGTAGGAGCCATGTCCTCCCTTGCTTTCCTTTCCATCTCATGGGTTTTAAGGTTCCCAATGAGACCTATAAGCTCCATCTCTTCATTGTCGTTGAGTTCCTTCAAGGTTGTTGCTTTAACTTCCCATGAAGGAGGAAGAGCCCGGATGATCTTCCTTACTCTTTGATCATTGTTGATATCTTCACCTAAAGAAGAGAGTCCATTAGTAATCTTGGTAAATCTTGTAACCATATCATCTATGGTTTCATTATCTTACATGCTAAATGTTTCATATTGGGACCGAAGAAGGTCAATCTTAGCCTTCTTTACTTGTGAGGTCCCCTCATGTGTGACTATCAAGTGTGACCAAATCTCATATGCGGATTTGCAATGGATAACCCTAGCTATGTCATCATCATTTAGGGCTTGTAGGAGTGCATAATGAGCTTTGGCATTGGCATCGAATTCCTTAGTCTCTATTTCGGACCAAGTGGATTCGTCACCGGGGGGTACACTAAAGGACTTAGTCACGGCCTTTGCAACTCAGCTACCTAGAGATTGCAAAAACACGGTCATCTTAACTTTCCATATGGGAAAGTTAAGTCCATCAAACTTAGGAGGGGTCTTAATTCCATCGGCCATTTTTACTATATGAATATGAATGAAATGATTAGCAAATTAGGATCTTCTCTAAGGTTGTTAAACCAAATCCTAGAGTCCAAGCTCTGATACCAATTGAAAAACACCTAGAGGGGGGGTGAATAGGTGTGAATGCTAATCTAATTATCTTTTTAAACTTTAATTAAATGAGTGATGCAACGATCTCTCAAAACACGACTAAGAGCCGAATACCCCTTGCGAGGTTCTGAACTCCTTCCTCCTAATTCCCCTAGATATGGGTTAGAGGTGCGCAATGCAACCGTGTTGTATGAGATATGATCGAACAAGTAAAGATGAAATGCTATGATGAAATACACACAAGCAATATAGCAAGTAAAGTGAGCAAGACAAGATTGCACAAGTAAAGGGTTAGTTCTCAAGTAAATAATTCAAGACAATATAAAGCAAGAGAAATTGTAAGCAAGAATAACGCAAAGGCAATCGCAAACAAGATGATTTGTTTCGAGGTTCGAGCATACTTGCTCTAGTCCCCGCCTTCACCTCCGTGAAGGGTTTCCACTATCCACCGAGGATGCCTTTACAATTTGGTCTACCGAAGACCGAGCACCGAGCTCCACCGAGTACAAAGGACCTCTACCGAAGAGGTTGCTCCACAAAGAAAGGATTACAAGAACCAAGTGATCACAACAAGATCACTACACTTTTCTCAAACTCTTTTACAAACACTCTCACTTCAATTACAACTTCACTATAGAATGAGTATAGGATTTTTAGCTCTATGAAGTGTGGTGAGAAAACTTCAATTGTAGAGTGATATGAGTAATCAAACACAACTGAAAAACTAGCTCAAGAAGAATTGGAATGGAAGCTTAAAACTCTTTCTTTTCTCTTTTGAAAACAACACAAACTTGAGGATTTTTCTAAGTGATATGCAAGAGAGACTTCTCCTCTATTTATAGGGTTAAAAATAGGTTAAAAACAATTTCTTTTTGTCTTATTTTCTCTGAAAAAGCTCCCCAACAACTCTCCAAAAATCTGTTAAAGCTGAAAACAAAAACAGTTTTTCAGAATAGCCCAAAGAGGAAAGAGCCGTTAGGCTTGTTGCAGGCCTGGCGGTCGACCGGTCCGGTCGACCGCCAGCACAGCTGCAAAGAGCCGTTGGCGCCCGGTCGACCGGTCCGGTCGACCGTCCCAAAAGAGGAAACACAGTTTCCTTCTTCCGATCGACCGGTCCGGTCGACCGAAACAACCCGAGAGCAATTTGCTCTTCGTCGGTCGACCGGTCCGGGTCGACCGACAGACATGCACAAACAGTGCATGTCCAGACACATCGCCGGTCGACCGGGCCGGTCGACCGAAGTTGCCTGAAACAGAAAAACTGGGCTGTTTTGAGTTAGAAAAATTTTGATAAATATTTTAAAAATACATATAGCTAAGTATTATGCAGAAAATAGTTTATACACATGTTTTAAACAAGATTTTCAAGATTAAAGCTTTTGGTACATGTATATATAAACTAAGGCATAAAACTTAGAAATAAACATTTTCAAAACATAGAAAATATATGAAACAAGTGTGTGTGCAAATCCTAGAGCCAAATTTCATATACTCAAACTTTAACATTCTATTTCTTACAATATTTCTAAGGACTTCAAGATCTTCAATAGGCTTCTTCATATGATCTTCAATACTTGTTCCTTGAGCCCAATTGGAGTTGACTTGAGTCCAAATCCTTGTATTTGTGAGAGAAGACTTCTAGAATGAATAGAAATCTGAAACACACTTAAACAATAAATGTTATTAGTACAAATAACTAATATGTTTTGTAATCATCAAAATACACTAATCATGGGTGATTGTAACCTTGGGCCAACATGTTGGGGAGTTAGGGGGAGCGTTTGCTCCCCCGACCTCCCCGGGATCTTGTTGGTTAGGGTTTTGCCTGTAAAAGGCCTATATTTGCACTGAAAATGGGACGCCAATGCAGATTAGGATTTAGCCTAGTTTTCATTCTTTGTAGTTTAGATTTTTCTTTTCTTTTTATGTAACTTGTATGTAACTTAGGGTAGAAAAAGATTCATGTAAGTAAGAGAGAGAGGCTGACGTTGAGAGTGACACCGATGTACCCTCCTCCTTTCTTCCATTGTCTCTGCAATTAATAAAGGTAAAAGCTTCGTTTTATGTTAGTATTTTGTTTTGCTTTCTTCTTCCTCTTCTACTTTACCTTGGTTGTATTTGTTGAGTTTACAAGTGAAATCCAAAGCAAGTATAACTAAGCTACGTGAGAGCCAGCGATAGTTCATGAAGACGTTCTCCTCTTCCAAGATCCGCATCACTTCGTTCTTGCTAGGCTTGACGATATAATGTGCACGGGGATTAATCTCGAGCTTATGATCTATGCGTTGAACGCCTCCGAAGCAAAGGTAGAACATGCAACGGTTTCCAGGTAAGTCATCACTCAACCTAGGTAAGTATTCCTTCCTTTCTTTCCTTTCTCTCATTTCTGTAAATTATATCACCACCTCTTCCAACTCTTTCTTCTCCACTCACTCCATTTGTACATAATCGCTTTTCTTGTTTTCTGATTTGTCCACCTTCTTCATCTTTCACTTTCTTCTTAACTTTAACTATAACTTTCTTTTTCATTTTTATAACTTTAAAACAGAGAAGAATTTTGCTTATTTTCATAATGATTTCAATAAAGAAACGTAAAGCTTCTATCGCAAACCCTCCTTGTGGATCACGACCCGCATAGCCACTTGCTATAGCGGAAGAATTGAGCACTTGCACATCTTTTTTCTTAAGTTCTATAATTCCGTATTTGTGTGTAGGTTTAGCTTCAATCAAATTTTGGCGCCGTTACCAGGGAGGGTAACATGTTTTTTATTGAAATCTGAATTTTTTTTGAAATTTTTTTTTTTTTGAACTAAACGAATTTTCTTCTCTGTTGCAGGTTACAGGGCAATCATAGCAGAAAATTAATATTGCAGTGACATACAAGTGGCCTTGGGCCTCTGCTCTAGAAAGCAGAGACCAAGGGCCCTCTGAATTGCCGCGTTTCCGCGGCAAAAGCCGCGGATCCGCGGCAAGGACGAGTTGACTACTAACAGGTTTTTGCAAGGCTGCTTGCTTTGCAAATTCTAATTCTCTGCAATTCTTTATTTCCTATATGCCATCACATAAGCCTGCTAAATAATCAACAGTAAAACGTTTGTTGCAAAAGTTAAAAATTGATTAGACGTTTGCATTTTAGGCACGCGTTTTTTTCAATTCATTTGTTTTTACTGTTGAAGAGTGCTGGAGCAAGGTACGTATGCATTGTATCTAGAATAGGACTATCTCTTGGTTGATTTATATCGCTTTGAGTGCATCTTATTTATCTTGTACACTTGCACAAAAATGATTTTAAGGGCACTAACCCATAACAAGATAAGGTAGGGATTTAATCACCCTTCCTTAGCCCAAAAATCAGAATCCAAGCACTCACTAACCCAAGCCTAACTTAAAATGAGTAGACGTTGGCCCTAGGGACATCTCGAACTCAATTAGGAGATTATCCTAAGGGGGAAAGGTGTTGGAACTTGACTCTTGCCAAATCAGTGTCTAGGAAAGGGATTAAGGGCCGAAAGCCCGAAGGTTGGTGGTTATTTAATTAAGGAATGTCTTTTGACGGAAAACCTCCCACCAACCTTGCCCTGACCTGGCTGATTAGCTTGCGGTCAAGGTCTACATTAAACCTCCTGTGGACAGTCTAACCAGTTAGGAGTCGTCTAGGTCTAGGTCTACCCTAACTTAGGTTAGAATTTTTTCTTTCTTGTTTGTTTATTTGTTTGTTTTTTCTTTCTTTTGTTTGTATTCCATTGTGTGATATGGCTTATAATAATAATTTTTCCAACTATAATAATAATCCATATTACACATCAAACTCTTTTTCGGATATTACCAACCCGGCATATCATGACTTTAACCAACCTAGTGTGCCGGATTGGTCTTATCCGAATCAATATAACCCATGTCCCCCATCGTATGACTATAATTTCCATAACGATTTCAACTCTTCACAGAGTCAGTAGGGATTCACCTACCCCGAGTCAAATTTTCAACCAAATTATCCCCTTCTCCACCTAGTCCACAATATTTCCAAGAGTCATACTCAGTTCCACCAGTCCAAAATAGAAGACCATCAATTTTGAAAATGAGTATGCGTGAGTCCAAAAACAAATCCAAAATCTGATGGACTCACAATTTCACTACCACTTTCAAGACAACTCTTCATCTTTCCATCAAAACAATGAACCCATCAATTATGAAAAGATGCTTGAAGCCATGACTCATGCTCAAAATGCTAGAAATCGTGACATAGATATGATGGTCGAATCTCTACGTTCTCACCGTTTGACCAGTTCTGATGTCACTAACCATCCTGTTAGAGTCGAAGAGTCATGTAGTCTTGAAAATCAAGATTCCATTTCAGAACAACCACTTGAACTTGCCCAAACTCCAAATTTTGAAAAAGATATTGATAGTTTAGAAAGTTTTTCTTTTCCTGAAATAGAACTTGAAAATGAATATGATCCTGACCCCAACTTAGTGATTCAATTCTACTTCCTGGTTCAATTATGACTTCGGTATCTTCACCTGATTTTAATCTTTTTCCTGAGTCAACATTGAATCCTGTGCCAATTCATCATGAAATTGAATCACCCATTCTTGAGGATCATATTGAACTTGACCAATTATACAATTTTGAAAATCCTATTGACAAATTGGCAAGTTCTCAATTTTTTGATATTGAACTCAACGAGATATGTGACCTAGATTCTCAAATCTGTGATCCAGTTCAACTTTCGAATCAATATTGACTCCTGTTGTGTTACCAAACTTGAGTAATATTTTAGAGTCAGTTTTGATTCCTCCACCTATCATTCCTGAACTGGAATCACCCACATTAAGTCACATTCCATTGTTAGAAAATACATGTGGATTAGAGTTTCAACTTCTTGACTTGGACCCGCTTCTTGAACCAATTTCGACTCCTGAACCTTTACTTGACTTAAGTCACCTTCCCGAGTCGGTATTAGCTCCTATCCTTCCTGAGTCCAAGTCAACCGTTCAATCATTTCATACTCCATTCTGGGACGAGGTGGTTGACAAATTTGACTCTGAAATTAGTTATGGAATATGGACATTAAATGGGGTTAAATATTTAATAAAGATCCTTTATGGATACATCTTTTTAATGGGTTATATTAAAGATATTTCTGGTGGGTTCCTCCGAGACCCAAGAAAAGTTGATTGGGCCGCGTTTCGGGACCAATCAGACCACCACCGGAACCACCACCATAAGGTAACATTTTCCTTCCCTTTCGTCTTTTTCATGCATCTATGCATTAATTCATACATTGAGGACAATGCATGAGATAGGTGTGGGGGAGGGTCTAACATAACTTTTCTTTTTCTTAAAAAAAAGAGAGATTAACATTTTTCTTTACTTTTAAAATTTTTTTGAAAAATAGAAACAATATTTTGACTTATTTTTGTAAGAAATTAAGTTAATTTTAAGGAATAGGAAAATCCAAATTAGGATTTCTGATACTTGGTCAAAATAAGATTATTTGTTTGATTTTTAGGGTTAGGAAAAAAATTTGTCAAAGTAATTTAGTCTTGATCTTTACCTTGATGAAATATGCACACTTCATACACTTACACACTTAGGGTTCAAAAATAAAGATTCTTATGCCTTATTATAAAAAATAAAAGAAAAGATAAACAAATCTAATTATTGATTAGCTAGGTGCTTTGGCCTAAGAAAGCCTTAGTATTTATGCGAAAGATGATTATATAAGTTATAAAAAATATATATGTACAAACAAATCTAATTATTGACTAGCTAGGTGCTTTGGCCTAAGCAAGCCTTAGTATTTATGCGAAAGATGATTAGACAAGTTTGAAAAGAAAAATCCTCTGATTAAGCTGGGTATCTGTGCCTAATAAAGCATAAGTATTCACGCCTAAAAGAGGTTCATATAATAAAATCCTTAGTTTTGTGGCCTTATTTGCTCGAGTCCTTAAGTCCTAGGTGTGTCTTCTCACCTGGTGCCCTAAGACCGTATGGTTTGGGAGTCATCGATTAAAGGCTCGTTACATGGGCAGATTAGAAAGCCTAATAAAACTAAGGAATAATACCACAGAAATATATATATATATATATATATATATATATATATATATATATATATATAATATATATATATAAGGCGTAAGAGTTAGAGTTAATGAACCCTTAGTCAAAATTTTCACGATCACAAGGTGCATATGACTTAGGGTAAAGTAATAGATTAGATGAGAAGCACAATTTAACTCCTTACCTTGATTGATAACAAATTTTTGAATAGAGACTAAGTTTAGGAATGAAAAATTCGGTTTCCTATAACTTATAGATTGCTTAGATCTTACAATCATATTTCAAATATTTTCTCTTTCAAATGCTTTTCGAAAATACTAACTCTTTATTTCTCTTTCTTTATGGATTTTGTGGGTGCAATCCGCTGAAAACCCTCACGAGATAAAACTCGTCCTCTAGGGGAAACCTAGAGGTTTAACGGCTTGTTGCACATGCTCAGTGCAATCGCGCGACCTACGAAAGTGGTCTAATAATCTTTAGTATAGTTTAGTTCTTTTGCTCGTGGACGAGCAAAAGATAGGTATGGGGGTGTGATTGATCGCTAATGTTGCATATTTAGTGTCACATTTTCATACTTATTATAGAATAAAAGCCTGCATAGTCCTAATTAATTGTTTGATTTATTTGCAGGCCCAATCTTTAAGGAGATGAAGAGAAATGAGCCCAAAGCCCACCAAAATTCTGAATTAAATCAGAATTAATTCGCACTCCATAAATCAGGGCAAAATCAAGAGGTTGAAAACCGGTTGAGAAGAATCCTCTCAGAATCGATCGGTTAAAGCCATGAATCCAAGGCCATTTCGTCAAAATCCCAGACTCAAACGAAGAAACCAACTGAAGATAAAAGCAGAAGGGAAACCCGGGGAGACCCACCAACAGGGTGTGGCCACCTGGCCACGCCCTGGCCGCAGAAACGCGGCCCAAGCCGCGTTTTCGCGGCTTTGTTGGGGAGTTAGGGGGAGCGTTTGCTCCCCCGACCTCCCCGGGATCTTGTTGGTTAGGGTTTTGCCTATAAAAGGCCTGTATTTGCACTGAAAATGGGACGCCAATGCAGATTAGGATTTAGCCTAGTTTTCATTCTTTGTAGTTTAGGTTTTTCTTTTCTTTTTATGTAACTTGTATGTAACTTAGGGTAGAAGAAGATTCATGTAAGTAAGAGAGAGAGGCTGACGTTGAGAGTGACACCGATGTACCCTCCTCCTTTCTTCCATTGTCTCTGCAATTAATAAAGGTAAAAACTTCTTTTTATGTTTGTATTTGTTTTGCTTTCTTCTTCCTCTTCTACTTTACCTTGGTTGTATTTGTTGAGTTTACAAGTGAAATCCAAAGCAAGTATAACTAAGCTACGTGAGAGCCAGCGATAGTTCATGAAGACGTTCTCCTCTTCCAAGATCCGCATCACTTCGTTCTTGCTAGGCTTGACGATATAATGTGCACGGGGACTGAGCTCGAGCTTATGATCTATGCGTTGAACGCCTCCGAAGCAAAGGTAGAACATGCAACAGTTTCCAGGTAAGTCATCACTCAACCTAGGTAAGTATTCCTTCCTTTCTTTCCTTTCTCTCATTTCTGTAAATTATATCACCACCTCTTCCAACTCTTTCTTCTCCACTCACTCCATTTGTACATAGTCGCTTTTCTGGTTTTCTGATTTGTCCACCTTCTTCATCTTTCACTTTCTTCTTAACTTTAACTATAACTTTCTTTTTCATTTTATAACTTTAAAACAGAGAAGAATTTTCGCTTATTTTCATAACGATTTCAATAAAGAAACGTAAAGCTTCTATCGCAAACCCTCCTTGTGGATCACGACCCGCATAGCCACTTGCTATAGCGGAAGAATTGAGCACTTGCACATCTTCTTCTTAAGTTCTATAATTCTGTATTTTGTGTGCAGGTTTAGCTTCAATCATTTACGATTGCTCACCTCTATCTCTTTGTCTTTATATCTTGCGTGCTTTATTGTCTTTATCATTATATGCTTGATATACATTGTGTGCTTATTGATATATGCTTGGGTATTGTTTGCTAACACTTGTATTCAACCAAGAGAGCCAACGCGGCACCTCAACTCTTATTTAGAGGAATCTTGAGGAGTTAGTTCAGAGCCCTTCACGGGGAATTCGGCTACACTCTTGTGTTATACGTGGTGTTTAGTTTAAGAAGTTTTAGTTTGCATTAAATAGTTTTTAATTCCACATTTAGTGACCATTAGATTAGCCATCACCTATTCACCCCCCCTCTAGGTGATTTACACTTGCTTGATAACCCACATGAATCTAATAGCGTCAACTATAGGTCTTGTTTTTTCAAGAGTCATTGATGGCTCATGATGATGGGTTTTAACTTCTAACTTGCTAACAAGCTAACTTGCAAAGATTACTTTACATCATGCTTGCTCACTTGTATTTTTGCTAGAGTAATTGTAGCTTGCACCTTATTATTCAAGTTTGGATGTGGAGAACAATCTTATGGGTCATGCTTTGAAAAGCTCTTGAAGCCGAGCCTTGTGATTGCTAAGGATCCAATGTGAGGGAACTATCACTCTAAAAAGTTAGCATGATTAGTGAGGGCAATTAGTAGTTAGTAGCCATGAGTTTTCTTTCTTTTTACTTTGATTTCAAAACTATTTTCCAAATCACTTTATCATGTTTTTATCTTTGTTTTCATCGTCTTCTTCTTTCTCTTCTTATTTTCTTTTCTTTTCCTTTTGATTCTTTCAAACAAAGAAGAACTCATTAATATACTCGTGACACAACCAGTAGCTTCTATCGCCTCTCGTCCCTGTGGATTTGACCCCTATATCCTCATGCTATCACGGTAGTATCGAGGAAACCAAAGCGCGCGCGTGCGCACACACACTCTTAAACTCTGAATTTCTAAACAATCATATTTCAGTGCACGATTTCACATCGATCAGAGGGGGAGGAGGAGGGGAGGAGAAAGCGGGGGGAGGCCAGGGAGGGGGAGGGGGAGCGCCGGTGAGTGGGGGTTGGCGGATAAGGAGGGAGATCAGAGGAAGGAGGAAGAAGACAGGAAGGAGGAAGGAGGTAGAAGGAAGAAGCATTTTGGACTTTGCACCAAAGCTGAAATCGTCAAAAAAAATAATGGCACACTAGTAAATTTTTGGGGGGCCTTTCTCATTTGTTGGGGTGGCAATATCCGTTCCCCTCTCTGTGGTCTCCACACTCATCCACCATCGCCACTCTACTATCTTGCAGACACAACCTCTCTCTCTCTCTCTCTCTCTCTCTCTCTCTCTCTCTCTCGACCACTGACCCTACTTTCCTATACCATATGATCTCTCTCTGTGATCATTAACCACCACCACTCCCACCAAGTTGATCGACACAACCTAGGGAGGATTTTTATATGAGAAGGTGAACGAACGGTGGTGCCCATGGGGAGACAAATTGGTGGTCGAACTCGGCAAAGGTTTGCTCTCTTTACCCTGGTTAGGATAAGGGTTTCAGCAATAGGTAAGGATTTGAGGAATTGGGAATTGGGAATAGAGAGTGTATTGACTCGGGTAACTCGAACAAATTACGAGTTAGGTACGAGAAAAGATAACCTGAACCAAATATTATTCGGGTTGATTTAATATTTGACCAGATACCTCCTCACATTTAGATAATTTTTGCATCTAGTTCAAGTATTTGCATGAAAATTTTAGATTTACATACAAATTTAGATTTAGAGGAGAGTGTTGGACTTGGTGGGGACTAGCACGAGTTTGAGCAGAACCCAAATCCAAACCCCACCCGAAGCTAGGCCAATCCTGCGGGTTGACCTAGTCCTAGCCGGGGTCGGATTAGAGGAGCGCCCACCATGGGCCGCTCGATATCAATCAACGTTCAAGACGAAAAAGAGGGGCTTGAGTTTCCATTGAGATCATGATTATAATTGACGTTATCTGTATAAGGAGACCAATCCCTGCCTCTTCTGTCACGCGACCAATATTGTCTATCCTTTTTCGAAGCTACAAACTCCTTCATCGGTATTCTATTGGCATTGTGTGGGTTGTGGAAATTGACGAGATTGCATGTGTAGCTTTGTTATAGTGTTTTTTTCACCATCGAGACAGAATCAATTATGAAGAATCCCACTTTTTCTATTGGGATTTATGCTTTTCACCATGCTTGTTTATAGATCCTTATCATTGAAGAGAGGATTAGGGCCAAAACGTCAGAGTGAGCATGCAATTGTAGTGTCGGAAAGAGATGAATGAAAGAGAAGAGGGAGGTGGGCATGTGGATGCTCTGACGACGTGCCTGCTCGGGGCTGCAGAACTTCCATGTGGATGGTACGACTGTCTCGCCCATCTCTCTTTGCTCTCTATTGGACACTTCAAAAGGCTGGCATCGCGCGCGCGCGCGCGCGCGTGTACCCCAAACCAGCCAATTCCAACCAATCAAACCTCTCTCTCTCTCTCTCTCTCTCGATCTCGATTCATTTCCATCTGATGAACTAGACTTTGTCTTAGCAGTAGCAGCATCCAATAATAACTTCAAAAAGAAGTTAGGATGAAGATATTATGAGAAGGGAAAATTTTAATTACCACCTCTTTGATTTTTACCAAACTCCTTGGAAAAACTTATCTGTAAGCCCCTTGGATATAAAGAAACTATATTTTCTGCTCACTGAAAAAGTTGTTGTTTCAGCTACTACACAGTGCTCTTCTGAAAAGAAACTACTGATGTATATACTGCTTTAAACATACCAACATACTGCCTTTGGAAAAAGTATAAATTGTTTTGTGATAAAAGGTACTGCTTTTTGTGTGAATGAGAAATAATACTTTGGCAAAATTATATTTGGGTCGCTATGAAATGATGCTAATGTGAAAAATTCCTGGAGTTTCAAATCATGTGAACTAAGCCCCGGACCAAGATATAATGTGAATAAGTTCTTGTCCCCACACATGAGCCCACTGCATTTTTTTTTAAATAATCAGATTGCCCTTAATTTAATGCCTTAATCTGAGTTGATTTGAGCGGCCCGTGCTAATGCTCGTCACACGCTAGGCGCGGCATCGGAAAGAGATGAGAAGGGGAGCAAGTTGATACTTGCTTCCAAAGTAGTGCACGACTAATTTCGGCTTGTCCTATTGTGCAAGTAATGGTAGGACAACCGGGATTCTTATACTTAACAGGGATTGGACCCGACAGTAGCTCACTAATGTTAGTGGCTAAGAAAACTTTTTGTCTTTCTCTTCTTGGTGCACATGTCCTTAAGAAATTTGCAATATGACGGGACTTGTTGATCGCATCAAGAAGAGCACGCTTATCTTAACTTGATTGAAAATCTCAATTATCTTATTCATGTGTGTATTTTGCTTATTGTTCTTTAGCCTATTAGAAAATGGTACTATAGGCTTGTGCACTTGACTGGTTGACTTATCCTTTTCAGACTCGTCAGATTTGAAAAGATTGAGATTACATGAGGTGGATGCTTGTATGTAATTGTACTGAACGAGATTGGATGGGTGTTGACACTTGATTATCAACTTTCTGTCCCGACCTCAATATATGAACAATATTACATTGATTTAATGGTTGATCCTCAGCCAAATGAGCTTGGTGGGAATTTCTAGGATTCGTTACTGGCTGACTGGGTCAGGTACCCTTTTACCTCTCATTCTGTGAATTGACTAATTGGCTCATTTGAACCTCTAACCTCGTTATAGCTTGTCTATGGCTGTTTTGTTTGCATGAGGGACACTTGGTTCTTTATGTACCTTTTCATGTTCTTCTCACAATTAGTCATTCTCTTCTCAAGTGGAGGATTTTGGAAGAAAGATTGTGGAGCTTATTGTTCAAAAGGAGAAATGAATTGAGTAAGAGTTTATAGTAAACAATTCATGTATGTATGTTGACGAATAAACTCTGAATATGTATGAAGATTTACTTTATTCTTTGGAATCACCGTTCATAGCACAAACTATAACGGGTCATATCCGCAGAGAGGACTAGCGATGGAAGCGTTCATGATTTTTATGTTGAAGTTTTTGAGAAGAAAAACGAAAATTCTTCTTTCTTTAAAAATAGAAAAATAAAATAAGGCAGAAAGAGAGTGAAGAATTTTGTAGAGTTTTGTTAAGAAAAGGAAAACGGAATGGGAAACGGAATGAATGATGGTATAGAAAAACGGTGATGTTGGACAAAAGATAGTTTTTAGAAAAGAGTTTTGAAATTCAATTAAGAGAAAGTCATGACTAACTAACGTTCTACACTACCAACTTACTAAGCTCGATGGGTGATTCATGCCTCATGTAGATTCATTGGCAATAGTACATCTTGCTTTGTCAAATCAATGTTGTCCTAAATTGAGGTTATGTTCTCATCTAAGCTTGGCTAGGTGGCCTCCTTGGATCATTGGCTCCCAATAGATTCTCAATAATGGAACATAGATATTCACACTTAGGTATACTAAAAAGAATGTAAGATTCATTAGTCCATCAAAGATATAACAAGCTAGCATGAAATAAGAAACTTGTACAATAGGAGTTAGCATACTAAAGTAATCCATCTTCATGTTCCAACAAGGCACTTGTTCAAGAGACAAGGCTCTAAATGAGGCACACATGAATCATATGGAGGTGATACAAAGCATTCATTAGAATTAAAACACTACTCATCATTATTGAAAATAAAAGACTTGTTAATTACAAGACTTAGAAATAAAAACATTCAACAATTTATATGAGTTAGAAATCACCCAAGAGTTAGTAGTTAGTAGTGTTAGAAGTTAGTCATGTTAGCGAGTTAGTTAGCCATAGAAAAAAAGAAGAAGCAAGAATACATGTTAGAAAGCAAATGCAAGAAAGTAAAACTTGAAAGTAAATGCAATAAAATAAGAAAAGACATGAGAAAGGAAAGCTTAGCCTTTGTATTGAGTTGTCACTTCTTCAATACAGAGATCTCTCACCTCACTCTCTCTTTTTTGGATTTAGAAGGAGAAAATGAAAATTACACAAGAAGACTAAAGAGAGCTTAAAGAACTCCTAACATTTTCCCTAAATAAAATACTATTCTCTCCTCCCCTGTACAGGGGCCTTGGGGGTATATTTATAGCCTTCAGGAGAAGCTAACGTCCCACTACAACCGTAGGATCAATCACTTGATCAATGGCCAAGGAAGTGCTACGGATCGCGGCCAGGGCCGCATTTCCGCGGCAACATCTTGACCGTTGCGCCAACGATTTCTCTGATAAATCATCGCTGCGTATGCCTTGCTGGAGCTTCTAGAAGTTGGAGAATATACTTTGGATCATTTCAGAATTGGGCTTCATGGTTGGGGCTCCTAGAAACAACTTTAATTCCTCAAAAATCCCAAGATTTAAGCCTTCTTCTCCATTAAATAATGAACTTGAAAAATAAGAGAGAAAAGCAATAAAAATCCCATTTTTATTAACATAAAGCATGGTGAGGTAGTGTAAAAATGATGCAAAAATAAACTTCAATCACACCACCATACCTAGCTTTTGCTCGTCCTCGAGTAAAGAAAAAAGAGAAAAAATCCTAACTAAATTATTACACCACTTTCGTAGGTGACACGATTGCACTCATGCAATAAGCCGTTAAACCTCTAGGTTACCCTAAAGGAGGAGTGTTTTCTCCTGAGGGTTTTCAGCGGATTGCACCCACAAAATCCAAAGTGAAAGAAAATGTTAGTGATTTTTCAAAGAAAGAAAAAAAAGTTTATGATCTATTTTTTTCAAGAATTTCGGTGAAATTTTAGTTTCAAGCCTAACATATATACATCTATATATATGAGGGATTGTTCTTAGACTATGGTACATTTATTTATATATATATATTTATTTTTTTCCTTTTTATATATATTTATTTATATATTTACATTTATTTATTCTCTCAGCTTCATCACGCTTTCTAATTTACCCATGTAGCGAGCCATTACCGATGACTCCCAGACTAGACAGTCTTAGGGCACTAGATGAAGATACATCCCTAAGGTCCAAGGAGTCGAGTAAATTAGGCCACGAATGCTAAGGACTCAACCACCTTAAGCGTGACTGGTTATGCTTCTTAAGGCATAACTAACCAGTTTAATTAGTGATCAAGTTTTTATTTATTATTATTATTTTTTCTTTTTTCTTTTTTCCTTTTTTATTATTTATAAATATAGACAAAGTTACTAAGTCCTTGATTAATCCCTCAACATGTAAATGTATATAATGCTTAGGAAAAATTCAAAATTTTAGTTATCTTTCTATTCTTTTCTTTCTTAACCTAAATATCCAACAATACTTCTCATTTTGACTTATATTAAGAAATCTTAGTTTAGAATTTCCTTAATTCATAAGATCAAGTTAATTCTTTTCAAAAATGGATCACAGAATATATATATATATATATATATATATATATATATATATATATATATATATATTATTCTCTTTTTTATATATATATAAGAAATGAAAAATCTAAAAGAAAATCCTAGAAAATCTAGAAAAATCTAAAAACTAAAAATCTAAAAAAATCTAGAAAAATCTAAAAGCTAAAAAAAAATCTCCTATGTTAGTATCTACCCCCCCAAACCTATCTCATGCATTATCCCCAATGTATGCAAGTAAAGTATATGCATGAAATAGGTAAAGAAAAGATGTCACCCCCTCCTTCGGCTCGGACCAACGGTGGTGCTAGATCCGGCTGACTGTGAACGCCGCAGACCCTCCTCGATGCGGTCGAGGCGTGTGGCCTGCTCCTCAACTTGCTTTCGTAATCTAACCTGCCCCTTAAATATCTTCTTCATGCCACGCCAAATGGTAGACATGAAGGCTCGTGAATCAGTTGGGGGGTCCTGCTGCCAAAAGGCCGGGTCATCATCATTCTCCAAAACTTCCTCCGAA
The DNA here is from genome assembly GCA_038442645.1 of Agave tequilana. NCBI lineage: Eukaryota > Viridiplantae > Streptophyta > Magnoliopsida > Asparagales > Asparagaceae > Agave > Agave tequilana. The sequence goes on from JAVJIF010004906.1 coordinate 244,076, forward strand.
GTGGACTCGGCTAGGGCATCTTCAGGCTGGACACTTAGGTCCAGACCGCGTGGAGGCAACTATTATAAGCACCGGTTGCCCTTTCTGGTGCAATAAATACCCTATCGTACAAGTCAAAGACCGCATCTGGTAAGAAGTTCATACACAAACGAGTGATCAAAACTGAATGCGAGTATTTGGCACCGCGTGTGCGCGTGGAGTTGGTGATGGTACTGTGAAAAATAGTCATGTTAATGCAACCATTGTGCTGCCTAGTCATGAGACAAATTTTTGGCGCCATTGCCGGTGACGAGAATGGTTTTAACTTCACGTTTTATTAACATTTTCTTCTCTGTTTTGGTGTGTAGGGCAATTTTATAGAATTTTTACATTACAGAAGTCTACTCTTACTTGCCTTTCCCTACTCTAGAAAGTAGAAATCTTACTTTCAAAACTTTGCCGTGAAAATCAAGGAAAAGCTACAAAAACGCGGCAAATTTGTGACATTTTGACTTCATCTTTTGCAGGGGATTAGCAAGTTGCATATATATTATATTCTGCAGCCAAAATTCTACTTTGCCAAAATTCTACCTTGATTTCCTACACACTATAATAAAAAAGAACTAAAATACGGTATTTAGACGCTTTGAAAACAGTTTAGACATTTGCATTTAGGCACGTGTCAATTTCAATTCCAATATACTATGTTTTGTTCTGTAGTTGTGATCTGGACTGAGGTGTTGATTGAGACGGGAAAGGTGTATGTAAATGTTGTTTAGAATTTACCTTGGTGCTATGTATTTATAAAGTTCAATACAACCTTTCTTATCTCCGTTATAGCGTAGAGCTATACCGTGTCGAACCTCAGGGAGAGCTAGCGATAGAAGCGTTACGAATCGTTGTGAGAAGAGTAAACGAAGTGTCTTCTTTGCTTAAAAGAATAATGAATAAAACATGGAACAAGAAATGCAAGAAGTGGAAGAATTGTTCATGGTGAGAATTGAAAAGAGATCAAGAATAGAATTGCTTGGAAAGAATCAAACCATGACTAGCTTACCTAACTACCTTACCAAAGCTTACCAAACTCCGTGATAGTGAAAGCGTGCCTCATGTTGTCACTCCATCGGCGTAGGTTTCGTCTTGCGTGTTGATCTAATTACTTTCTCATTAGGATGACGGGTGGTTTAACTCGTCGGAGAAGAGAAGACCATCCAACTTGCAAGATGAAGTAAAGCGATCACCCATGAGTTGGTGAAGATGGCAAGGCTAGTGGTTAGCTAGTACATGGAGAAAGAGTTAGCTACAAGCCATAACAAAAACAAAGCAAAACATGAAGTAAAAGAAAGCAAGTAAAGAAAGCAAGTAAAGAAAGCGAGTAAACTAGAATCAAGCTCGAGTAGAATTGAAGAGAATGGATCAATCCTTGTATTGCTTCAAGTTGTCACTCCTTGATAGTACAAGCTCTCTCTATCTTACAATCTCTCTCTTGCAATGAAATCTAGGGAAGAAGAGGAAGGAGGCCTACAACATAAAGAAAACCTAATACATGCAACTAATCTCTAATCTCCTCCTCTTGCTGTTCAGTCTTTGCTCGCAGGTCCAAGTGAAGTATTTATAGTCCCCAGGAGAAGGATCCAGAAGATATTCTGTTGGCGCAAAATCTGGGCTCCAACAGACTCAGGATTGCCGCGGGGCGCGGCATGGGCGCGGCACAACTGAAGCCGTTGGCTAACAGATTTCTGGTGTGAAGTTGTTACGAGTTTGTTATTGACGTGGCCTTCTAAAAATGTGAGCTGGCGCATAGAACTCTCCAGATCCTGGGTTTAAGATTGGGCTTTATTTTGGGCTTGAAATTAATTCCACTTAATTATTGCTAATTAAGGGAATTTTGGGCCTTCTCTTCATTTGAATGTGGACCTGTAAAAATATAGAGAAGATGAGTAAAAATCATGTTTTTATTGACTAAATGCATGGGGATTATGTGGTAAAATATGCAGTTTTGTGTAACAATCACACCCCCACACTTATTCTTTTGCTCATCCTGAGCAAAACAAAGAAAAGAAAAAGAAAAACTATACTACCAATTTATTACACCACTTTCGCAGGTGACGCGATTGCACTGAGCGTGTGCAACAAGCCGTTAAACCTCTAGGTTACCCTAGAGGAGGAGTGTTGTCTCCTGAGGGTTTTCAGCGGATTACACCCACAAAATCCATAAAGAAAGAAGACAAATGTTAGTGTTTTGAAAACGCATTTTGAATAAGAGACATGTTTATGAACTATTTTTGCAAAAATATAAGTGATCTAAGGTCATAAGTCCACCTATAATCATTCTATCTTAAACTTAGTCTCTATGCAAGATCTTGTCTTCAATAAGGTAAGAATTCAAAATTGGATTGAATACTTTTATCTTTCATAAAACCTAGATAGTATGCACACCGTGTAAGTGAAAATCTCTGGGATTTCAACTCTAACCATCAAGCCATTTGTTTATTTATATATTTTTTCTGCTTTTTCTTCCCTTAGTTTAGGCTTTCTAGTTCACCCATGTAATGAGCCTATAACCGATGACTCCCAAACCAGTCGGTTTTAGGGCACCAGATGAGAAAACAACCCTCGGGTTTAAGGTCTCGAATGAAAAAGGCCACAAAACTAAAGGGGATTATTCTTTTGATCACCGTTAGGCGTGAATAATCATGCTTCTTGAGGCACAATTATCCAGCTTAATAAGTGAGATCACCGTTAGGCGTGAGTAACCATGCTTCTTGAGGCACAATTTCCCAGCTTAATAAGTGATCTTTTATTTATATTTTTTTTCTTTTTTTTTTATTTATATTATGGCATTTTTGGTCTTTGTCTCCATCCCAAGAAATGTGTAAGTGTAAAGTGCATATTATCTAAGGCAAAAAATGCAAGATAAAAATATCTCCTCAATTTTACTTACTTAGCCTATAATTTTCAAACAAGATCTATTATTTCAACTAGGTTTAAGATGTCATAATTAAGGCTTTCTTAATTCCTAAGATACATCTTAATTTTCTTAAAAATAGATCAAAACTTTGTCTCTTATTTCAAAAAGTTTTTATTTTTATATATTTTTTATATATTTTTATTTATTAAAAGAAGTGTAAAAGAAAGAAAATCTAAAAACTCTATGTTAGTAAACCCTCCCCCACACTTATGTCATGCATTGTCCTCAATGCATCATGATATATGTATGCATGAAACAAAAATGAAGAGGGAAGGAAAAAATTACCTTAAGGTGGTGGTTCCGGTGGTGGTCTGATTGGTCCACGAAACATGGTCCAATCATCTTTTCTTTGGGTTTTGAGGAACCCACCAAAAATTTCATGATATGACCCACAAGAATGATGTATGCATGGAAGATTTTTATTATGTACATGACCCCATCTAATTTCCAAATTTTCCTAATAATTTCAGAGTCAAATTTATCAAGATCCTTGTCCCAGAATGAAAGATGAAATGATAGAACAGTTGACTTGGACTCAGAAAGGAACACCGACTCAGGGAAGTGAATGAAGTCAAGTAAAGGTTCAGGAGTCGGAATGGATTCAGGAACTGGGTCCAAATCAAGAAAATGAAGCTCAAATCCACATTCAGTTTCCCATGATGGAATGTGACTATCTAAGATTAATGATTCAAGTTCAGGAGGGTTGGGAATCAAAACTGACTCTAAAATGTTACTCAAATTGGGTAACAAAGTAGGAGTCATTAATGATTCAGGTATTTGAACTAAATCACAAACTTGAGGGTCAAAGTCACATTCCACATTGAGTTCAATTCCACAAAATTGTGAACTTGCCAATTTGTCAATTGTATCTTCAGAAGTGTAGAATTGGGCAAGTTCAATATGATCCTCAAAGATGGGTGATTCAACTTCATTGTGAATTGGGCAAGGATCCAAGGTTGACTCCGGGAAAAGATTGATGTGAGGTAGAGATACCGGAGTCATTATCGAATCAGAAAAGAGGATTGAATCACTAAATTGGAGTTCAAGATCACATTCCTTATGTAATTCAATTTCAGAAAAATGTGAACTTGCCAATTTATCAATGGGACTTTCAAGAGTATGAAATTGGTCAAGTTCAATGCGATCATCATAAAAGATTGGTGATTCAATTTCACAACAGATGGGTACTGGATCCAAGTCTGACTTGGGAAATGAAGTGAAATCAGGTAAGGATATGGAAGTCATGATTGAATCAGGAAGTAGAGTTGAATCATCTGGTGAAAGTTCAGGATCATAATCATGTTCAAGTTCAATTTCAGGGAAAGGAAAACTTGCCAAAATGTCCATTGGATCTGAAGTTTGGACAAGTTCATTTGTAGGAGATGAAAAACTTGCCAAAATGTCAATGGGATTTGACATTTGGACAAGTTCAATTTTTGGAAATGAAAAACTTGCTAAAATGTCAATGGAATCTGAAGTTTGGACAAGTTCAGGTGGGTGTGCTGAATTGAATCTTGATTTCCAAAACAACATGACTCTTTGACAGAATGGTTAGTGACATTAGAAATAGGATGAGAATGAAGAGTTTGGATCATCAAATCTATGTCACGGTTACGATCATTTCGAGCATGAGTCAGGAATTCAAGCATCTTTTCACAATTCATTGGTTCATCATTTTGTTGAAAAGATGAAGTGTTGTTTTGGAATTGGTGATGAAATTGTGAGTCAAAACTGTGTGGTGATGGAAGAGTGGACTCACACAAGAAATCTTTACTCGTTTCCATGACAAATGGTTGTTCATTAGGAAAAGGTGGAACTGAGTAAGACTCTTGAAAATACTGTGGAATTGGAGGGGCAAATGTTTCGTGAAATTGTTGCTCGGCCCTCTGTAGATTGGCTTCTAAACTCCTTAGTAACTCAGATTTTTCTTCAAATGGTGGTTCAGAACAAGGAGTATATGAAGCGGAATCGGGAAATGAATACTGTGGACAAGGTGAATATGGTGGACAAGGAATTTGAGAATTTGACTCGGGGTACGTGAATCCCCAATTACTCGGTGAAGAGTTGAAATTATCTTGGAAATTATAGTTATCAGATGGGGGGTATGGGTCATATTGATTCGGATAAGGCCAACCCGGTGTATGTGGTTGGTTCATATTATAAAACACCGGGTTGGAATTATCCGAATATGGTGTGAAATATGGATTATTATTAGAATGGAAAGAATTGTTGAATGCCATATCACACAAAAAATCACAAACAAAAAAAGAAAAATCAAACAACAAATCACAAAGAAAAAATCAAAACCAAGCCAAAAGATTGGTTGACCTAGACCTAGACGACTCCTAACTGATTAGATCGTCCACGGGAGGTTTAGTGTAGACGTAGACCACAAGTTAATCAGCCAGGGAAGGGCAAGGTTGGTGGGAGGTTTTCCGTCAAAGACGTTCCTTAATTAAGTAACCAGCAACCTTCGGGCTTTCGGCCCTCAATCCCTTTCCTAGACACTGATTTTGCAAGAGTCTATTCTAACACTTTTCCCCTTAGGATAATCTCCTAGATGAGTCCGAGATGTCCCTAGGGCCAACGTCTATCAAATTTTATTAAATTAGGCTTGGGTTAGTGAGTGCTTGGGAAAATGATTTTCGGGCTAAGGAAAGGGTAATGAAATCCCCACCTTATCTTATTTACGGGTTATGCCCTTAGAATTGATTTGTGCAAGTGTACAAGAAATATCACTAAGATTCACTCAAAGCATGAAAATCAAGCAAGAGATGATTCCTAGTCTATATGCATTGCGAAACGTACCTTGCCTCCAGCACTCTTCAACAGTAAAAGTAAAGAATTGAAAGACACGTGCTTAGAAATGCAAATGTCTAATCAACTTTTAACAATTTCAACAATTTTTTACTGTTGTTTAAATTAGCAGGTATATGGTGAAGCAAACAAGAATTTAAGTATTGCAGAAGCTGTATTTTGCAGAGCAAGAGACCCTGCAGAAAATGGTTAGAAGTCAACTCCTCCTTGCCGCGCCCGCACGGCAGAACGCGGCAAGTCAGAGGATCCTGGTCTCTGCTTTCGAGAGCAGAGGCCCAGGTCCGCTTATATGTTTCTGCAATGCAAGATTTGCTGTATCTTCAACCTATACCTGCAACAGAGAAGAAGATTCGTTTAGTTCTTCACTTTAAAGAAAATCCGTTGCTCTCCCCGGCAACGGCGCCAAAAATTTGATTGAGACGGGAAAGGTGTATGTAAATGTTGTTTAGAATTTACCTTGGTGCTATGTATTTATAAAGTTCAATACAACCTTTCTTATCTCCGTTATAGCGTAGAGCTATACCGTGTCGAACCTCAGGGAGAGCTAGCGATAGAAGCGTTACGAATCGTTGTGAGAAGAGTAAACGAAGTGTCTTCTTTGCTTAAAAGAATAATGAATAAAACATGGAACAAGAAATGCAAGAAGTGGAAGAATTGTTCATGGTGAGAATTGAAAAGAGATCAAGAATAGAATTGCTTGGAAAGAATCAAACCATGACTAGCTTACCTAACTACCTTACTAAAGCTTACCAAACTCCGTGATAGTGAAAGCGTGCCTCATGTTGTCACTCCATCGGCGTAGGTTTCGTCTTGCGTGTTGATCTAATTACTTTCTCATTAGGATGACGGGTGGTTTAACTCGTCGGAGAAGAGAAGACCATCCAACTTGCAAGATGAAGTAAAGCGATCACCCATGAGTTGGTGAAGATGGCAAGGCTAGTGGTTAGCTAGTACATGGAGAAAGAGTTAGCTACAAGCCATAACAAAAACAAAGCAAAACATGAAGTAAAAGAAAGCAAGTAAAGAAAGTAAGTAAAGAAAGCGAGTAAACTAGAATCAAGCTCGAGTAGAATTGAAGAGAATGGATCAATCCTTGTATTGCTTCAAGTTGTCACTCCTTGATAGTACAAGCTCTCTCTCTCTTACAATCTCTCTCTTGCAATGAAATCTAGGGAAGAAGAGGAAGGAGGCCTACAACATAAAGAAAACCTAATACATGCAACTAATCTCTAATCTCCTCCTCTTGCTGTTCAGTCTTTGCTCGCAGGTCCAAGTGAAGTATTTATAGCCCCCAGGAGAAGGATCCAGAAGATATTCTGTTGGCGCAAAATCCGGGCTCCAACAGACTCAGGATTGCCGCGGGGCGCGGCATGGGCGCGGCACAACTGAAGCCGTTGGCTAACAGATTTCTGGTGTGAAGTTGTTACGAGTTTGTTATTGACGTGGCCTTCTAGAAATGTGAGCTGGCGCATAGAACTCTCCAGATCCTGGGTTTAAGATTGGGCTTTATTTTGGGCTTGAAATTAATTCCACTTAATTATTGCTAATTAAGGGAATTTTGGGCCTTCTCTTCATTTGAATGTGGACCTGTAAAAATATAGAGAAGATGAGTAAAAATCATGTTTTTATTGACTAAATGCATGGGGATTATGTGGTAAAATATGCAGTTTTGTGTAACAATCAGGTGTACATATGGCATTGCATATAGTATAGGACAAAAACGTGGGTGAATTATTCGCTTTGTGTGCTATTCTTGTCTATATTGCACACTTGCACGAATTGAAATTAAGGGCAAAATCAATACAAGATAAGGTGGGATTTCTTCACCCTTCCTTAACCCAAAAATCACCTCCCCACTCACACAACCCAAGCCCTAATAAAATTGATAGACGTTGGCCCCTAGGGACATCTCAGACTCTTTAAGAGATTGGCCGAGGGTGAAACTTGTTTTGAATCTTACTCTTGTGTAATCGGTATCTAAGGTTGGAGATTAAGAGGTTACGCCTTGAAGATACCATGGTTTGGCGTAATTAAGGCCCGTTGCTTACGCATGGATACCTCCCACCGTATTTTGCCCCTATCTGGCCGATTAGCTTATGGTCGGATTCAAACAACAACCTCCCCTGGGTAATCGACCAGTTAGGAGTCGTCTAGGTCAACCCTAGTATAGGTTTGGTTTTGATTTTATTTCTTTTTGTTGTTGCTTGCTTTTTTTTTTTGTTTGAGATTGTTTGTGAAATGAAATTCAACAATAACAATTCTTTCAATCCTAATATGAATCCATATTTCACACCGGCCCATTTGATTCGGATAATTCCAACAGGTCTTTTTACAATATGAACCAACCAAATACACCGGGTTGGATTTATCCGAATCAATACAACCCATACCCCCAATCTTATGACTATAATTTTGAAAATAATTTCAACTCTTCACAGATTCAATGGGGATTCACCTCCCCCGAGTCAAATTTTCAAGCTCCTTATCCACCTTGTCCACAATTTACACAATATTCATTCCCCGATTTCACTTCCTATACTCCTTTTTTAGAACCACCAATTGAAGAAAAATTCGAGCTAGAAAAGAGTATAGAAGCCATGCAGGAGGCCAAACGAAATTTTAGAAAATGTTAGCCTCCCCAAATCCACACTATTTCCAAGTTTCATAGTCAGTCCCACCAGTTTAAAATAGAAAACCATCAATCTTGAAAATGAGTATGCGTGAGTCCAAAAAACAATCAAATTTGATGGACTCACGATTTCCCTCAAATTTCAAACAAATCTTTATCTTTTCAGGCCAAGTCGCAACAAAATGATGAACCAATCGACTAAAAATAGATGCTTGAAGCCATGACTCAGGCTCAAATCGCTCATAAACATGACATAGATTTAATGGTCAAAACTCTCCATTCTCATCCTTTGACCATTCATGATGTCACTAACCATTCTGTTAGAGTCAAAGAATCATGTTGTTTTGGAAACCAAGATTCAATTTCAGCATACCCATTTGAACTTGACCAAACTTCACATGTTAAAAATCCCATTGACATTTTGGCAAGTTATCCTTTTCCTGAGATTGAACTTAAGCATGAATATGAACCTAAACCTCAACTTGGTAATTCAATTTCACTGCCTTATTCCATAATAACTGATGTATTTTTTTACCTGATTTCAGGATTTTTCCTGAGTCAACATTGGATCCAGTGCCATCCATCGTGAAATTGAATCCCCAATATTTTATGATCAACAAATTAAACTTGACCAATTTCATTCTTTTGAAAGTCTATTGACAAATTAACAAGTTCTCATTTTTATGAAATTGAACTTAATGAGGAATGTGACCTAGATTCTCAAATTTGTGATCCAGTTCAAATTTCTGAATCAATATTGACTCCTGTTTTGTTACCCAACTTGAGCAATATTTTAGAGTCAGTTTTGGTTCCCATACCTGTTATTCTTGAACTTGAATCACCTATCTTAGAAAATCATATTCCGTTGCGGGAAAATGAATGTGGATTAGAATTTAACTTCTTGATTTGGATCCACCTCCTGAACCAATCTCGACTCCAGAACCTTCACTTAACTTAAGCCAAATTCCTGAGTCAGTAGTCATTCCTGTGCTTCGTGAGTTGAAATCAATCATTTCATCTTTTCACACTCCATTTTGAGATAAGGGTGTTAATAATAATGCCTCCGAAATTATTTTGAAAATTTGAAAATTAGATGGGGTTAAATTCTTAATAAAAATCATTCATATATACATATTCTAGTGGGTTGTATTATAGAGGTTTCTGGTAGGTTCCTCTGAACTCCACGTAAATTAGATTGGCCACATTTCGTGGACCAATCAGACCACCATTGGAACCACCACCTTGAGGTAATTTTTGCTACTTGTTTCATGTATACATACATTAACGATGCATTGAGGATAATACATGAGATAAGTGTGGGGGAGAGTTCATTAACGTAGAGTTTTAAGATTTTTTTCTTTTTCACTTCTTTTAGGATACTTTTAGAAATTTTCCCTTTTGTATAGGATTTTTCCTTTCTTTAAAAAAAAACTTTTTGAAACAAAAGACAAAGTTTTGATCTATTTTTAAGAAAATTAAGATGATCTTAGAAATTAAGAAAGTCTTAATTATAACATCTTAAACGTAGTCGAAATAATGGATCTTATTTAAAATTATAAGCTAAGTAAGATAAATTAGAGATATAGTTTTATCTTGAATTTTTTGCCTTAGATAGTATGCACTTCACACTTACACATTTTTGGGATGGAAACAAAGACCTAAAATGTCTTAAAGCAAAAAAAAATTAAAAGAAAAAATAAATATGGTATGAATGAATAAAAAAATCACTTATTAAGCTGGATAATTATGCCTCAAGATGTATGATTATTCACGCTTAACGGTGGTCAAAAGAAACAAATAATCCCCCTTAGTTTTGTGGCCTTGTTTACTCGAGTCCTTAAACCCGAGAGATGTTTCTCATCTGGTGCTCTAAAATCATCTAGTCTGAGAGTCATCAGTTAAACCTCACTATTCAGATAAATTAGAAAGCCTAAGAAAATTAAGAGAAGAAAAAAGAAGAAGAATATATATATATATATATATATATATATATATATATATATATATATATATAAATGGCTTGATGGTTAGAGTTGAAATCCTAAAAATTTTCACAGCCACAAAGTGCATAATATCTAGGTTTTATGAAGGATAAATTATTCAATCCAATTTTGAATTCTTACCTTAATTGAAGACAAGATCTTGCATGTAGACTAAGCTTAAGGAAGAATAATTTTGGTGGATTTATGATCTTAGATCGCTTATATTTTTGCAAAAATATTTCGTAAACTTATCTCTCTTTCAAAATGTATTTTCAAAATACCAAAATATATCTTCTTTCTTTAAGGATTTTGTGGGTGCAATCCGCTAAAAACCCTCAAGAGACAAAACTCCTCCTCTAGAAGAAACATAGAGGTTTAACGGCTTTGTTGCACACGCTCAGTGCAATTGCGCCACCCGCAAAAGTGGTGTAATAACATTTGTTATATAGTTTTTCTTTTCCTGTTTTGCTCAGAATGAGCAAAAGATAAGTGTGGGGGTGTGATTAGTCTACAGTTCTGTATTTTTATATCAATTTTTCTGCTGATTTATGAATAAAATATCATTCTAAACCGTGTTTTGGTCTGCAGATAATTAAGATAAGGAGGACAAAAGGATAATAAGAGTTTAATTAAACCATTTTTGGGTTATTAAATCCAGATTTCTTGGAGGCCAAGTAAGGGAGCTTCTAGAAGATGCATTGAACCTAGACCCTTGCGCACGTCAGACGAATATCGGGGCAAAAATACCCGAATCCGGATATACTAGGAAGGTCCTCGAAGCCAGGAGAAGGTCCTCGCCAAAACCAGGGACCTAAGTCCCTGGTTTTGCTATGGAAACGCGGTAAATGCCGCGTTTCCGCGGCAATTTTGTTGGCCCACGCATTCATTTTCGACGCGTGGCCTCGTCTCGCCTTCTAGAGTCTTCTTTCGCCTATAAAAAGCACTGCAGAGACCCAAAACATCATAGAGAATTTTGCATTATCGCAATTTCTCTATTCCATGATGAGGACTTTAGACAATGAGATTTTTGAAGCGTTCAAAGTACCTCTAAAATACTTCACTAGGTTCTTATTTGAAGTGCATGATGTTCTTTCTAATGAAAGAACTCTTGTGAAATCGGTAGAATTTCTTCAAGAAGACTTTGATGAAACCCTCCCAGATGTGATGGAATCGGCTGGTAAGTTGTAAAGCCATTTCTTTGCTAAGTCCTTAAGAGCAAATGGGACAAATCTCAACCTAATAATATCGTCTACAAGGTGTGTTCCTCAATTCTCTTATGAAGAAATATGTATCTTCGGACTCTAAGGCATGAAACTTAGGGAGTGTGTTGATGAACTGAGACTTGAGCTTAAAGTTGTGTTCACTAACCGATGGAAGTTGGATGCAAAATAGAAGTGAGGTACTCATGTGGAAGAACCTATCCTACAATGACATTGATTGAGCCATAACCGGATCTGGTTTTGATTCTAGCTTGGGTGGTGCTGTGTTTTTAGTTAACCTAGATGAATTTGGGTCTCTTGACCATACTTGCATACATAAACACTACTACAAACAAGTTTATTAATAGTGTCAAATCACCTAGAGGGGGGTGAATAGGTGATGGCTAATCTAATGGTCACTAAATGCGGAATTAAAAAACTTTTTACACTAAACACCAAGTATAACACAAGAGTGTAGCCGAATTTCTCGTGAAGGGCTCTGAACTAACTCCTCAAGATTCCTCTAAATAAGAGTTGAGGTGCCGCGTTGGCTCTCTTAGTTGAATACAAGTGTTAGCAAACAATCCCCAAGCATAAAACAATTAAGCTCACAATATATATCAAGCATATAACATAAAAGCAATAAAAGCATACAAGATATAAACAAGTAAGAGATAGAGAGAGCAATCGTAAACATGGGAGATTTGTTTTGAGGTTCGAGCACATTTGCTCTACGTCCTCGCCTTCAACACTATGAAGGATTTCCACTAAAATCGATCCCACCAGATCACTCGGTGCCGCAACACCTACAAGGCGAGTTAACACTTGAACTCCTTAGACTCTCTAGTCCCGTACATACCGCAAGCCCACTAGCTCGCCGAGGTCGCACCTCAAACAAAGAGTTCACACACGAAACTCGAAACAACGCGAACCCGCAAGTCCGCCTCCTCAAAGTACAAAGATGAACTTTGGTGATCACAATACTTTAATCACCTAAAATCCTCTCACAACAAAGATCCCTACATGTAGATATAGCAATGGATGGCTCAAGTGTTGTGTGAGAAAACAAGGATTGAAATGGTGGAGGAAAAACTCAAGAAAATCACTATTAAAACACTCTTGATAAACTCCCCTTTTGATTAGAAATATTTGGCTCTAAAACTTGTGGATATAACCACTGAAATAAGTAGGAAAAACTAGCCCAAAAATTTCTTCTAAATCTTGTAGAAAACAGCCCCCAAAAGTTCCAATTTATAGAGTTAGAAAAACTAGCCGTTGGGATCCAGGTTGGCCTGTCGGTCGACCGCCCGGTCGACCGACAACGGTCAGAAATCTGACCGTTGTGCCATCGGTTGACCGACCCGGTCAATCGAGGCCTAGATACAGAGAGAAGATCTCTATCCGGTCGACCGGCCCGGTCGACCGGGGCTTTCCAGAGTGCAGAGCTCTCTGGCGGTCGACCGACCCGGTCGACCCCCTCCAGCCAAGCTGGCGTGCACGTTCTGTAAACGTCGCTTGACCGAATCGGTCGACCGACTTCAAGCTCGGTCGACCGGTCCGGTCGACCGGCAGAAGCCAGATAGGTTAGTTTTGGGATTGAAAAATTTGGTCATTTTGGCTCAAATAAAATCCCATAAAATTATGAAAAATCTACAAAAATAGTTTTAACATTATACTTTGATAATCAAACATGCTTAAGTAAAATCAAGACATGTTACAAATAATTTGAACTATTTTTGTAACTTGGAATTTTTGGCTAAAAACGAAAATTGTATTTTTCCAAAATTGGTTTTTCCAAAACTTCTCCAAATACAAAAATAAGATATTTTAAACACTTTTAAAGCATAGAGTGTATGGATATGATCCACTACACATACATGGTGAAATATCTATGTTTTTGACATTAAGCTCTAAATATGGTTTTGGTTAAAACATACATACTTGAATTCCAAAAACCAAACCGGTATATTTAAAAGAAAATTCTTTTATATTTTTCCAAAATATAAATTCTTTTATGAAAACTTATCTAAATCAAGAGTGTGTATGTGTAAGATATACTTGAGCAATCCACCAACTATTCTATCCTTTACATTTATCTAAAAACAAAATCTTATAAAAACAAACCTAGACTCAAGTCTTGATCTTGAAGGTCTTCACTTGAAGTCTTCACATCTTCTTGACTTGGTCCAAACACGATCCATAGAGTTAGACTCCTCTTGAGTACTTGATATGGTCTTGATGCACAAGCTCTTGAATCAAACCATGCTAGCTCCAAAACTTGACTTTAAATCCTTTGTTGAAGCTACACACCTACTAAGATCTTGATCACAAATCTGGAACTAAATGAACACAAGATCATTAGTACTATAACTACATGAGTTGATCATCATCAAAACTAGAGTGATAGGCCTTTGGGCCAACAATCTCCCCCTTTTTGATGATGACAAAACTCATGAAGTTATATATGCATGGATTAAAGTAAAGCTTCAAAGAAGCTCCCCCTTAACTCATGCATAACAATAAATAATAAATATGTAATGAAAGCACATAAACATGTATACAAATACAAGGAGATAAACATGCATAAACAAGCATAAAACTCATCAAATTCTTTTTCTCCTATTTAAATACAAAACATATATGCATAAACATAAATCCTTCTCCCCCTTTATGAATAAAGTAAGAAAAACATGCATATATATTAAATACTTCTCAAATACGTCTCCCTCTTTTTGTCAATAATCAACAAAGGGGTTAAAGTAAAAACAAAATATTCTCCCTCTTTGTGTCAAAAACAAAAATCAACAAAGAGGTGACATAAAACAAATCAATAATAGAGAATATGCGATATACATTCATGAAGAGGAAGACGCTAAGTTAACTTCCCTACATATATACATTACATGAAAGAGGGATGACATGCCCTAATTCACATAACGCATAATATGTAATGTATAAGAGGAGATGTGAAGCTCCCCCTACACACGTGTACCGCATAAAGAAGAGTTGTCAAGCTCATCAATATAAGATACACTCAACATGAATCTATATGCAGAAGAGATGTTAAGCTCCCCTTGCATATATGCAATACAAATCAAAACATTTTTTATTTTCAAAATTTCATATTTAAAACAAAATTTTGAATTTTTCTCAATAAAACAAATTTTGAGATATCTTGTAATCAAATTTTAAGATATCATATAAAAAAATTGTTAACGGTACCACTTGTAAATCAATCAAATATTAAGATATTAATTGTAAATAACCATTACAAATTTTGAATTTTTTTTAATCAAAATAGAATCATATTGATACCAATTGAAAATTATTGTAAATTATTTTGATGCCAATTGCAATCTTAAGATACCAATTGAAAATTATTGTAAATCATTAGATACCAATTGAAGATTATTGCACAAATAAATCATATATATGTATGAAAATGAAAATACCAATAAGAATTGATATTATGGAAATTATGAAGCATACATATATAGAAAATAAAATATGAGTATATACAAAATGAAAATACCAATAGAGATCAAGTTTATAACTCATAACCTTCCACCCATTATATACTCAAGATAAAAGATTTTTCAATTAAGCTTACAAGGCATACTCGCCCATCCATCCTCCCATGACGGTGTTGGAAGGGGTTTTCACAAATAAGGTTTGAAAATATTTTTATAGTGAAAACACTACCAAATGAAGAATAATAACTAGTTAAAGATAATTTTTAAAAACTAATTAAAGATCATTCAAAAACATGAAACCAAATATATATGTCCATGAAGTATACTAAATACACAAGAAGTGACACTTGAAATCTATAAGGCTCAAAAGTAATCATGAAATAAAGTCATGAATAAACAAATAAAGTGTGAGTGTACAAAGGTCATGTAATTAGCATTATTCATGAAGATAATCAATAAAGCTCAAAAACAAACATGAATATCATTTTAACAAAACATGAAAATTCATTTTTCATATAAAGATAAAAAACATAAAAATTTATTTTTTATCTTAAAAATAAACTTCTAGGTATATGTATGTTTTTATTCAATCCTAACAATATGCATACATATCCCAAACATAAAAAAAGTCCATAATATAATTTGCATGAAGGCAAATAATTCAAGGAGTATACATGTATATTTACTAGTTGTGAATGCAAAATGCATATGCATGAAGTAAAATCATGAAAATTGGCAAAACAAGTGTAAATGAGAGAATCATCAAAACTAAGCTATACATGTGAATATAGTGAGTACAAATGAACAATGAAGTGCAAACATATATGAATTAATTTGTTGTTTACTACTTGTACATGCATATATCCAAGTTTTGATAAAAACTACATTTAAACTAGTATTTACCACAAGAAGCACAAAATAAAACATGAACATTTTAATAAACACTAAAACATGCTAAAGATCATCAATCATAAATGCATGTAAACTAAAATAGGAGTTTAGAGATAGTTATCAAACCAAAGAACTATGCTCTAATTCTCCAAAACATGGTGGTTGTCCCAGCAAACCTCCTTGATAGCGGTGCATCAAATATGTGTCCATCAAGTCCATGCATCCACCACCAAGGAACCATCCCTCTCACATTTTGTGAGAGCCCACACCTACATCAAATACAAAAGGTGGGAATTTTGGTACCCATTTTCTTTTGGGTCCTTGAGGGTGAGCATTGTAAGGAACCCAAACATTTTTCTTGTTATTAGCAAAATTAATATGATGTATTTTATCAAAACAAAATTTTGCTAAATGGGCTTTGCGGCCACAATGTGTACAAGTGTACACTCGACTATGCACATGAGTGTGAGGGTGATCGTGGCATGCAAAATGTGCATATGCATGATGTGGGTGTTGTGCATGAACATGTGGAGCTTGTTTCTTTGAAAATAAGGACTCCAGCTTATTATGATTAAATGCATATGTGCTCAAAGTTGAGCCTAAACTATCAATTTTATTTTTCAAAAATTTAATTCCATTTTTATCAATTGTTATGGCATGAAGAGCATGATCAATAGTCTTTTTCTTTTTAAAAACATTTACTTTTTCTTTTTCAACAATTTTTCTTTTTAAAGAGTTGTTTTCTTGCAAAGCAATTTCTTTTTGATTTTCCACCAAAATGATTTTATTTTTCAAAGTAGTGTTTCCTTCACAAAGATCATTCAATTTAGAAAGCAAGGAAACATTTTCATTTTTCAAACTTTTATTTTCTTTTTCAATATATGCAACTTTATTTTTAAAAGAATCATTTTCTTTTAACATGCAATCAAATTTCTTTTTCAAATTTTTGTTATCCTTTTTAATCATGTCATATTTTTCTAGGAGTTGTTGACAAAATGATGCTAGTTCATTATATGGCATTTCAACATCCTCTTCTAACTCGGATTCGGTAGTTACCTCAAAGGGGATTATTCCCTTAGACCATGTAGCACAAGTTGGAAGTGTCACATCTAACATCCGAGTCGCTCCCTGCATAATATTGTTCTTTTTCGTCAAGGGAGAGAATTGTGTTCCAAACTACAAAAGCCGAATCAATATTAGAAACCATAGATAAATATTCATCATTTAGGGTAGATCTTAAAGAATGTATGGTTTTTGCATTAGCCTCAATATTTTTGCTATTTAAACAATAGGAATCTCTAGTAGTGGCAAAATAAATATGAATACCTATGCCTTTAAGGTACAAAGACATCTTAACCTTCCAAGTTTAGATGTTAAGGATGTCAAAGGTGGGAGGTGTCATGAAATCCATGGTGTGTGTACAAATATTGTGATTAGCCTAAAAATGAGGATCTTTAACTCTAGGTTGTAAGACTCAAATCAAGAACATTTGGCTCTGATACCAATTATAAAATCACCTAGGAGGGGGGTGAATAGCTGATGGCTAATCTAATGGTCACTAAATGCGGAATTAAAAATTTTTTTACACTAAACACTAAGTATAACATAAGAGTGTAGCCGAATTCCCTGTGAAAGGCTCTGGACTAACTCCTCAAGATTCCTCTAAATAAGAGTTGAGGTGCCGCGTTGGCTCTCTTAGTTGAATACAAGTGTTAGCAAACAATCCCTAAGCATATAACAATTAAGCTCACAATATATATCAAGCATATAAGATAAAAGCAATAAAAGCATGCAAGATATAAACAAGTAAGAGATAGAGAGAGCAATCACAAACACGGGAGATTTGTTTCGAGGTTCGAGCACACTTGCTCTACGTCCCTACCTTCAACAACTATGAATGATTTCCACTAAAATCGATCCCACCGGATCACTCGGTGCCGCAACACCTACAAGATGAGTTCACACTTGAACTCCTTGGATTCTCTAGTGTTGGCCCAAAGGCCATTAGCCCAATATCCCGATGTATATTTTGATGATAACAAACCATATTTAGTTATGTATTTAACAATTTTGTTTAAAAGGATTTCAGGTTATAGAACAAGTTGATTTGACGGCTCCACGATCATGACTCACAAGTTTGGGTGCCGCTAAAGATTTGCATTCCCAAGCCAAGCACGGTAGAAAGCTTCGGGATTAAGACTTTGAAGAAAAGACCAAGATTTGTATTTTACTTTTCTTTTTAGACATTTTGTCAAAACCTAGATGTTAGAAGTAGATTTATGGGATTGTCACTCACACACATTTTAGTTTGTTTCATGGCTTCAAAAGAAATTTCATTTCCATATTTCCAACTTCATTTTAGGAATACCAAGTTTTATAAAAACCAAGTTTTGTAAAAACAATATTTTTGGAAAAACAAGTTGTTGTTAAAAAGGATTTTTCTATCAAAATGATATAACATATTTTGAGTATTAATCTATGATCATACTCTTAGATATATAGTCTAGAACTTCATTTAAAAGATCCTTAAAACATTAGACTTCAAACAAAAAAAAATCCTTTTCCTGGTTTCTGCAGTCTGTTTTTCAGACCTGACAGAGGCCGGTCGACCGTCCGGGTCGACCGACGTGCACAAGTGTGTATGTGTGCACGTCGGCCGACCGCTCGGGTCGACCGGGCACTTGACAGTGCTCTCTGTTTGTTTGGGTCGACCGGGACGGTCGACCGGTTTCCCCCAACGGTTAGAAATATGACCGTTGGTCGACCGGCAGTTGTCAGAAATTCTGACAGACTCCAACAGCTATATTTTTCTGACTGTTTTTGTTGGGATCTTCACCCAACGAATCTCTCCACCAGTTTTACCCTGTCTTCCATCCCCTATAAATAGGTGGTCACTTCAACATGATATGACAACAATTTTCACAACAATTTTACAAGTGATTTTTCAAGCTTTCATTTTAGAAAAAGATTTCCAAAGCCAAAATTTCCAAACACCCTCTTGAAGCTATACCTCTACTTCACTCTAGATATTTGCACTACACAATCCCAAATTCTACTTCTACATTTTGGTTATAGGATTATGCTAAGTAAGCTATTTGTGATCAAGTGTGATCATCTTTCTTCTTGAGCGAAGTTGTAGAGGCATCGGCCTTAAGCGAGCGAGTGTGCTCCGGGTGGTGTTGCGGCATCACGAGAGATCGGACAAGTGTGTCCTTGTATTGGCGATCCAGTGGGATCAACAATAGTGGAAATCCTTCAAGTGTGAAGGCGGGGACGTAGAGCGTGGCTCGAACCTCGGAAACATATACTCGTGTTTGCGTTTGCTCGAATTTTCTCTAAACTAAAACTCCTTTATTTCTTGCACTACTTATTGTGTTTATTATTGCTAGTCTTTTAATTTGAGCAATTTGTTAAGTAGAATTTTTAATTCCGCATTATTGTCATATTTCATATAGCCATCACCTATTCACCCCCCCTCTAGGTGATTTCAATTGGTATCAGAGCCTAACCCTAGTATTTGGTTTAACCACCTTAGGGAGATCCTTACATTTGGCTATATCTTTTTGTGCATTATATTTGTTTGTGCATTATACTTTTGTATTCATGGCATCCATTGACTTTTCTAGCATCAAGTCCCCACCCAAGTTTAATGGCTTGAACTTCCCTATTTGGAAGGTCAAGATGAACCTCTTTCTTAAGTCCCTAGGAGTTAGGGTTGCTAGGGCCATAACAAAAGAATTTAAAGAACCTCTCACCGATGAGAAACATGGTCCGAGGACACCACCAAGGACTATGAAGCAAATGCTAGAGCCCAATATGCCTTGACCCAAGCTCTAAATGAGGATGACCTATCTCGCATCATTAATTGCAAATCCGCATTTGAAGTTTGGAACATTTTAATTGTGACTCATGAGGGAACGTCACAAGTCAAAAGATCTAAGATTGACTTGTTGCGTTCTCAATATGAGAATTTCTATATGTTTGATAATGAGAGCATTGATGACATGCTCACGCGTTTCACCAAGATTACTAATGCCTTATCTTCTTTAGGTGACGCAATCGACAATGACCAAAAGATAAGGAAGGTCATTAGAGCTCTTCCCAAAGCGTGGGAAGTAAAGGCAACCACCCTCAAAGAGCTCAACGATAGGGAGGAGATGGACTTCTCCGGTTTCATCAGAAATCTCAAGACACATGAGATGGAGATGAAAGTAAGAGAAGAAAGGGAGGCGCCAAAGAAGAAAGCACTCGCCTTCAAAGCCACTCCAACCATTCATGAAGAGGATGACTCATCGAAAGATTGCGATGAGGACTTTGCCATGCTCATCCGGAAGGTGGGCAAAATGTTCTACAAGAAGGGGAGGCAAAGCAACTTCCGGAGAGGGAAACCTCAAGGAAGATATGAAAAGAAAAGAGAAGAACCCGGTCCTTGCTTCCATTGCAAGAAGATCGGACATCTTATTGCCGATTGCCCCGCACTCCAAGCAACCACCTCCAAGAATGTCCCAAAGAAGAAAAGAGCAATGGTGGCCACGTGGGATGATACGGAGTCGGAATCCGAAGAGGAGATCGACACCGCCAACATGTGCTTCATGGCACATGGGGAGGATGCTTCAAAGGTATGCTTAGAAAACTTTATTAATGATGATGAGCTAACCATGGATGAACTTGCTCAATTTTTCGAAGAATTACAACATCGGTATGAGATTTCACAATCTCAAAATAAAAAATTGAAAAAGGAAAATGATTTACTGAAAAACAAATTTGATATTGTTGTAAAAGAGAAAAATGATTTATCTAATGCTTTTGAGAAAATGAAAATTGATTTTGAAAAATATAAAATATCTTGTAAAGGAAAAACCCCCATTTCAACTCTCAACAAAAATGAATATTTGGAAATTCAAAACGTGTTGAAACTTTAGATAATACTTTAAAGAAGTGTGCTTTTGATTTAAATAAATTTGCTTCTAGGTTTCCCAAAGGAGTAACCCAAGGAAAACACACTCACCATAAATATGCACGGAAACA
This sequence comes from Agave tequilana, assembly GCA_038442645.1. Classification (NCBI taxonomy): domain Eukaryota; kingdom Viridiplantae; phylum Streptophyta; class Magnoliopsida; order Asparagales; family Asparagaceae; genus Agave; species Agave tequilana. The sequence goes on from JAVJIF010004906.1 coordinate 265,045, forward strand.
TGAACACACACATAAGCATGCTTTTATGTATAGTAGTGGTAGGATTTATGTTTGCACGCATTGTGACCGCAAAGGCCATTTAGAAAAGTTTTATTATGCTAAACATAATATACCAAGTAAACATGTTTGGGTTCGCCCCGGTACTAACCCTATAGGACCCAAGAAAACATGGGTACCAAAAGATCCACCAAACTTAAATGATACAGGTGGATCTTCATCCTCCAAGACTTAGGGGGAGACGGTGCCCGGGTAGTGGATGCAACAAGGCTCAAAGAACACATCGCGCTTGCATCGCTATCATGGAGGCACCTATTTTGGAGATTGCCCTCGTTTGGTAACCTCTCCATTTAAAAGTTTTTAATTTTGGTTATATATACAAATGTATAGGATTGTTAGCTTACTTTTATGCTACATTGATATATGTTAGTGTAAACCTACATCTCTATCATGATTGTGTATATGCCATATTTTAATTTTGATATCTTGTCTTTTATACCATATTTATTGAATGTCCACATGTCTAGCCTAGATTATATATCTATATATACACATTGTATTTCAAAACTAGAAATAAATTTTGTAAAAATTTCAAATTCAAAGCAAATACATTAGAGATGGCAATTGCGCACCTCAACTCATTCATGAGGAATCAAGAGGATGAAGTTCAGAACCCTTCACCGGGTATTCGGCTTCAACATCTCTAAAAACTTTGTTTTTGTATGAAAAAAATTAAATAAAATGTCTTGTGTGAATTTTTGGTTGATATGATAACTTAATGAAGATTTAAAACATATTGTTGTAATCTTGTATTTTAAATATATCCTACTTGTATTTGTTAAAATTTCCTTTTAAAATTTTTTTTAAGGGCATTTGCTGTTGACAGGTTTTTGGCAAAGCCGGCCGACCGGCTCTGAGTCCCGGTCGACCGACTTCGCCTGGAAGAATAGCCTTTTATTCTTCTCTGTTGCCGGCCGACCCGTACGGTCGACCGCTCTGTGTTACAGAGCTCTCAGGTTTTGTGGGTCGACCGACCCGGTCGACCGTGCGTCGATTTCATGCCCTAATCTGTCTATTTATAACACTGTTTCTCTCACTCTCTCTCACTTTCAACCGGCAATTTTCTTTCCCCTCTTTCTCTCAAATTTCAAACTCTCAAATCCACTCAAATTCCTTCATAATCCGAGTTTGATTCCCTCTCTTGGTGTTGGATCTTCAACTTCAGGGCCTCTTCTCCGTCTATTTCGAAGAAATTCGAAGTCCTCTCAGATCTAGGGTTTGTGATTCTTATTTCAGGTAAAAATCACATTTTTCTTGTTGTCCTTAATATCTAGTTTTAAGTTCTTCATACCCTTGTCAAGATCTTTAGGTTTCCTTGTTGATTAGATCAAGCCCTAACTATTTTAACCTAAAATCATCCATTTTCACCAAAATGTCTAAAAGATCTAGGAGTGAGAAAAGAAAAACTGTGGTTCCTTCCTCATCCTCCACCCCTAAACCTAAACGTCTTTTCATTAATGACCTTGCTGAAAATAGATTCATCCAACTTTCAAAGAAATCAATCATTTCAGGGAGATGTGTTATTCTCAAAGATTTTGAACATCTCAACATCCCTCGCATCCTGAGAAGAAATTCATTGGACCAGTTTATGGCCATTAGGGAACCAGTATACACCTCCCTAGTGCATTACTTCTATTCCAATTATGCTTTCGAGGGAAATCGAGTTAGATCTCGTGTTCTAGGAAGGGATATTGACATTCCTCTAGGACAATTCGCTGATTTATTGCATCTCTCCTCTGAAGGAGTTGATGTTTACTCCTTTGATCTCCAGAACTTTGAGTATCCGGCCGGTGAATCTGCGCTCACCGCGTCTACCTTGATTCACGGGGATGACAACCCGGTTTAGTAAGAAATGAGGAGGTTAACAAGTTCACCCTCACCTCCCAAATTCTTGCTAAATTTATCTTTTACAATATTTTATCAAAATCTGGTGAGTATAGCAATGCCAGGGGACCAGTTCCTCTAATCATCTATTGCCTTCTGAAAGGCATCAAGATTGATATCCCTCATTTCATTGCTACTCATACGGCCTCAGATCAGATCCGCAAGCCCGGTAGGCACTTGCCTTATGGGATGCTTATCACTTATCTTCTTCAGAGACTAGGTTTTGATCTATCTTCAGAGAGTCCTCAACCCGCTGTGAACTTAGACAGCGTTCTTTTGAAGAGGATGCAAGCTCAGATGCGTCGTCACGCTCTTGAACAGGCTCCTGTTCCTCCTGCTGTTGTTCCAGGGTCATCTTCGGCCCCAGGGTCCTCTTCTGCCCCAGGGACTTCCTCTGCTCCCGGGCCATCTATATCTCCTGATTTTCAGTCCTTCATTTCTTCTGAGATTCGCTCTCAGATCCAGGAGCACCAGTCTTGGATCGAGCAGCGAGATGCAGCCTTTCGTGCGGAATGGACTTGCGCTTTCAGGGAATTCGCAATGATATGTCTTACTTTGCTGACTCCATGAGATACGTGGACTCGCAATTTGAGGCACTCTTTGTGAAATTCAATATGCTTGGTCCTGATCCCACATCCATTGCCCGACCACTTCCATCCTCCGGTCCTCCATTTCCTGCCAGAGATCCTTCTGCGGCTCCACCTCCACAGCCAGGTGTCGCAGGCATTGATCCAGAGGAGGCAGCAGCTTCTTCTTCTTCTTCAGAGGAAGACGATGATGGTGATGAGAAGATGGCTGAGGGTGTTGCTGCAGAGAGCTCGTCTGAGGAAGACGATGATGAGGAGGACGACGATGCTGGTGGTGCTGAGTGACCTGCCCCTTTTGATGATGTCAAAAAGGGAGAGAGTTATTGTTGGGAGAGACTCTCTGAGAGACATTTTCACTTCTGGGCTTATATTTTGTGTTTGTATTTTGTATTTATGTTGGACATCTTTTGTGTTATTTTTAGTAGTGTCATGTACTGGATATTTGATGTGTTTGTGTTGTGAACATGTGTTTCTCTTTATGTATGAACATGATTATCTTTTATGGCATGAGTTATTTTTGGCATAGACTTGTATATGATTGCTTTATTTGTGTCGCTCATCTATGCCTAAGTACCTTTTATATTTTTTTTTATATGCATGTGCTTTTATGTATTTTTTGTATATGCATGTGTTGAGGGGGAGCTTCACTTGAAGTCTCCACCCAAAATATTTGTAATAACTATATATGTTTTGTCATCATCAAAAAGGGGGAGATTGTTGGCCCAAAGGCCATTAGCCCAATATCCCGATGTATATTTTGATGATAACAAACCATATTTAGTTATGTATTTAACAATTTTGTTTAAAAGTATTTCAGGTTATAGAACAAGTTAATTTGACGGCTCCACGATCAAGACTCACAAGTTTGGGTGCCGCTAAAGATTTGCATTCCCAAGCCAAGCACGGTAGAAAGCTTCGGGATCAAGACTTTGAAGAAAAGACTAAGATTTGTATTTTACTTTTCTTTTTAGACATTTTGTCAAAACCTAGATTTTAGAAGTAGATTTATGGGATTGTCACTCACACACATTTTAGTTTGTTTCATGGCTTCAAAAGAAATTTCATTTCCATATTTCCAACTTCATTTTAGGAATACCAAGTTTTATAAAAACCAAGTTTTGTAAAAACAATATTTTTGGAAAAACAAGTTGTTGTTAAAAAGGATTTTTCTGTCAAAATGATATAACATATTTTGAGTATTGATCTATGATCATACTCTTAGATATATAGTCTAGAACTTCATTTAAAAGATCCTTAAAACATTAGACTTCAAACCAAAAAAATCCTTTTCCTGGTTTCTGCAGTCTATTTTTCAGACCTGACAGAGGCCGGTCGACCGTCCGGGTCGACCGACGTGCACAAGTGTGTATGTGTGCACGTCGGCCGACCGCTCGGGTCGACCGGGCACTTGACAGTGCTCTCTTTTTGTTTGGATCGACCGGGGTGGTCGACCGGTTTCCCCCAACGGTCAGAAATATGACCGTTGGCGGTCGACCGACCCGGTCGACCGGCAGTTGTCAGAAATTCTGACAGACTCCAACAGCTATATTTTTCTGACTGTTTTTGTTGGGATCTTCACCCAACGAATTTCTCCACCAGTTTTACCCTGTCTTCCATCCCCTATAAATAGGTGGTCACTTTAACATGATATGACAACAATTTTCACAACAATTTTATAAGTGATTTTTCAAGCTTTCATTTTAGAAAAAGATTTCCAAAGCCAAAATTTCAAACACCCTCTTGAAGCTATACCTCTACTTCACTCTAGATATTTGCACTACACAATCCCAAATTCTACTTCTACATTTTGGTTATAGGATTGTGCTAAGTAAGCTATTTGTGATCAAGTGTGATCATCTTTCTTCTTGAGCGAAGTTGTAGAGGCATCGGCCTCAAGCGAGCGAGTGTGCTCCGGTGGTGTTGCGGCATCATGAGAGATCGGACAAGTGTGTCCTTGTATTGGCGATCCAGTGAGATCAACAATAGTGGAAATCCTTCAAGTGTGAAGGTGGGGACGTAGAGCGTGGCTCGAACCTCGGAATCATATACTCGTGTTTGCGTTTGCTCGAATTTTCTCTAAACTCAAACTCCTTTATTTCTTGCACTACTTATTGTGTTTATTATTGCTAGTCTATTAATTTGAGCAATTTGTTAAGTAGAATCTTTAATTCCGCATTATTGTCATATTTCATATAGCCATCACCTATTCACCCCCCCTCTAGGTGATTTCATCTAGTCCCGTACACACCGTAAGCCCACTAGCTCGCCGAGGTCGTACCTCAAACAAAGAGTTCACACACGAACTCGAAACACCGCGAACCCGCAAGTCCGCCTCCTCAAAGTACAAAAATGAACTTTAGTGATCACAATACTTTGATCACCTAAAATGCTCTCACATCAAAGATCCCTATAGGTAGATATAGCAATGGATGGCTCAAGTGTTGTGTGAGAAAACAAGGATTGAAATGGTGGAGGAAAAACTCAAGAAAATCACTATTAGAAGACTCTTGATAAACTCCCCTTTTGATTGGAAATATTTGGCTCTAAAACTTGTGGATATAACCACTGAAATAAGTAGGAAAAACTAGCCCAAAAACTTCTTTTAAATCTTGTAGAAAACAGCCCCCAAAAGTCCCAATTTATAGAGCTAGAAAAACTAGCCGTTGGGAGCCAGGTTGGCCTGTGGGTCGACCGCCCGGTCGACCGGCCAACGGTCAGAAATCTGACCGTTGTGCCATTGGTCGACTGGCCCAGTCGACCGAGGCCTGAATACAGAGAGCTTATTCTTTGTCCGGTCAACCGGCCCGGTCGACCGGGGCTTTCCAGAGAGCAGAGCTCTCTGGCGGTCGACCAACCCGGTCGATCGGCCCTCCAGCCAAGCTGGCGTGCACGTTCTGTGTACGTCGGTCGACCGACTCGGTCGACCGACTTCAAACTTGGTCGACCGGTCCGGTCGACAGGCAGAAGCCAGATAGGTCAGTTTTGGGATTGAAAAATTTGGTCATTTTGGCTCAAATAAAATCCCATAAAATATGAAAAATCTACAAAAATAGTTTTAACATTATACTTTGATAATCAAACATGCTTGAGCAAAATTAAGACATGTTACAAATAATTTGAACTATTTTTGTAACTTGAGAATTTTGGCTAAAAATGAAAACTGTATTTTTCTAAAATTGGTTTTTCCAAAACTTCTTCAAATACACAAATAAGATATTTTAAACACTTTTAAAGCATAGAGTGTATGGATATGATCCACTGCACATACATGGTGAAATATCTATGTTTTTGACAGTAAGCTCTAAATATGGTTTTGGTTTAAACATACATGCTTGAATTCCAAAAACCAAACCGACATTTTTAAAAGAAAATTCTTTTGTATTTTTCCAAAATATAAATTCTTTTATGAAAACATATCTAAATCAAGAGTGTGTGTATGATATACTTGAGCAATCCACCAACTATTCTATCCTTTACATTTTATCTAAAAATAAAATCATATAAAAACAAACGTAGACACAAGTCTTGATCTTGAAGGTCTTCACTTGAAGTCTTCACATCTTCTTGACTTGGTCCAAATACGATCCATAGAGCTAGACTCCTCTTGAGTACTTGATGTGGTCTTGATGCACAAGTTCTTGAATCAAACCGTACTAGCTCCAAAACTTGACTTTAAATCCTTTGTTGAAGCTACACACCTACTAAGATCTTGATTACAAATCTGAAACTAAATAAACACAAGATCATTAGTAATATAACTACATGAGGTGATCATAATCAAAACTAGAGTGATAGGCCTTTGGGCCAACAAATAGTCAATAAGAAAAAGCAACCAAGCCTGCTCTAAGGTAAACCTTGGACGTAGACAACTCCTAATTGTTGATTGTCTATAGGAGGTATAATGCAGACTCTAACTACAAGCTAATCATCTAGGTCAGGGCAAGGTTGGTGGGAGGTATCACGCAAAAGTGACGGGCTTAATTAAGTCAAACAACCAGCCTTGAGGGTTTCGCCCCTCAATTCCTGTCCTTTGACACCAATTTGGCAGGAGTCAACTTCTAATACCTTCCCCCTTAGGATAATCTCCTAATGAATTTGAGATGTCACTAAAGCTAACGTATATTAGGTTTCAGGTTAGGCTTAGACTATGCATGCTTGGAGATGATTTGTGGGTTAATGAAGGGTAATGACTCCCCCACCTTATCTTGTGTTGGGTTTTGCCCTTAAAATTGATTGTGCAAGTGTGCAAGTGTAAAGCAAGTAACAATCAAAAAGCAAATAAATTGCCCAAGAATTTTTCTATGCTAGATGCTATGAAAACGTACCTTGTCTCCAGCTCTCAGCAGTAATTGAAAAAGAAACATAATTAGATAAATGCCTATAATGCAAGTCTAAACGTTTTTTAAGTTATTAGCAATCAATCAGATTACTGTTGAATTAAAAATAGGGTTATGTCAATATCAGAAATAACAAAAATAACACTTGCAGAAACTGTATTTCTGTAAAGTAATATGTCCTGCAGAAAAGAGTTTTTAGTAGTCCAAAAAGAAAGCTTTTGCTCGGTAATCTCTTGAAATTATATTTCTTACTTTCTAGAGTAGGGCACAGAATAGCAAATCTTCTTCTGCAATGCTTGAACAGTAAATCTAATTTCTTTCACTCTGAAACAAAAAATCAAAATTGTTAAAGAATTAATACATCGTTCACCAACATTTGATTGGTAGAAATTAGAGAATACTATGCAGCTTAGGGCTAACGGGTCGTGTCCACGAGGAGGAATGCGATGAATGCATTTCAATGTTTTATTTTTAAAAACAAGAATTAGTGTTGGTGTTTTTTTAATTGAAAAGAAAATAGAGATTAGAGAAGTGATTTGATAAAAACTTGAAAATTTGGTGAAGGTTGTAGAGAAGATGATTTTTTAGAAAATACTTTAAGAGTGGTTTTGTTGTGATTTAAGTTATGAAAAAGATTCGGGCACGCTAATCTTTAACTCAACTATTTAATTTCTCAAGAAAGTTTTAATGCCTCACTCTAGTCATAAGCAAAACACAAAGTCTCTTTTGAGTGTTCAAGTAAAACAATTAAGATGGTTTTGTTTTAAAGATTGGAAACTTTTTTTTATACAATATTAAAATAGAATGTTAAACCATCAAGCGAGGAAGCAAGTATGAAATAAAAATGATTTAGAAATATTTGCGTGTTTGAAATAAATATTTAAAGTTTAACACCCATCCTCATGTGCCTTCAAAAACAGAGTTTGACTTTGGCATACCAATGATTCCAGTGGTGTTGCTTTTATGAAAACCAATAAAGACAAGACGGGTAGAAGATATGATTAGCGAGCCCAGAAAAAACACTTAGCTACTCATGATCAATATAAAACAATGTATATAAAACAAATGTAACATACCAGATAGTTTGTAGAAGAAGAAGATCTTGAATCTTTATTGATGCCACTTCAACTTCGGATTACAATCACTCTTTCTATCTCTCACTTATTTCTGAATTGAACTACAAAAATAAAAATGAGATATAATTTCTCATAAGCTATCTAACAATGATCCTGAATCCTAAAAAAAAAGTAAGAAACTTAAATTAATATTCGGTCCCTTCTTCTATAAACTTCTTATTTTTATAGGCAAAAACCCAGAGGGGAGAGGAGTGAGGAGATAAGGGGAGAAAATGCTCCCTTATCTCCACCAGATGGTCGCAAAAATGGGGCCAAAGCTGCGTTTCCGCTAGTTACATGCAAGGGGAGATTTTGCTGGCGGTTGGTTTTATCCCCTTTTATCTGACAAATTTTTTGTTTGATCTCCGGTATTGATCTGACTTTCAGTGATCCTGAAGCTAACCGATTTGGATTCATACAAAACTGAATTAATTGATTTTATTTGATGTGATCCTCCCTGATATGCATTGATCTTTAGCTGGAATCATGAGTATCCTCCTGAATATTTATCCCTTTCTTTAATTTAGATTTAAATCAGAATTAAAGTGGGTTCTTAGGCTCAATTTTCTTCACCCCCATTAGTAATGGGCCTGCATTTTATTAAAGAAAAAATAAGACTAAATACATGATTTATTAGACAATGAATATAGGAATGTGACATTATATACGCAATATAGGTGACTAATCACACGCTCACGAACCTGAGATTCATGCTTCTTTACCCACTTTCGTGGATTTATCTTTGTTCCAATAGCTGCAAATAGTTTGACATTCTTATCAATGTCTTCAACTTGTCCAATATTAAAACTGGTTATATGATCTCCACCAGGTGTCATATCCGATGAAGTTCTTACTGATACCGAGCCAACTGGAGGTAGTGGAGTAGCATCAATGATTGAGTTTTTTTCTGCACACAAAATAAAGTATTTTAGATTTAGAACAAAATGTGCAAGTGCTCAATTCGAATCCGCGGTAGCAGTGGCTATGCGGGTCGTGATCCTCAGGGAGGGACTAGCGATGGAAGCGTTTGTAAGTTATCTCTAAAATTTTTTAATATTTTAATGTTAAGTTAGGAAGAAAGAAGATAGAGAATAAGAAATGATATTTACAATGGAAGAAAAGAAATTGAGAATGTGGTAGTGTGAGATCTAAACTAAAGAAATAAAGAAAGCAAACTACACATACATACCTCTTCAGTCTGCTTACCTTTGAACCGTTGCGACGATTTACCTTTTCTTGGAAGGCGTACAAGTATGGCGTATAGGATCGTCTGTCTTCTTGATCTACACTATGAAAATAAAGACAAACTATGAAGACTTGTTCATCGCCATGGGCCATCAAGGGCTCTTCTTCGGCTAGGCAGTCTCGAAGCAATTGGTTCTCATGGTGAGCAAGACATTAGAGAAACAACAATAGAAGAAAACAAAAACTGAGATACACAAGAATCAACAAGAATAAAAGAACATAACATAATAAAAAAGAACGAACCTCGATTCGATTTATTTAACAATGGCGAAAAAGCAAAACTTACACCGATTGTCACCCTCAGTACAAGTAGATCTCCTTCCTCCATGAGAACATCATCTCCTCTCAGTTTACAAAAAGGAAAAGTAGAAATTACAAAAGAGAAAAGAAAATCTAAACTAGAAGAAGAAAGCCTAAAACCCTAGATTTGGCCCTCTGGCTCTGCCTCTGGACGCCCTTTACGGTTGCTCTGCAGGGGTATTTATAGGTGCAGAAGGTAGTAGAGTCCCATAACAACTCCTCAACGAAAGCGGTTGCCCAGACTTATCCAATCTACCGCGAAAACGCGGCTTGGGCCGCGTTTCCGCGGCCAAGCAGTGTCGGCTGGCCACGCGCTTTGGCGCGTGGCTTCTCCTGTTCCGTCCATCTGGTCGTTTCCTTCTGGAAGCTGCATCCTGGCTCTTAATCTTTGGATTTGGATATAACTTGGGAATCAAGTTACCTAGATCTCAAATCTTTTATCCACGAATTTGTGATCTTAAATTCTCCTTCTTTGGCTTTTATCCTCATCTGCAAGTTTTTATGGTTGAATAGAAGTCTATCCTTCCCTCTTCTTTGTATTTGCAACTTTTGCCCTTGTGTATTTGCACTTTTGACAATTAATATTTGCACTTTTGCACTTGGGCTTGAATATGGGCTTTTGGGCTTCTTTTTTAGCTTTATTTCTTTATTTTAATATTTCGAGGCCTGCACACAATAAATCATAAAATATTAGTAAATGTGCAGAATTATAGGAAAAAAATATGAAAATGTGATGGTAAATATAATGATAAAAATGCACTTTTCACTACCAATCACACCCCCACACTTATCTTTTTGCTCGTCCTCGAGTAAAAATCAAAGAGAAAAAGAAAAATTAATCTAACCTAACTCACTTTCGTAGGAATCACGGTTGCACTTAGCATGTGCAACAATCCGTTAAACCCCTAGGTTACCCTAGAGGATGAGTGTTGTCTCGTGAGGGTTTTCAGCGGATTACACCCACAAAATCCATAAAAAGGAAAATATTTGAAATACTTTTGAAGAGACTAAGTAATCTATAAGTTTTTAGGATCCTCAATTTTATTCATTCTTAAACTTAGTCTTTATATAGTAAATTGTTATCCATTTTAGGTAAGGTCAAAATTGAATTTTTGTATAGTCTTTTTCGTTACCCTAAGTCATATGCATCCTTGTGAATTTTTACTAGAAATTCCTTAACTTGGACTCTCATGCCTCTTTATATATATATTTTTTCTTTTTTTTTAATATGTATAACTCATCTAATTTTCTTTCGAGTAAGCATGAAGGCTTCTTGAGGCTCTCATACCTAACTAATTGACTATTAGATGTGTTAATACATATATGAGTAATTTTTCTTAGTTTCCTTAGGCTTTCTAATCCACCCATGTAACGAACTTAAAGTCGATGACTCCCAAACCGGTTGGCTTTAGGGCACTAGGTGAGAAAACACCCCGCGGACTCAAATTCGAGTGAACTAGGCCCCAAAACTAAGGACTTTATTTTATTTACTCACCTTTAGGCATGAATACTTATGCTTCTTGAGGCACATGTATCCAGCTTAATTGGTGATTTTTTTATTATTTTTTATGAGGCACAAGGGTCTTTGTCTTAGAATCCTAGATATGCATTAGGTATGCACATTTCATTAAGGTAAAAATTAAGACTAATTAATTATTCAATTTCTCCTCCTATACCTAAAATTTAAACAATTTATTTATTTTGACCAAGTTTTTAGAAATCCTAATCATGATTTTCCTAATCCTTAAAACTAACTTAGATTTCTTTCAAAAGATAAGTCAAAATATTGTCCTTTTTTATTTTTATTTTTTTATTTTTTTAATCAAATTTTTGTTAGTTTCTAACTATGTTAGTATGTTAGTAAAGCCTACCCCCACACTTATCTCATGCATTGTCCTCAATGTATGAATGAATGCATATATGCATGAAAAAGAACAAGGGAAGGCAGAAGTTATCTCAAGGTGGTGGTTCTGGTGGTGGTCTAATTGGTCCACGAAATGCGGCCCAATCTACTTTTTATGGAATTCGGGGGAACCCACCAGTGATTTTTCTTATATAACCCACTGAAATGTATGTAAAATTATTTTTTAAAATTTCCACCCCATCAAATTTCCATAATTCATAATTATTTTCAGAGTCAATTGTGTCAACCTCCTCGTCCCAAAATGGAGTATGAAAAGATGGAATTATTGACTTGGACGTGGGAAGTACGGGAACGAATACCGACTCAGGAAAGAAATTTAAATCAAGTAATGGTTCAGGAGTCAGGCTAGGTTCAGGAAGTGGGTCCAAATCTATAAGTTGAAGCTCAAGTCCACAATAATCTTCCCACAATGGAATGTGACTCAATGTTGGTGATTCAAGTTTAGGAATGATAGGTGTGGGAATCAAAACTGACTCTAAAAGATTACCTAAGTCGAGTAACAAAACAGGAGTCAATAATGATTCGGGAATTTGAACTTGATCACAGATTTGAGAATCTAGGTCACATATCTCATTGGGTTCAATTTCATAAAAATGAGAACTTGCCAATTTATCCATAGGACTTTCAAAATTGCAAAATTGGTCAAGTTCAATATGATAATCAAAAATGGGTGATTCAATTTCATGATGAATTGGAACAGGATCCAATGTTGACTCGGAAAAAGTAAAATCAGGTGGAGATACCGGAGTCATTATTGAATCAGGAACTAAAATTGAATCATCAAGTTGGGGATCATGATCATATTCATGCTCAAGTTCTATTTCAGGAAAGGAATAACTTGCCAAACTATCAAAAATTGGAGTTTCAGCAAGTTCACATTGTGGTACTGAATTAGAATCTTGTTGTCCAAGGCAACGTGGCTTGTCGGCTCTAACAGAATGGCTAACCATATCAGAAATGGCCGAACGGTGAGAACGTAAAGATTGAACCATCAAATCTATATCATGATCACGGGCTAATCTAGCCTGAGTCATGCTGCAAGCATCTATTCATAGTTGATAGGTGCATCATGTTGTGATTGGACTGGAAAGGATGAAGTGTAATTGGGATGAAGTTGTGAGTCGGTGGACTCACGCATAATCATGTCTGCGATTGATGGTAATTGTTGCTTGGACTCATGCATACTTATCATTTCCCCGATAGATGGTATTCTATTCTGAATGGGTGGATCTGAGTATGACTCTTGGGAATATTGTGGACAAGGTGGAGACGGAGGACAGGTCAGTTGAAAATTGGACTCGGGGGAATCGAAACCCTATGAACTTTGTGAAGAGTTGAAATTATTATAGAATTATAGTTATAAGATGGGGGGTATGGGTTATATTCATTCGGATAAGACCATTCCGGCACACTAGGTTGGTCAAAGTTGTGATATGCCGGGTTGGTAATATCCGAAAAATAGTTAGGTGTGTAATATGGATTAAAATTGGAAAAATTATTATTATATGCCATATCACACCAACACAACAAAGAAAAAGAAAACAAACAAATAAACAAACAAAAAAGAAAAAATTCTAACCTAAGTTAGGGTAGACCTATGACCTAGACGACTCCTAACTGGTTAGACTGTCCACGAAAGGTAGGGTGCAGACTTTGACCACAAGTTAATCAGCCAGGTCAGGGCAAGAGTGGTGGGAGGTTTTCCGTCAAAGACGTTCCTTAATTAAATAACCACCAATCTTCGGGCTTTCGGCCCTCAATCCCCTTCCTAGACACTGATTAGGCAGGAGTCAACTTCCAGCACTGTTCCCCCTTAGGATAATCTCCTAATTGAGTCCGAGATATCCCTAGGGCCAACGTCTACTAATTTTAAGTTAGGCTTGGGTTAGTGAGTGCTTAGGATATGATTTTTGGGCTAAGGAAGGGTGATGAAATCCCCACCTTATCTTGTTAATGGGTTATGCCCTTAGAATAAATTTGTGCAAGTGTACAAAATATGTAAATAAGATTCACTCAAAGCATCAACCAAGAGATGAGTCCTATTCTACATGCAATGCGAACGTACCTTGCTCCAGCACTCTTCAACAGTAAAAATAAAGGAATTGAAAAGACACGTGCCTAATATGCAACGTCTAATCAATTTTTATCTTTAACAATAAGTATCTTACTGTTGATTAATTAGCAGCAAGCAGGGTTATCACAGAATAAAGTTTAACAGAGCAGTAGACAGATATTGCAATTTGCAGCAACCTGCAAAAAAATGGATCAGTAGGGAACTACTCAGGCCGCGGTTTCGTGGCAATTGCCGCGTTTCCGCGGCTCTGAAGTAGGCTCTTGTGCTCTGCCTTCGAGGGCAGAGGCACAGAGTTGCTATTTGTCCACTTTTGCTGTCAGTTTTCATGTTCTCCAAACGTGCAAACAGAAAGAATAAAAGAATTAGTTAAAAAACTTTTTTATTTTTAGAGAAAAACTTACCGTCCCTCCCCGGCAACGGCGCCAAAATTTTGATTGAGTTTTTTCTGCACACAAAATAAAGTATTTTAGATTTAGAACAAAATGTGCAAGTGCTCAATTCGAATTCGCGGTAGCAGTGGCTATGCGGGTCGTGATCCTCAGGGAGGGACTAGCGATGGAAGCGTTTGTAAGTTATCTCTAAATTTTTTTATTATTTTAATGTTAAGTTAGGAAGAAAGAAGATAGAGAAGAAGAAATGATATTTACAATGGAAGAAAAGAAATTGAGAATGTGGTAGTGTGAGATCTAAACTAAAGAAATAAAAGAAAGCAAACTACACATACATACCTCTTCAGTCTGCTTACCTTTGAACCGTTGCGACGATTTACCTTTTCTTGGAAGGCGTACAAGTATGGCGTATAGGATCGTCTGCCTTCTTGATCTACACTATGAAAATAAAAGACAAACTATGAAGACTTGTTCATCGCCATAGGCCATCAAGGGCTCTTCTTCGGTTAGGCAGTCTCGAAGCAATTGGTTCTCATGGTGAGCAAGACATTAGAGAAACAACAATAGAAGAAAACAAAAACTGAGATACACAAGAATCAACAAGAATAAAAGAACATAACATAATAAAAAAGAACGAACCTCGATTCGATTTATTTAACAATGGCGGAAAAACAAAACTTACACCGATTGTCACCCTCAGTACAAGTAGATCTCCTTCCTCCATGAGAACATCATCTCCTCTCAATTTACAAAAAGGAAAAATAGAAATTACAAAAGAGAAAAGAAAATCTAAACTAGAAGAAGAAAGCCTAAAACCCTAGATTTGGCCCTCTAGCTCTGCCTCTGGACGCCCTTTACGGTTGCTCTGCAGGGGTATTTATAGGTGCAGAAGGTAGTAGAGTCCCATAACAACTCCTCAACGAAAGCGGTTCCCCAGACTTATCCAATCTGCCGCGGAAACGCGGCTTGGGCCGCGTTTCCACGGCCAAGCAGTGTCGGCTGGCCACGCGCTTTGGCGCGTGGCTTCTCCTGGTCCGTCCATCTGGTCGTTTCCTTCTGGAAGCTGCATCCTGGCTCTTAATCTTTGGATTTGGATATAACTTGGGAATCAAGTTACCTAGATCCCAAATCTTTTATCCACGAATTTGTGATCTTAAATTCTCATTTTTTGGCTTTTATCCTCATCTGCAAGTTTTTAGGGTTGAATAGAAGTCTATCCTTCCCTCTTCTTTGTATTTG
Source organism: Agave tequilana (assembly GCA_038442645.1). NCBI lineage: Eukaryota > Viridiplantae > Streptophyta > Magnoliopsida > Asparagales > Asparagaceae > Agave > Agave tequilana. The sequence goes on from JAVJIF010004906.1 coordinate 280,196, forward strand.
CAACTTTTGCCCTTGTGTATTTGCACTTTTGACAATTAATATTTGCACTTTTGTACTTGGGCTTAAATATGGGCTTTTGGGCTTCTTTTAAGCTTTATTTCTTTATTTTAATATTTCGAGGCCTGCACACAATAAATAATAAAATATTAGTAAATGTGCAGAATTATAGGAAAAAAATATGAAAATGTGATGGTAAATATAATGATAAAAATGCACTTTTCACTACCAATCACACCCCCACACTTATCTTTTTGCTCATCCTCGAGTAAAATTCAAAGAGAAAAAGAAAAATTAATCTAACCTAACTCACTTTCGTAGGAATCACGGTTGCACTTAGCATGTGCAACAAGCCGTTAAACCCCTAGGTTACCCTAGAGGACGAGTGTTGTCTCGTGAGGGTTTTCAGCAGATTACACCCACAAAATCCATAAAAAGGAAAATATTTGAAATACTTTTGAAGAGACTAAGTAATCTATAAGATTTTAGGATCCTCATTTTTATTCATTCTTAAACTTAGTCTTTATATAGTAAATTGTTATCCATTTTAGGTAAGGGTCAAAATTGAATTTTTGTATAGTCTTTTTCATTACCCTAAGTCATATGCATCCTTGTGAATTTTTACTAGAAATTCCTTAACTTGGACTCTCATGCCTTTTATATATATATTTTTTTTCTTTTTTTTTTAATATGTATAACTCATATAATTTTCTTTCGTGTAAGCATGAAGGCTTCTTGAGGCTCTCATACCTAACTAATTGACTATTAGATGTGTTAATGCATATATGAGTAATTTTTCTTAGTTTCCTTAGGCTTTCTAATCCACCCATGTAACGAACTTAAAGTCGATGACTCCCAAACCGGTTGGCTTTAGGGCACCAGGTGAGAAAACACCCCGCGGACTCAAATTCGAGTGAACTAGGCCCCAAAACTAAGGACTTTATTTTATTTACTCACCTTTAGGCATGAATACTTATGCTTCTTGAGGCACATGTATCCAGCTTAATTGGTGATTTTTTTATTATTTTTTATGAGGCACAAGGGTCTTTGTCTTAGAATCCTAGATATGCATTAGGTATGCACATTTCATTAAGGTAAAAATTAAGACTAATTAATTATTCAATTTCTCCTCCTATACCTAAAATTTAAACAATTTATTTATTTTGATCAAGTTTTTAGAAATCCTAATCATGATTTTCCTAATCCTTAAAACTAACTTAGATTTCTTTCAAAAGATAAGTCAAAATATTGTCGTTCTTTTTTATTATTATTTTTTTAAATTTTTTTTTAATCAAATTTTTGTTAGTTTCTAACTATGTTAGTATGTTAGTAAAGCCTACCCCCACACTTATCTCATGCATTGTCCTCAATGTATGAATGAATGCATATATGCATGAAAAAGAACAAGAGAAGGCAGAAGTTACCTCAAGGTGGTGGTTCCGGTGGTGGTCTAATTGGTCCACGAAATGCGGCCCAATCTACTTTTTGTGGAATTCGGGGAAACCCACCAGTGATTTTTCTTATATAACCCACTAAAATGTATGTATAATTATTTTTAAAATTTCAACCCATCAAATTTCCATAATTCATAATTATTTTCAGAGTCAATTGTGTCAACCTCCTTGTCCCAAAATGGAGTATGAAAAGATGGAATTATTGACTTGGACGTGGGAAGTACGGGAACGAATACCGACTCAGGAAAGAAACTTAAATCAAGTAATGGTTCAGGAGTCGGGCTAGGTTCAGAAAGTGGGTCCAAATCAATAAGTTGAAGCTCAAGTCCACAATAATCTTCCCACAATGGATTGTGACTCATTGTTGGTGATTCAAGTTCAGGAATGATTGGTGTGAGAATCAAAACTGACTCTAAAAGATTACCTAAGTCGGGTAACAAAACAGGAGTCAATAATGATTCGGAAATTTGAACTTGATCACAGATTTGAGAATCTAGGTCACATATCTCATTGGGTTCAATTTCATAAAAATGAGAACTTGCCAATTTATCCATGGGACTTTCAAAATTGCAAAATTGGTCAAGTTCAATATGATCATCAAAAATGGGTGATTCAATTTCATGATGAATTGGAACAGGATCCAATGTTGACTCGGGAAAAGTAAAATCAGGTGGAGATACCGGAGTCATTATTGAATCAGGAAGTAAAATTGAATCATCAAGTTGGGGATCATGATCATATTCATGCTCAAGTTCCATTTCAGGAAAGGAATAACTTGCCAAACTATCAAAAATTGGAGTTTCAGCAAGTTCACATTGTGGTACTGAATTAGAATCTTGTTGTCCAAGGCAACGTGGCTCGTCGGCTCTAACAAAATGGTTAACCATATCAGAAATGGCCGAACGGTGAGAACGTAAAGATTGAACCATCAAATCTATATCATGATCACGGGCTAATCTAGCCTGAGTCATGGCTGCAAGCATCCTTTCATAGTTGATAGGTGCATCATGTTGTGATTGGACTGGAAAGGATGAAGTGTAATCGGGATGAAGTTGTGAGTCGGTGGACTCACGCATAATCATGTCTGCGATTGATGGTAATTGTTGCTTGGACTCATGCATACTTATCATTTAGATGGTATTCTATTCTGAATGGGTGGATCTGAGTATGACTCTTGGGAATATTGTGGACAAGGTGGAGACGGAGGACAAGTCGGTTGAAAATTAGACTCGGGGGAATCGAAACCCAATGAACTCTGTGAAGAGTTGAAATTATTATAGAAATTATAGTTATAAGATGGGGGGTATGGGTTATATTCATTCGGATATCATTTCCCCGATAGATGGTATTCTATTCTGAATGGGTGGATCTGAGTATGACTCTTGGGAATATTGTGGACAAGGTGGAGACGGAGGACAAGTCGGTTGAAAATTGGACTCGGGGGAATCGAAACCCCATGAACTCTGTGAAGAGTTGAAATTATTATGGAAATTATAGTTATAAGATGGGGGTATGGGTTATATTCATTCGGATAAGACCATTCCGGCACACTAGGTTGGTCAAAGTTGTGATATGCCGGGTTGGTAATATCCGAAAAATAGTTAGGTGTGTAATATGGATTAAAATTGGAAAAATTATTATTATATGCCATATCACACCAACACAACAAAGAAAAAGAAAACAAACAAATAAACAAACAAAAAAGAAAAAATTCTAACCTTAGTTAGGGTAGACCTATGACATAGACGACTCCTAACTGGTTAGACTGTCCATGGGAGGTAGGGTGCAGACTTTGACCACAAGTTAATCAGCCAGGTCAGGGCAAGAGTGGTGGGAGGTTTTACGTCAAAGACGTTCCTTAATTAAATAACCACCAATCTTCGGGCTTTCGGCCCTCAATCCCCTTCCTAGACACTGATTTGACAGGAGTCAACTTCCAGCACTGTTCCCCCTTAGGATAATCTCCTAATTGAGTCCGAGATGTCCCTAGGGCCAACGTCTACTAATTTTAAGTTAGGCTTGGGTTAGTGAGTGCTTGGGATATGATTTTTGGGCTAAGGAAGGGTGATGAAATTCCCACCTTATCTTGTTAATGGGTTATGCCCTTAGAATAAATTTGTGCAAGTGTACAAAATATGTAAATAAGATTCACTCAAAGCATCAACCAAGAGATGAGTCCTATTCTACATGCAATGCGAACGTACCTTTCTCCAGCACTCTTCAATAGTAAAAATAAAGGAATTGAAAAGACACGTGCCTAATATGCAAACGTCTAATCAATTTTTATCTTTAACAACAAGTATCTTACTGTTGATTAATTAGCAGTAAGCAGGGTTATCACAGAACAAAGTTTAACAGAGCAGTAGACAGATATTGCAATTTGCAGCAACCTGCAAAAAGATGGATCAGTAGGGAACTACTCAGGCCGCAGTTTCGCGGCAATTGCCGCGTTTCCGCGGCTCTGAAGTAGGCTCTTGTGCTCTGCCTTCGAGGGCAGAGGCACAGAGTTGCTATTTGTCCACTTCTGCTATCAGTTTCAATGTTCTCCAAACGTGCAAACAGAAAGAATAAAAGAATTAGTTAAAAAACTTTTTATTTTTAGAGAAAAACTTACCGTCCCTCCCCGGCAATTGCGCCAAAATTTTGATTGAGTTTTTTTCTGCATACAAAATAAAGTATTTTAGATTTAGAATAAAATGTGCAAGTGCTCAATTCGAATTCGCGGTAGCAGTGGCTATGCGGGTCGTTATCCTCAGGGAGGGACTAGCGATGGAAGCGTTTGTAAGTTATCTCTAAATTTTTTTTATTATTTTAATGTTAAGTTAGGAAGAAAGAAGATAGAGAAGAAGAAATGATATTTACAATGGAAGAAAAAAAATTGAGAATGTGGTAGTGTGAGATCTAAACTAAAGAAATAAAAGAAAGCAAACTACACATACATACCTCTTCAGTCTGCTTACCTTTGAACCGTTGCGACGATTTACCTTTTCTTGGAAGGCGTACAAGTATGGCGTATAGGATCGTCTGCCTTCTTGATCTACACTATGAAAATAAAAGACAAACTATGAAGACTTGTGAGGGTTCACCTAGAGGGGGGGTGAATAGGTGATGGCTAATCTAATGGTCACTTAATGCCAAATGATGCAAATAATGCGGAAGCAAAAAGCAATTATGACCTAATTAAAACTTTTACACTAAACACTATGTATAACACAAGAGTGTTGCCGAATTCCCGTGAAGGGCTCTGGACAAACTCCTCTAGATTCCCCTTGAATGGGTTGAGGTGCCGCGTTGGCTCTCTTGGTTGAATACAAGTGTTAGCAAACAAGCCCAAGCAAGTATATCAATGAGCACAAATGAATATATCAAGCATATAAAGATAGACAATAAAAGTATGCAAGATATAAAGACAAAGAGAGAGAGAGAGAGTGAGCAATCGCAAACACAAGGGTATGTTTCGAGGTTCGAGCACACTTGCTCTACATCGCCGCCTTCGACACACGAAGGATTTCCACTATGCAAGATCCTAATGGATCTCTCCTCGGTGCCGCAACACCTACAAGCCCTCGGACTCCCTAGTCCCGTACACACGCAAGCTCACTAGCTCGCCGAGGCCGCACCTCAAACAAAGAGTTCGCACCCGAACCCTAAACAACCACGAGCACACTTGCCCGTCTCCTCAAAGAACAAAGAAATGATCTTTGGTGATCTAAACACTTTGATCACCAATAAAAACTCTCACTACAACACTCCTATAAGATGAATAGCTCAATGGATGCTCAAGTGTTGGTGTGAGAAAACAAGGAAAGAGATGGTGGAGGAAAACTCAAGAAATTCTCTTTTACACTCTTGATAAACTCTCCTTTTAATTGGAAGTATTGGCTCTAATTTTGTGGAGAAAAACCTCTGGAATGAATGGGAAAAACTGGCTCTAAGAGTCTCCAAAATCTTTGCTCAAAATAATGACCAAACCCCCAAATTTATAGGCCAGAAAAATATAGCCGTTGGGGTCTATCAGAGCTGCCGGTCGACCCGTGCGGTCGACCGCCAACGGTCAGAAATCAGACCGTTGGAGCCACGGTCGACCGCCTGGGTCGACCGACCCACTGGAGCTGAGAGTCGAACTCTCTGTCGGTCAACCCGTACGGTCGGCCGAACTTTCCAGAGAGCAAAGCTCTCTGGAGCGGTCGACCCGTACGGTCGGCCGTCCTACAGCGCACAAAGGCGTGCACATCTGTGCACGTCGGTCGACAGGCCCGGTCGGCCAACTTCAGGATTAGTCGACTATATAAGGAGCAAGTCGACTTATCTGAAACCTGAAACAGTTTTCTGGGATTAAAAAGTTAGTCTTTTTGGTTCAAATAAAATCCCATAAAATACATAAAAATCTACAAAAATAGTTTAACAAATATACTTGATATACAAACATGCTTGCACAAAATCAAGGCATGTTATAAAAGATTGGACTATTTTTGTAATATGGAAATATTTGGCTCATGATAAAAACTATTTTTCCAAAACAATATTTTTCCAAAACACGTTTTTCCAAATCTTCATCAAATACAAAAACAAGATATACTTTTAAGGCATAGTGTGTATGGATATGATCCACTACACAATCATAATGAGATATCTATGTTTTTGACATTAAGCTCTAAATATGGATTTGGTTAAAAGATAAGTATATGAGAAATACCAAAAACCAAAATAGTATTTTCTAAACTAGAAAATCTTTTGTAAAACAAAACTATCAAGAGTGTGTGTGTATATGTACTTGAGCAATCCATCAACTATCTATCCTTTACATTTTATCTAAAACAAAAAATAAATCTTATACCTAGACACAAGTCTTCATCTTCTTGAAGTCTTCACTTGAAGGCTTCTCATCTTCTTGACTTGGTCCAAGCTTGATCCAAAAGCTCCTTGGATCACATCGTGCTAGCTCCAAATCTTGACATTTTATCCTTTGTTGAGCTATGCACCTACTAAGATCTTGATAATGAATCTGTCACTAATTAAACACAAGATCATTAGTAAACATAACTTCATGAGTTGATCATCATCAAAACTAGGGTGATAGGCCTTTGGGCCAACAACTTGTTCATCGCCATAGGCCATCAAGGGCTCTTCTTCGGCTAGGCAGTCTCGAAGCAATTGGTTCTCATGGTGAGCAAGACATTAGAGAAACAACAATAGAAGAAAACAAAAACTGAGATACACAAGAATCAACAAGAATAAAAGAACATAACATAATAAAAAAGAACGAACCTCGATTCGATTTATTTAACAATGGCGGAAAAGCAAAACTTACACCAATTGTCACCCTCAGTACAAGTAGATCTCCTTCCTCCATGAGAACATCATCTCCTCTCAGTTTACAAAAAGGAAAAATAGAAATTACAAAAGAGAAAAGAAAATCTAAACTAGAAGAAGAAAGCCTAAAACCCTAGATTTGGCCCTCTGGCTCTGCCTCTGGACGCCCTTTACGGTTGCTCTGCAGGGGTATTTATAGGTGCAGAAGGTAGTAGAATCCCATAACAACTCCTCAACGAAAGCGGTTCCCCAGACTTATCCAATCTGCCGCGAAAACGCGGCTTGGGCCACGTTTTCGCGGCCAAGCAGTGTCGGCTGGCCACGCGCTTTGGCGCGTGGCTTCTCCTGGTCCATCTATCTGGTCGTTTCCTTCTGGAAGCTGCATCCTGGCTCTTAATCTTTGATTTGGATATAACTTGGGAATCAAGTTACCTAGATCCCAAATCTTTTATCCACGAATTTGTGATCTTAAATTCTCCTTCTTTGGCTTTTGTCCTCATCTGCAAGTTTTTAAGGTTGAATAGAAGTCTATCCTTCCCTCTTCTTTGTATTTGCAACTTTTGCCCTTGTGTATTTGCACTTTTGACAATTAATATTTACACTTTTGCACTTGGGCTTGAATATGGGCTTTTGGGCTTCTTTTTAAGCTTTATTTCTTTATTTTAATATTCGAGGCCTGCACACAATAAATCATAAAATATTAGTAAATGTGCAGAATTATAGGAAAAAATATGAAAATGTGATGGTAAATATAATGATAAAAATGCACTTTTTACTACCAATCAATCAACATCCACCTGCTATAATACATCCTTGGCCTTTGTCCTCTCCACTTACTGAGAGACTATAGACTTCAATAATGAAGACTCATCAAATGTGACATGCTTACTCAACACAATCTTCTTATTTTTGGAGTCCCATAACTTGTAACTTTTCATATTTTTCTTGACACCTAAAAACAAAAACTTCTTTGCTCACAAATTTACCTTGCCATCTTTGACACTCAAGTAGGTCAGACTTCCAAATATCCACAGCAAATCATAATTCTAAGCAGCTCCACCTGACCAAATATCCAACAGAGTTTTGCCTCCTATCGCTATCGATGATAGTCTATTTATGAGACGGCTAGTATATACAATCGCCTCATTCCAAAATTATTTGTCTAATCATGCATTAGACAACACAAACCTAACATTCTCTAGCAAGGAGTGGTTGATTTTCTTAGCCAACCTATGTATTCCATTGGTGAAGTAAGTACCAATACCAAAGTTCTAGCGAAATTGTAGGAATAGGCTCTTGTATTTTTCAATATTACCAATTTGGAGTCCTTAATCTCCCGACCAGTCTGTTTCTCCATCATATCCTTCCACTTCACCTGCATACCTAGGCTTCAAATCTTTGTCTCATGGGATATATCTAACAATGTCTAGATAAAGTATCAAGAAAAGAGATAAAGTATCGATGATCTTCAAGCTATGCAGTCTTGGCTGGTCTCCAAATACTAACATTAACATAATAAAGAAGACCTTTCGAGCGGTAAGTAGTGGTGCCAAATTTCACCTTCATCTTCTTTTCCAGAACGCCGTGTCCACCCAATTCTATATTGCAGGTAGATGCACCTTCTAATGATCCCTTCTTTGCTAGAGTTTGCAAAGACTTTTCTCTTGTATGTCCGAGCCTCATATGCCAAACCTGTGTAAAAGTATCACCTAAAAAAATAGAAGTTGTCACTTGCCCTGTAACCGTATTGCCCATTAAGTAGTATAGGTTATTGTGCCAGATGCCTTTCAACACCACCGTCGAGCCTCTAGTCATCTTGAGAACACCATCTCTGAAACATACTCCATAACCGAATACTTCCAAGGAACCAATAGAGAAAAAATTCTTTTGCACTTAAGGTACATATCTCACTTCCTTCAGTTCCCAAACCATCACATCAAACATCTTTACGCGGACTATGCATATTTCTTCCACTTTACACGGATGATCATCACTCATAACTGATCGGTCACATATATTGCATATATATTATCACATTACCATGTTTATTATCTAAGAAATCCTATTAATAAGTCTTATTTTTTCTTTATAAAATGCAGGCCTATTGCTAAAAGAAAAGGAAGAGAACGAACCCAAAAGCCCATCAAATTCTGATTTAATTCAGAATTAATTCAAAATTAAAAAATCATGGCAGATCATGGCAAATCAGAGAAGTTGAAAACTGATTAAAATGAATCTTCTCAAATCAAGTCGTTAAAGTCAAAGATCAAAGGCCATTTCTTCAAATCCAGTAGCCGCAATGAGAAAACCAACAGGGGATAAAGCCATATCACTAAACCGTGGAGTGCCACCAACCAAGTGTGGCCACTTGGCCACACCATGGCCGCAGAAATGTAGCCAAAGCCGTGTTTTCGCAGCTTGGTTGAAGTGGTTGGGAGAGCGTTTGCTCCCCCTATCTTCGTACACCCTCTCCCATTTGGTTTTTGCCTGTAAATACTACATTTTTCAGAGAAAAGGGGACCTAAAATTAGTTTAAGTTTTTCTCTTTATTTTTAGAGTTTAGGTTCTTTATTAGATAGTATAGAGAAGTTGCATCTCTATTTTCTAATTTGTAGTTTAACCCAAATACCAATGAGAGAGAGGAATAGAGTGATTGTAATCGGAAGATTGAAGTGACATTAATAAAGGATCAAACTTTCTCTTCTTCTACTCCAATTCATGGATATGTCCTGTTTTATTTACATATCTTATTTTACATCATTCATGAGTAGCTAAACTTGTTTTCTGGGTTACTATCGTCCCTCTCTTCGATTCCTCTCAACGTAATCATATGTATGCCTTAAACTAAGTCTTTCTTCTTTGAGTTTGGATTACTAAACTTCTATTTCTTTTAAAATATCACTTGAACTTGCTTTTATTTCAACTTAAAAGAAAACTTGATGATTTAACATTCAGTTCAAGAGGACTTCTTAAAAAAAGAGTTAAACTTTTTCAAACAATCTTATTTGCTTTACTTAAGACTTTCGAAACTAAAACTTAAGTTTTTGTCTATGATCAAGTTGAGGCACTAAGAATTTCAAGAGAAGAACACATCGTTGAGTAGTAAGATAGTGAGCCATTAAAATCAACAAAACACTCTTCAGACTTTTTAAAGATCACCTTTTTCAAAGCCTTTCCCATGTTTTAGATTCTTCATATCACTTCCCTTCTCTCCATTCTCTTTTTCAATATAAAAAAAAGAAAAATAGAAACACCATTCTTTGTTATTTAATAATTCATCAAAAAACTTCTATTGCATTCTTCCTCGTGGACACAACCGGTTAGCCCAAAGCTAGACGGTAGTTCTCATTGCTCTTTCAATTCGCAATCAAATTTTTGGCGTCGTTGCCGTTGGCCCAAAGGCCTTTCACTCTAGTTTTGATGATGATTAACTCATGTATTTATGTTTACTAATTATCTTATGATGTTTAGTTTCAGATCATTAATCAAGATATTAGCCCGAGCATCAAGATCATACATTGCACACGTTGGAGTCTAGCTCGGTGGATCACGGAGTTTTGGATCGAGTCGACTTGAAGACGGAGTTCATCAAGAAGACTTAGGTATCCTAGTTTATTTTGTGTTTAAATCCATGTGTAAAGATTAGAAAGTTGATATGCTCAAGTTCACAACACACACGTTTTATATTTTTGAATACTGGTTTTTGATTTTTGGTTTAACTGATATTGGTCTTCATGAATAGATGTATCAAAACAAGTTTACATATGTTTATGTACATTAGATTTGTTCTATATACATGCAAGCTTTATATCTTAAATAAACTTAGTTTGTCATACCTATTCATGTGTTTTAGGGTTTTGGTATTTTAACAAAACATATTTTTGGAAATAAAAGTCAAAAACTACGATATGTATATGTTTCATGTATATTGGATTTCTATCCATATGCATATCTCTTCAAAGTATTTAAATATCATGTCTTTGTATTTAAATGAGTCTTAGGAAAAATCAGATTTCCTATTTAAAAAATCCAAGTTTATTTGAAAAATCAAAGTTTGGAAAAATACAGGTTTTGGTTTTTGGAAATATTTGTAAGACACAAAAATGGTTCAAAATGTTTGATATTTGTGTTGAAATTTTTAACACATGTTTGTATATCTTATAAAATGTTAGAAACTATTTTTGTGAATTTTTGAAGATTTATGAGAATTTTTAGAATAATTTTTAACTCAGTTTTATGACCCAGAACCCAGCCTGCCAGGCTCTGGCGGTCAACCGGACCGATCGACCGGACCCAGAGTCGGTCGACCGACGTGCACAGACCTATGCACGTTGGCCAGGTTCCTGGGCCGGTCGACCGGGCGGTCGACCTGCCAGAGAGCTTTGCTCTCTGTTTTTTGACGGTCGACCGGCTGGCTTCCAACGATCATTTTTTTGACCGTTGGCAGTCGACCAGGCGGTCGACCGCCAGCCGTCCAGGCTGACAGATCAGCCCCAACAGCTAGTTTTTGATGGAGGGCTAATTAAGCCTCATTTCTTTGGGATTTTGGTAAGATTTTCAGAGCAAAAATTTCTCCTATTCCTAAGAGTTTTTACATGATTTTCAAAAGTGTTTTAGAGCCAAACGATCCATCTTATTTGTTTTAAGTGCTTTGTTTATTTCAAAGAAATTAGGTTTTTGGTAATTAGTTTCTTGGTCTAAAATTCTATATCTATTTGGTATTTTCCAAAGAGATTTTCTTTGATCAAAACACTTATTTTTTCACACTTGAGCTATATCGCTTTTCCTATTCTATTAGGATCTTTTATTTGTGGGAAAAGAGATTGTTTGTGGTTGAAAGATACCACCAAGTTGTAAACCCTTTTCTTTGTGGTTATCCCTCTTTGGTAGAGGTGGATTTGGGTTGTTGGTTGCTCCCTCTTTGGTAGAGGTTGAGGTTGTGGTTTACTCCCTCTTGTGTGAGGTGGAGTTGGATTGTTGTTTTCCTCGTTGTAGGTTTTATTTATGGATTTGGTGGAGTTGGTACTCCGGTCTTCGGTAACCATTTGTATTGCCTCGGTGGAGGTTGTATTTGATTGAGAGAGGAGTTCGGTACTCCTAGTGGATTGGAAATCCTTCTCGGTGAAGGCGGGGACGTAGAGCTCGGTGCTCGAACCTCGAAACACAGCTTCTTGTTTGCGTTTGATCAATTGACTTTCAACCCTCTCTCTTTTATTTGTGTTGTGCATCATTCATATCACTCATATCTTATATGCTTGTGTTGTGCCTTGCATCTATTCATATTGCTCATTCATATTATATGCTTGGCTTGTGTGTGTGTGCCTCAATTGTGCTTAACCACGAGAGCTTCATATAGCGTCTCAACTCTTATTCAGAGGAATCAAGAAGAGTTAGTCCAGAGCCCTTCATGGGGAATTCGGCTACACTTGTTGGTTACACTAAGTGTTGTTGCAAATTAGTTTTGTAATTCCGCATTTAGTTTTTTGATTAGCCTTGTCACCTATTCACCCCCCTCTAGGTGATTTCAATTAGTATCAGAGCATACGCTCCTGATATTTTGTTTAACCACCTAGGAGTGAGATCTTGGTTTGCTAATCTATCATTTGCATTTGCACGTATATTTGTTTGCACACACTCATGGATTGCTTATCACCTCCCATGTTTGATGTTTCTAACATTGACATGTGGAAATTTAGGATGTCCTTGTATTTGAAAACCCTAGGTTTGCATGTTTTCCTTGCCGCTACCAAGAAATGCTATCTTGGTAACTGTAATCATTTAGGGGCCAATACACAAGCCCTTGAGGCTATTAGAAGCACGCTTAACAAAGATTATCTTATGCTTGTTTCTAACTTTGATTCCGCCTTTACAGTGTGGAACAAGTTGACCACCTCCAAGCTTTAATTGCCAATTCAACCGGAGGAGGAATCTAGTGGAGAATCCGAGTCACAATGCTTCATGGTCCTAGGGAATGACTCCCTTGAGGTAAACTTAGAAACTCAACTAGATGTTGATGATGCTTGTTCTTCTTCAAATGAGTATATGGATGCAAATGCCTTGAATGAAGAACTATCCGTTGTTTGTGAAAAATTATTGGAAAAATATAATATTTTAAAAAAGAAGAGTTTTGAACTTAATAAAGAAAACAAGGATTCATGTTCAAGACTTGACTTGGTTTTCCAAGAGAAAAAGGAGATTTCTAATGAGAGGGATTCATTGAAATCTAAGTTTGAACTTGCCCTAAAAGAAAATGAAGTTTTAAAATCTAAAAAATGATTGTGAAATAATTTTGAAGAAAAATGAAAACTTGTCTTCAAAAATTAATTTTGTTTTAAAAAATGATTCTTTAAAAATGAAAATTGCTTCTATTTCTAATGATTTAGATGTTTGCTTAAAGAAAAATGAATCTTTGAAAAATAATATAGATTCACATGTTTGCCATGCTAGGGTAGTTTCACCTAGTTCACCTATTGCATGCCACACTTCTTCTTTAATTGAAAATGATATATCCATGCTTAAGAAGAGTGTAGATTGTTTGGGCTCCACTTTGAGCCATTGTGTTTCTAACCATACACGTTTGGAATCTTTGTTTCAAAAGAAACAAGTTCTTATTATGCATGCACACCATACACGGCATACACATGCTCCTCACAGTCACACCCATCACATGTATGCTCATGTGTACACTTGAACACATTGTGGACGAAAGGGCCACCTTGCTAAGTTTTACTATGATCGTATACATAATGAAAATTTAGCAAATAAATTTGTTTGGGTTAGGAAAGGTACTAACCCCCATGGACCCAAAAGGATATGGGTACCAAAGACCACCCCTCTTGTATTTGATGTAGGTGTGGGCTCTCGCATGACGTGAGAGTATCCGTACCTTAAGTGGATGCATTCCGAGTTTAAAGAAGATTATTTGGATGCATCACTTTAAAGGAAAGTTTGGTGGGAAGACCACCTTGGTTTGGAGAACTAGAGAGGTGCCCTCATCGGTTTTGGGATCGATCTCTAACTCCCTTTTATATTTGCATGCTTTTCATGTTCATCGATTTATAGCATGTCTTGTTTATTGTTCACTATGCCTATGACATGTTCATTAGATTAGTGATATACATGTTTAGTTATTTGGGATCACCCATTCATATGGATCATTCTTTGTGTTCTCACATATGTTTAGCTATTATGTATATCATAACTCTAATAGCATGTGGATTTACATAATGATCATATTTATATTTATCATGTTGATTTATGTCTTGTTTTATGCTTCATGATTTGAATATATGTTTAAATATTAGTTTTTCATTAAAACTAGGATTTATACTTGTACATATAGTGGGCCGCAAATAGATCATTATATGTTTGTGCTTGAATGCTTATTTGTAGCCATTAGATGTGCTAGTATAGTCTAGTTTTGATAATTCATGCATTTTAACTTGTATTCCCCATTTTAGATATGTTTTTATGATCATGTGTTTTCACTTCATGTATATGTCCATCTTGTCTAAATTATTGACTTTACATATACATCCCTGAGCCACGTGCCTTCATGCATATAAATTTGTGGACTCGTTATGTTTTGAATATGTATGTATACCTTAGTTTGTACTTGACATACATATGTCTTAAAGAAATCGAGTTTTGATGATTTTCATGTATTGAGGAATTTAGAGCTTGAATGTCTATTTTCATGATTATATGTTTTCACATATACCTTGTATACTCACCTACTTATTGTTTTCTCATGACTTTGTTTTCATGAGCATGATATGGGCTTTGTGGACTTTGAATGTTTAGTGCCATGTGATTTACATGTGGTTCATGAAATATATTTTTGTTTTATTCCTTACTTGAAGGATTTCGTACTAGCTTACAAGTTTTTCCATTTAACTAGTTGCGGTATTCTTCGTTATGGTAGAGTTTTAAAACGTACTATATTTTTCAAACCTATCTTTGAAAACCCTTACCTTCCACGGGCGGTTGGATGGGCGACCATGCCTTGTATGTTTTATATTGAAAATCTATTTAAACATGAGCATGAAATGGGTGGTAGATGACATGAGGTATACACTTGATATTATTGTTATTTCAATTGGTATCATTGGATCTTTTTAATTGGTATCAATATTAACATTTTTGTATACTCATATATTGTTTTTGTGTATGTATGCCTTCATTTGGTATCATCTATTTTGATTAGTACTCATTTTTTATACACCTATACATATTTTATTTGTGCCACTATATCCCTATATCTTTAAACACAAATTTTTGATTATGCTAAGATTGAATGTTTAATGACTATCATGTTTCTATTAATGAGTTTTCAATTGGTATCTATTGATCTATTTTCTTTCAATTGGTATCAAGATTTTATTTATTTTCTCACAATTGGTATCAATGCCTTATTTACTTTCAATTGGTATCTAAAAATTTGATTTGTTTTATTGAGAAAATTTAAAATTTAGTTTACATAAGAAATGTTAAAAATGTTTTGATATGATTGTATATATGCAAGGGGAGCTTAACATCTCTTCTACATATAGATTCATGTTGAGTGTATCTTATATTGAGGAGCTT
Source organism: Agave tequilana (assembly GCA_038442645.1). Taxonomy (NCBI): domain Eukaryota; kingdom Viridiplantae; phylum Streptophyta; class Magnoliopsida; order Asparagales; family Asparagaceae; genus Agave; species Agave tequilana. Next base: position 295,546 of record JAVJIF010004906.1, read on the forward strand.
GACAACTCTTCTTTATGCGATACACGTGTGTAGGGGGAGCTCACATCTCTTCTTATGCATTGCATATTTTGTGTTATGTGAATTAGGGCTTGTCATCCTTTTTTCATGTAATGCATATATGTAGGGAAGTTAACTTAGCGTCTCCCTCTTCATGAATGTATATCACATATATTCTTATTATTGATTTGTTTGCTGTGACCCCTTTATTGATTCTTTGTTTCGGACAAAAAGGGGGAGAACATTGTTTTGTTTTACTTTAACCCTTTATTGATGATTGACAAAAAGGGGGAGAAGTATTTTAGTATATATGCATGTTTTCCTTACTTTATTCATAAAGGGGGAGAAGTATTTATATTTATGCATATATGTTTTGTGTTGCAAATAGATGAACAAGAATTTGATGTGTTTCATGCTTGTTTATGCATATTTTGTTTATCTAGAAACATAGTTTTTATTAGTTTGTTGTTTTAATTCGTATCAAGAGCATGCTTTTGTATTTGTGTAGCGGTCCCAGTATAATAAATCCTCAAATTACATAATATCCACTTACACTGACCGATTATTAAAAATCATTTCCAATTTCTTAAAAATTTCAGCAGCACCTCCTTTGTAATTACTGGTCGGATATGATATCCCATACAAATATGATAATTTCGGCTGACGTCAGCCTACTTATTCTCAATCCAACCATATAACTAAATTCAAAATCATCCAGACACTCATGAAGACATTTCAGCTTGACATCGCCTACTTATGGAGAAACATAACATCATAAGCTCTAGAGTTTCCCTCTCGGCATCCAAGACTTTCAGCAATGATAAATTTCAATTTCTTATGGTCATCATATTGATAATACACTTCTTGTTACCACAACCCAATAAAAGATATCTCAAATGCCAACTTGACATGAAATTACTACAACAGTTCTCACAATATATATATATATATATATATATATATATATATATATATATATATATATATATATATATATACAAGGTTAATCATCTATCCCATGACCCACATGTATCAAGACAAGCACAAATGTTCCAGAGTACAAAGTTTGGATTGATTCAGAATGAACCCCGCGCAGCATAACCCTGACCTCTGCCTCCAAACAACCTGCAATATACCGGTCTGTGGGAGGGTGAGCTTGACAGCTCAGTGAGTAAGGTAGGGATAAATCAAGAAATGATAATATCTCAATGAGAGTACGGATATTCATGTAATAAGAGAAATCTGAAACAGTAAGAAGATAAAGAATTAGAGGCATCCATAGTTTAATAATCAAGACCCCAGTCTCTAAAATTTCAAAGGACGATCAGACTCTCATGATCGTACTCCCCAATTTCTTTATTGGATTTTTATCTTTCTGTGTCATAAGGTGTATGAGTTAAATAAACAACTTTCTCGTCTTATGTGCACATAGTGGGTATTACTCGCGTGCCCTATATTCCACGCTATAATACACCAACCACCATAATTATGCCATAAACCTAGTTTATGCATTCAGATAATACATACATCCACAAGCCATACTTATATAACAAATAATCATGTCATACTTCTCATCATACAATATCGCATCATACTTCAAGTAATGCATGAATTTAACCTGTACACTTTCACACAATTTACAGTATTTCATTTCAATCAGCTAAATATGTATTCTGATGTTTTCACTATTTTATATATAATAATACCTCCAACATACCCTAGTGTCACACACACACATATGTATCACACATAGCCATTCATTCTCAATCATTTGTAAGGATGCAATTATATGTATATCATAGCATCGTCTTCGCACTCCGTCCGTTCAATACGGGTCCCTTCCTCCCAATATGATATTTAGCTCCGTCTTCGCGCTTCGCCCGTGCCATACGGGTCCCTTCCTCCCAATATGATATTTATAACACCGCCTTCGCACTCCGCCCGTGCAATACGGGTCCCTTCCTCCGTAACACAGTGTGTACATATATAACAGCACAATATCAGCGCATCCCATTTCATAAGATTCATACATCATGCACATCATTTCCTATATAAATGCAATCATACTCACAATAAATGTTTATCTGTTAGATTGTATTCTTACAGGAAAATTCACACAAATTGCTTAATCAGAACATGACATCCATGTATATTATGTATATAAATCAAGCGATATACACTCATCATATTCACATCAATCATAATGATTTCTATTCAGTACTGTACATGCCAATACCCTTGTACACCATATTCCAAAATTTTATATTAAATGTAACGCTTATTGCACAAGATTGTGTTCAGTTTTAAGCCTACCTTACGATCCCTTTCATGGTGAACATGAATTAAATATTGTTTCAGTGTCTAATACTCGCAAGACTATCCATGTTTAGTGTAGGTACTAATTTACCGCAATAAACCCTCTTTCGACCATAAGATGGTGAAGCTATCCCTTTTTCCTTGTAACATTGTGTATGTCTGTAGATATATAATATGGGTACTTTCTATGTGATGCTCTTAATAGACATGAATAGAAGAATGACCAAGCTCACAAGGTTTTACATATACATAACAACCATCGGTAGGAACATATATATATATATATATATATATATATATATATATATTATATATATATATATATATATATATATATATATATATATATATATATGTCGAATACCCATATTTCTCACTTTCAAATCTTCTTTTACGAGATTTCTAAACATCCATTATTACGCCCACTTAATTTGGTCATCATCTCGGATAATCGGTTCATCCCCCTTTAACTAGAATAATTTGAAACGTCACATTTACTGTTTAACCCACGGCATATTGCAAGACATTGAACTCAAATAAAAGAAAGGGGACTCATACATGCTTGTTAATTGAGATACCACTTTCCTGATTTAACCTACCCTTTAATAAGGCCTAACAATCCGTTATTACTGAAATTCCTTCGATACGATGAAAATACTGTGGTCACAATCAGACTATATTTATCTATAACAGGTATTCTACTTTATTCATGAATTGAGTTGAAACTGATTGGATTCCCACCTAAATACTGATCTTCATACTACCAACCCCATCATTCTGATTTCCCATTTTTGATATTACATTAAGAAAATCTTTCCTTTCAAATAGTATTCATGTTCACTCATCTATTAGTCTACTATCAATATAATTTAGTGTTGACCATTAAGTTGTCCATTTATTAGTTAATTACAATTGATCGGACTATCATCCTCGCCAGTAACTTTCGGCGTTCCAGAAATTTCCACTGACTATAAGCCAATAAATACTCTATTCATAGTCCAGTTTACCAGGCCACAGAAGGAATTATGTGTTAGGGTGAAATATATGTTTTAGAGTCCATAACACAATAATTCCCTATTTCTAGTAAAGCTAAAGCAATTTGAGTCTGAGTATAATTGCCAACACACTGAGTGTACATGCAACCCTGTTATGAGACATTATTATAAAGGGTCAACACTTAAGTAAATAGGTATGATATATCCGTGTTCATAACATGCGTTACTGAAGAAAAGTGTTTAGTTCTAAACTCAGCACAACACGCCTACATATAAATACCAATAACTTTCAAATATATCCCACCTAAATATGTTTCATCAGATCTGACCTCCTTAACACTCGAAGATGTTTTTATCGTGACTCCTATTTTTGATATTAGAACGAGACACAAAGGCTTCCATTAAAATTTAGACTTACCGATCTTTCTAACTATATATTACATGACCCACTTAATTCGCACGAACAGCCGTAATAAACAGAAAATCTTTTAGACATTCAAAATTCTGCAACTTGGTACTTTCGACTAGTTGTCATGTTTCAGCGATAATTCCCAGTACAGACCTTTAATTAGGACACCGTAAGAGCCTTCGGAAAGTAGACTCGATTTGATTTCCAACGGTATATCACATGACCTATTTCCTTTTAAATATCCTTACGAAAGAAACCCCAAGTTTCAGGTTTTAGATCTGGACAGACTTTAACAGATTTGTATTACTATTCCAAAGGTGCTTGAACTAAACAAATTCTCCACTTTTCCTTTTTTTTATTTCTTCATCTAAATTATATCATAAGTAAGTCATGAACTTAAGTATTTAGAGCTTTGATCACGAGCAATTTTTTTTATAAGAACAATCATAGTTCGATCATTACATGATTTATCACAAACCCCTCTTTAAGTCACCTCCAACTTCATAGTTTAACTTATAACGTAAAAATTTTCTTTTTATCTCACTAACATCATCAAGATCAAACTTTGATTTGATTTCATAGTTATATGTAAGAATGGCAAGAGGCTCAACCATTACAATTGTAAGAAGCTTCAAGATTCTCCATCTACACTAATGGTTAGGAGAAATTTATAACTTGATCTCACCCATCTACAACGATCCCGAATTTATTATACCAATTAGCCTCTTAGGATTAATCTTGTCTTCTAATAATATTTTAATCGCTACTTGAACTTTTAATATAATGACATTCAAAAATTTCGGCTTAACCTTACCAACTTAAAGATAACCAATCCTAACCCTAGATTTCACAAGACAAAATCATATACGTAACACAAGAGAGTATGCTTCTTGATGAAGGTTGAACTAATCTCGAAACCGTAACCCTTCTTTGAACACTATGCTTTCACATAGGCTATTAGTTTGTTGCCAAAAGGCTAGGTTGCATATTATTACAGAGAGTTACATAATCACAAGAGAAGTTCTACTATAAGACAAGAATTAGCAATACCTAGCAAGTTCATCATGCATTAGTCCAATGATTCTATGAAGAATTTGATTCCAATTTAAGAAAGAACAATATTGCCCAAAAATTAGTCTCACAAACTCTCAATGAAAGCTTCATTACCATCAAAGTAAATGTAAGGTTGAAATTTCAAGATTTGAGATCTAAACCAAATCTGAAAATTTATGGATTCCATCATTACATGATTTACCCTATCATGCAACTTTCTTACCCATCATTCATATACAATTAGATTTACTCAATAATATCAACAACAAATTTAGACCACCACATACTTTAAAAGTCATAAAATTTCAAGGAATATTAGCATGAATAGCTCAAGGGAAAAATTTCACTCAATTCAAAAGATCAAGATCTAGGGTTTTCAAGAGATGAAATTTGAGAAATGAGAGAAAGGGGCAAAACTCACTCACCAACATCCGAACCCGACCCTCCGCCTAGCCGGCCGCCGCTTGGCCCACCGTCGGCCGGCCACCGCCTGACCGGCTGCCGCGCGGCCTGCACGCGCGCGCGAGTCCCAGATCCATGGGGAGATGGGGAGAGGAGAAGAGAAAAAAAGAAAGGGAGAAGAATAGAAAGTGAGGAATAAAGAGGGATTTTTTATTTGGGTTTCTAGGGTTTCTTCTCCATGGAGGAATCCTCTCTAAGATGAGGATGAAGAGATGAAAATTCTCTTGACTCTATTAAGAGTCAAACCCTAAAATATTACAAGTTTGCCACTCCTTTCATCCAAGTGTCCACTCCCCCAAATCAAGAAGATCTAGGCCCTTGATCTCTTCTCTCATGTATACCTACTCCCTCCACTAAAAAAATAGTATATAAAATTGCCATGGATGTATTTTCTTATTAAATTCATGTATTTCAAGTATAATACTAGTATATCATCACATTGAAATACTAGTTACATAATAATTATGGTATAGGTATATTCATACATACCACTAGATATTCCCAAAATTAAATTGAAATTCATTATTTACTCAATTAACATAATAACTCAAGATTTATCTTATTAATCAGGATTTAAATAATTCGGGGTGTTACATTCTACCCTCCTTACAAAAGTTTCGTCCTCGAAACTTGCTACCTGAAGTGAGTAAGCATAAAACTTTGCATTTCTCTTGCATATCACAAAATCTTTCTTTGATGCAATAGTTTTCTCAATTATTCTCCTCAAGATTCATTATTCTTGATCAATTCTATACTTTGTCTTTACGATCCAAATTAATCTTGACTCACTTGATATTATTATCATTCCTTACTCTAGTGTCCCATACCACTGGCAGCTCATACTGAGGGCCCACACCCTAGCAGAGTACATCCGAATTATGGCATGTGGGTACTATAATCCGAACATAAGGCAGTGATCAAATATCTCATTGTTCGGGATTAATCATACACGTAAGAACTCCTACCCCCCTTTAACCAATCATATCAAACAACATTTTTACATACATGCATAACACAACCACGCATATCAATCATATCAATCCAATCATCTTTCTATCATAACTACTCTAAATCTATCCTCATTCTATATCCTGCGCTCTGATACCAACTGTAGCGGTCCCAGTATAATAAATCCTCAAATTACATAATATCCACTTACACTGACCGATTATTAAAAATCATTTCCAATTTCTTAAAAATTTCAGTAGCACCTCCTTTGTAATTATTGGTCGGATATGATATCCCATACAAATATGATAATTTCGGCTGACATCAGCCTACTTATTCTCAATCTAACCATATAACTGAATTCAAAATCATCCAGACACTCATGAAGATATTTCAGCTTGACATCGCCTACTTATGGAGAAACATAACATCATAAGCTCTAGAGTTTCCTCTCGGCATCCATAGACTTTCAGCAATGATAAATTTCAATTTCTTATGGTCATCATATTGATAATACACTTCTTATTACCACAACCCAATAAAAGATATCTCAAATGCCAACTTGACATGAAATTACTACAACAGTTCTCCATATATATATATATATATATATATATATATTATATATATATATATATATATATATATATATATATATATATATATATACACAAGGTTAATCATCTATCCCATGACCCACATGTATCAAGACAAGCACAAATGTTCCAGAGTACAAAGTTTGGATTGATTCAGAACGAACCCTGCGCAGCATAACCCTGACCTCTGCCTCCAAGCAACCTGCAATATACCGGTCTGTGGGAGGGTGAGCTCGATAGCTCAGTGAGTAAGGTAGGGATAAATCAAGAAATGATAATATCTCAATGAGAGTATGAATATTCATGCAATAAGAGAAATCTAAAATAGTAAGAAGATAAAGAATCAGAGGCATCCCATAGTTTAATAATCAAGACCCCAGTCTCTAAAATTTCAGAGGACGATCAGACTCTTATGATCGTACTCCCAATTTCTTTATTGGATTTTATCTTTCTGTGTGATAAGGTGTTGAGTTACATAAACAACTTTCTCGTCTTATGTGTACATAGTGGGTATTACTCGCGTGCCCTGTATTCCATGCTATAATACACCAACCACCATAATTATGCCATAAACCTAGTTTATGCATTCAGATAATACATACATCACAAGTCATACTTATATAACATATAATCATGTCATACTTCTCATCATACAATATCGCATCACACTTCAAGTAATGCATGAATTTAACCTGTACACTTTCACACAATTTACAGTATTTCATTTCAATTAGCTAAATCTGTATTCTGATGTTTTCACTATTTTATATATAATAATACCTCCAACATACCCCTAGTGTCACACACACACATATGTATCACACATAGCCATTCATTCTCAATCATTTGTAAGAATGCAATTATATGTATATCATAGCACCGTCTTCACACTCCGCCCGTGCAATACGGGTCCCTTCCTCCCAATATGATATTTAGCTCCGTCTTCGCACTTCGCCCGTGCCATACGGGTCCCTTCCTCCCAATATGATATTTATAGCACCGCCTTCGCACTCCGCCCGTGCAATACGGGTCCCTTCCTCCGTAACACAATGTGTACATATATAACAGCATAATATCAGCGCATCCCATTTCATAAGATTCATACATCATGCACATCATTTCCTATATAAACGCAATTATACTCACAATAAATGTTTATCTGTTAGATTGTATCTTACAGGAATATTCACACAAATTGCTTAATCAGAACATGACACCCATGTATATTATGTATATAAATCAAGTGATATACACTCATCATATTCACATCAATCATAATGATTTCTATTCAATACTGTATATGCCAATATCCTTGTACACCATATTCCAAAATTTTATATTAAATGTAACGCTTATTGCATAAGATTGTGTTCAGTTTTAAGCCTGCCTAACTATCCCTTTCATGGTGAACATGAATTAAATATTGTTTCAGTGTCTAATACTCGCAAGACTATCCATGTTTAGTGTAGGTACTAATTTACCGCAATAAACCCTCTTTCGACCATAAGATGGTGAAGCTATCCCTTTTTCCTTGTAACATTGTGTATGTGTGTAGATATATAATATGGGTACTTTTTATGTGATGCTCTTAATAGACATGAATAGAAGAACGACCAAGCTCACAAGGTTTTACATATACATAACAACCATCGGTAGGAACATATGTATATATGTCGAATACCCATATTTCTCACTTTCAAATCTTCTTTTACGAGATTTCTAAACATCCATTATTACACCCACTTAATGTTGGCCCAATGGCCTTCCACTCTAGTTTTGATGATGATCAACACTCATGTAGTTATGTTTACTAAATTCTTGTGTTTCTAAGTTTCAGATCATTAACAGGATATTAGTTGGTGATTAGCTTCAACAAGATGATTAGAAGCTATTCATGATGATTCGGTGCCAAAGCTTAAAGATCATACCATTGCACTTGGAGAATCACGGAGTTTTGGAGCAAGTCTACTTGAAGATGAAGATCGTCAAGAAGACTTAGGTATCCTAGTTTAGATAGAGTTTTAGATCCATTTGTAAAGCTTAGTTTAGTTGATATGCTCAAGTGCACAAATCACACACGTTTTATGATTGAGTTTTGGTTTTCATGAATAGTTTATCAAAACAAGTTTAAATTGATATATGTATAGTTGCTTCATTCTATACATGCATGCTTAATTTTTTTTAAACAAACTTATTTTGACTATCCTATTCATGTTTTGGAAAATTCTAATTTGATAAAATACAAGTTTTGTTTTGATAAAATTGGCAAGACACAAAATGAATTGATATGATTGATATATGTCTTGAAATTTTTATCACAAGTTTGGTTATCAAAGTAAAATGATAAAACAAGTTTTAGAAAAACATATTTTTAGAAAAACAGTTTTTATTGTGATTAAAACTATTTTTTAGATTTACTGTGAATTTATGGGATTTTTATTGAGTGAAAAGACCTATTTTCAAATCCCGTATCTGTGCAGAACTGAGGACTGGCTGACAGGCCAAGTCGGTCGACCGGACCGGTCGACCGCACCATAGGCCGGTCGACCGGGACGGTCGACCGACGTGCACAAGTCTGTGCACGTTTTGGAGTCTCTGGGACGGTCGACCGGGCCGGTCGACCGAGATGAGAGTTCTGCTCTCAGGATGTTTCGGTCGACCGGGCCGGTCGACCGCTATTGCCCAAGGTCACATTTTGACCGTTGGCGGTCGACCGGGCCGGTCGACCGGCAGTCTGTCAGAGCTGCCAGCTCAGCCTAACGGCTAGTTTTGTATAGGGCTATATAAACCCCATCTCTTTGGGGATTTTGGCCAAGTTTTTTAAGGAGAAAAATTTCTGGTTTCTAGAGGTTTAAAACAAGTTTTCAAAAGTGTTTGGGGCTTTAATTCTTCAATCTTTATTGTTTTAGGTTTTTGGAAAATCAAAGAAGAATATTTTGGGAGATTTGTCTTGGTTTTCATTCTATATCTTTTGCAAGGATTTTCCCAAGTGATTTTCTTTGTTGCTAGTTTCCAAACACCTAGTTTTCAACACTTGAGCTATCTTCTATCCTAAACTATTAGGATCTTGTTTTTGTGGAAAAAGATAAGAGAAAAGAAAGAGAAGTGTTTGAGGTTGTTTGTTGTAAACCTCATAGTTGTAAACACCCTTATATTTGTGAATCCCTCTTCGGTAGAGGTGATCGGGTGATTGTGTTGTGGATCCCTCTTTGGTAGAGGTGATAGTGTTTGGTTGTGAGCCTCTTCGGTAGAGGTGTGTGGATTGGTTGTTGTATTTGGCTACGGGCCTAACCCCTCGGTTGTGAGGAGGTTGTTGTTTGAGAGAGGAGTTTGGTACTCCTAGAGTTGTAAGAAATCCTCTTCGGTAGAGGTTCCCTCGGTGGGAGTTGAGATAGTGGAAATCCTACACGGTGGTGTAGGCGGGGATGTAGAGCAGGTGCTCGAACCTCGAAACAAATCTTGGTGTTTGCGTATTGATCCATTGTCTCTCTAACTCTCTCTCTTACTATTGTGCAAAGCATCATACTCATCATCATATCATACTTACTTGTGTTGAGCATTGATTCATTCATATCATATATTGCTTGTGTTGTGCCTTGCATTTCTTATTGTCATATCTATTATATGCTTGGCTTGATTGTGTGTATTTCATATTGCTTGGATTGCTTGTGTGTGTGTGCCTAACTTATACTCATCCAACAAGAGCTTCACATAGCACCTCAACCCATTTCAAGGGAATCAAGAGGAGTTAGTCCAGAGCCTCGCAAGGGGAATTCGGCTACACTTGTTGTATTGTATCAAGTTTGTGCAACATTTGCATTAGCTTCCGCATTTAGCGCACTTAGTTGGCATTTAGTTTATTAGATTAGCACTTACACCTATTCACCCCCTCTAGGTGTTTTTCAATGGTATCAGAGCTAGTGCTCCTGATACTTAGGCTTAACATCCTAGGAGTGAGATCCATTTGCTTGCTAATCTCATTTGCATTTGCTTGTTTGCACACATCTAGTTTATACCATGGACTTCATGACCCCACCTAGCTTTGACCCTTCCAACATTGATGTTTGGAAGTATAGGATGTCCATGTACCTAAAACCCTAGGTTTGCATGTTTTCCTTGCCGCCACCAAGAGATGTTATCTTGGTGATTGCAATCATATAGGGGCCAATGCACAAGCCCTAGAGGCATTAGAAGCACTTTACCAAAAGAATATCTTTTACGTGTTTCTAATCTTGATTCCGCTTTTGCAGTGTGGAACAAGTTGACAACAACCACCAACACCTCCAAGCTTCAAGTACAAATCCAAGAAGAGGAATCTAGTGGAGAATCCAACTCTATATGCTACATGGTCCAAGGGATGACTCCCTTGAGGTACATTCGGAATCTCATTAGATAGTGATGATGATGCTAGTTCTTCTAGTAATGATTATGTTGATCCCCATGCCTTAAATGAAGAACTTTCTATTGTTTGTGAAAACTAATTGAAAAATATAAGATTTTGAAAAGAAACGTCTAGAAATTGAAAAAGAAAATAAGTGTTTGCATTCTAGACTTGATTGTGTTTTGCAAGAGAAGGTTGAGGTCTATAATGAAAGGGATTCATTAAAATCTCAACTTGATCTTGCACTTAAAGAAAATAACTTTTTGAAAAATAAAATGATTGCCATGTTCTTTTGAAGAAAATGAAAACTTGTCTTCAAAAGTTGATTTTGTTTTAAAAGAAAATGATTCTTTGAAAATTAAGATTGCTTCAATTTCTAAAGATTTGGATGCATATTAAAGAAAAATGAATTTTTTAAAAATAAGATTGATGCACATGTTTGCCATGCTAGTGTAGCTTCTTCATCTAGTCTACCTTATGCATGTACCTCTTCTTCTAGGATTAATGATGATATTTGTATGCTAAAGAAGAAGGTAGATTGTTTGGGCTCCACTATGAGCCAATGTGCCATGAACCACACTCGCTTGGAATCCTTGTGGAAAGAAAGAACAAGTTCCAACTTTTATGCATGCACACCCTCCACGGCATACACATGCTTCACACGGACACCATCAACACAAGTATGCTCATGTGTACACATGTACACATTGTGGCCGAAGAGGCCATCTTGCTAAATTTTGCTATGATCGTTTACATGTTGAAAATTTAGCCAAGAAGTTTGTTTGGGTTAGAGAAGGGACTAACCCCATGGACCCAAAAGAGTATGGGTACCAAAGACCACCCCTCCTATTGTTTTTGATGTAGGTGTGGGCTCTCACATGACGTGAGAGTAATGACACCTTGGAGTGGATGCGTTCTGGACTTAAAGAAAATCAAATGGATGCATCACTTTCAAGAGAAGAGATGGTGGAGAGGACCACCAGTTTGGAGACAAGGAGAGTTGCCTTTGAGATTTTGGTAACGATTCCTAAACTCCCATGCTTTCATATTCATTTGTTTATGACATGTTTTTGATGTCTATGGATTAGTATGTTCATTCCATGTTTATTAGATCCTTGACATACATGTATAGTATTTGAGACACATATGATTATTTAAATCATACTTAGTGTTCTCACTTTTGTTTAAGCTATAATGTACATCATGAATCTAATACATGTGAATTTACATAGTAATCATGTTTTAGTTTTATCATGATAATTTATATTGTGTTTTGATGCTTCATGTCTTGAATATTTGTTTAAGTGTTAGTTTTTTATTAAGACTAGGTATATACTTGTGCATATAGTGGGCCACAAATAAATCTATATATGTTGAACTTGAATGCTTATTTGAACCCATTAGATGTGCTAGTATAGTCTAGTTTTGATGATTCATACATTTCAAACTTGTATTCCATTTTTGAATTTGTTTTATGATTGTGTGTTTCACTTCATGTATATGTTTGTATTGCCAAACTTTAAGATATACATGTATACCCCTTGAGTCATTTGCCTTTCATGCAAATCTATATTTGGACTCAATTGTGTTTAGGGATATGTATGTATACTTCATATTTGACAATTCATACATATACCTTGAAATGAAATTTGTGATGAAAATTTAGTTTTTTTCATGTTTCATGTATTTATGTTTAACTTCATGTATATGTCTATCTAGTTCAAACTAATCTTATACATATACATCTTTTGAGCCACGTGCCTTCATGAATACACATTTAGTGACTCGTTGAGTTTTGGATATGTATGTATATTTTAGCTTGTATTAGACATACATATGCCTTGAAGATTAAATAAGTAGTTTTATATGATTTTTTCATGTTTTTGATGGAATTATGTTTTAAGGAATAATTGAGCTTAATGAATATTTTTCATGATTATGATCTTCACATATTATTTGTACACTCATATCTATTACTCATGTTTGTTTCTCATGAGGTATGCGTTATTGGTTAGAGTGATGATTATCATGTGAATTTCATTTTTTTTGTTTATTCCTTGCTTGAAGGATTTCGTGCTAGTTAACAAGTTTTTCATTTAACTAGTTGCGGTGTTCTTCATTTTGGTAGTGATTTTCAAATAAAACTACATTTTCAAATCTATTTTTGAAAACCCCTACCTTCCAAGGGCGCGTAGGATGGGAGATCATGTTCATGTATGCTTTACATTGAAAATTTTTAAAACTTGAATTATGATTGGGTGGTAGATAATATGATGTATACGCTTGAGCTTATTGTTATGTCATTGGTATCATTGAACTCTTTCAATTGGTATCATTTTGACCTTTTGTATACTCATATGTTTATTGTGTATGTATGTTTTCATTTGGTATCATCTATTGGTGATTGATACTCATTCCATTTCATACACATATACTTGTTTTATTTGTGCCTACTATATTCTATATCTTAGAGCACAAATAGTTGTTTATGTTTAACTTGTTAAAATAAAAGTATTCAATGTTTCCTTTGGTATTTCATAAAGGGGGAGAAAATGAGTATTTCATATTTTGTCTTTCAATTGGTATTTGTACTCCATACTTTATGATTGACATTTCGAATTTGGTATCATATGTTTTCAAAATGAATATATTCTTACAATTGGTATCAAAATTGTGTTTAGACATTCAAAATTTGTTATGTTGTTTTACAATTGGTAATTTGTTATGTTTAATTACAATTGGTATCTCAAATGTTGTTTAAAGAAATATTCAAAGTTTTGATTTGTATTTCCTATATGCAAGGAGAGCTTAACATCTCTCTTACATATGGATTCATGTTGAGTATATTATAAATTGAGGAGCTTGACACTCTTCTTTATATGATATACGTGTGTAGGGGGGCTTCACATCTCCTCTTATGCATTACATAATATGTGTTATGTGAATTGGGGCTTGTCATCCCTTCTTCATGTAATGTATATGTAGGGAAGCTAACTTATCGTCTTCCTCTTCATGAATGTATATAGCATATAACATATATTGATCCTTGTTTATTGGTATCAAAATGCTTCATTGACATATTTTTTTAAATTGATATCATGTTTGTAGTCACCCCTTATTGAATTTTTTTGTTTTAGACAAAAAGGGGGAGAACATTGTTTGCATTGTTTTGATTGACAAAAAGGGGGAGAAAGATTTTTACCCCTCATTTATCTATGGTTTTGATTGTTACCCCTTTGTTGATGATTGACAAAAAGGGGGAGAAAGATTTTGAGTTGTTTAGTTTTTATATATGCTTCTTTATGTTTTTGCATATATTGAGTTCATGCATAAACAAATAAACAATAAGATATGATAAATATGTATGTCTCTTGTTTAGAATCATAAGCTTTCATTGCATATTTATTTATTCATTTCTTATGCATGAGTTAAGGGGGAGCTTCCTTGAAGCTTATCTTTAATCCATGCATATATAACTCCATGAGTTTTGTCATCATCAAAAAGGGGGAGATTGTTGGCCCAATGGCCTTCCACTCTAGTTTTGATGATGATCAACACTCATGTAGTTATGTTTACTAATATTCTTGTGTTTCTAAGTTTCAGATCATTAACAGGATATTAGTTGGTGATTAGCTTCAACAAGATGATTAGAAGCTATTCATGATGATTCCGGTGCCAAAGCTTAAAGATCATACCATTGCACTTGGAGAATCACGGAGTTTGGAGCAAGTCTACTTGAAGATGAAGATCGTCAAGAAGACTTAGGTATCCTAGTTTAGATAGAGTTTTAGATCCATTTGTAAAGCTTAGTTTAGTTGATATGCTCAAGTGCACAAATCACACACGTTTTATGATTGAGTTTTGGTTTTCATGAATAGTTTATCAAAACAAGTTTAAATTGATATATGTATAGTTGCTTCATTCTATACATGCATGCTTAATTTTTTTTAAACAAACTTATTTTGACTATCCTATTCATGTTTTGGAAATTCTAATTTGATAAAATATAAGTTTTGTTTTTGATAAAATTGGCAAGACACAAAAATGAATTGATATGATTGATATATGTCTTGAAATTTTTATCACAAGTTTGGTTATCAAAGTAAAATGATAAAACAAGTTTTAGAAAAACATATTTTTAGAAAAACAGTTTTTATTGTGATTAAAACTATTTTTTTAGATTTACTGTGAATTTATGGGATTTTTATTGAGTGAAAAGACCTATTTTCAAATCCCGTATCTGTGCAGAACTGAGGACTGGCTGACAGGCCAAGTCGGTCGACCGGACCGGTCGACCGCACCATAGGCCGGTCGACCGGGACGGTCGACCGACGTGCACAAGTCTGTGCACGTTTTGGAGTCTCTGGGACGGTCGACCGGGCGGTCGACCGAGATGAGAGTTCTGCTCTCAGGATGTTTCGGTCGACCGGGCCGGTCGACCGCTATTGCCCAACGGTCACATTTTTGACCGTTGGCGGTCGACCGGCAGTTTGTCAGAGCTGCCAGCTCAGCCTAACGGCTAGTTTTGTATAGGGGCTATATAAACCCCATCTCTTTGGGGATTTTGGCCAAGTTTTTTAAGGAGAAAAATTTCTGGTTTCTAGAGGTTTTAAAACAAGTTTTCAAAAGTGTTTGGGGCTTTAATTCTTCAATCTTTATTGTTTTAGGTTTTTGAAAAAATCAAAGAAAAAATATTTTGGGAGATTTGTCTTGGTTTTCATTCTATATCTTTTGCAAGGATTTTCCCAAGTGATTTTCTTTGTTGCTAGTTTTCCAAACACCTAGTTTTCCACACTTGAGCTATCTTCTATCCTAAACTATTAGGATCTTGTTTTTGTGGAAAAAGATAAGAGAAAAAGAAAGAGAAGTGTTTGAGGTTGTTTGTTGTAAACCTCATAGTTATAAACACCCTTATATTGTGAATCCCTCTTCGGTAGAGGTGATCGGGTGATTGTGTTGTGGATCCCTCTTTGGTAGAGGTGATAGTGTTTGGTTGTGAGCCTCTTCGGTAGAGGTGTGTGGATTGGTTGTTGTATTTGGCTACGGGCCTAACCCCTCGGTTGTGAGGAGGTTGTTGTTTGAGAGAGGAGTTTGGTACTCCTAGAGTTGTAAGAAATCCTCTTCGGTAGAGGTTCCCTCGGTGGGAGTTGAGATAGTGGAAATCCTACACGGTGGTGTAGGCGGGGATGTAGAGCAAGGTGCTCGAACCTCGAAACAAATCTTGGTGTTTGCGTATTGATCCATTGTCTCTCTAACTCTCTCTCTTACTATTGTGCAAAGCATCATACTCATCATCATATCATACTTGCTTGTGTTGAGCATTGATTCATTCATATCATATATTGCTTGTGTTGTGCCTTGCATTTTATTGTCATATCTATATATGCTTGGCTTGATTGTGTGTATTTCATATTGCTTGGATTGCTTGTGTGTGTGTGCCTAACTTATACTCATCCAACAAGAGCTTCACATAGCACCTCAACCCATTTCAAGGGAATCAAGAGGAGTTAGTCCAGAGCCTCGCAAGGGGAATTCGGCTACACTTGTTGTATTGTATCAAGTTTGTGCAACATTTGCATTAGCTTCCGCATTTAGCGCACTTAGTTGGCATTTAGTTTATTAGATTAGCACTTACACCTATTCACCCCCCCTCTAGGTGTTTTTCACTTAATTGGTCATTATCTTGGATAATCGGTTCATCCCCCTTTAACTAGAATTATTTGAAACGTAAAATTTACTGTTTAACCCACGGCATATTGCAAGACATTGAACTCAAATAAAAGAAAGGGGACTCATACATGCTTGTAATTGAGATGCCACTTTCCTGATTTAACCTACCTTTAATAAGGCCTAACAATCCGTTATTACTTAAATTCCTTCGATACGATGAAAATACTGTGGTCGCAATTAGACTATATTTATCTATAACAGCTATTCTCATTTATTCATGAATTGAGTTGAAACTGATTGGATTCCCACCTAAATGCTGATCTTCATACTACCAACCCCATCATTCTGATTTCCCATTTTTGATATTACATTAAGAAAATCTTTCCTTTCAATTAGTATTCATGTTCACTCATCTATTAGTCTACTGTCAATATAATTTAGTGCTGACCGTTAAGTTGTCCATTTATCAGTCAATACAATTGATCGGACTATCATCCCCGCCAGTAACTTTCGGCGTTCCAGAAATTTTCACTGACTATATACCAATAAATACTCTATTCATAGTCTAGTTTACCAGGCCACAGAAGGAATTATGTGTTAGGGTGAAATATATGTTTTAGAGTCCATAACACAATAATTCCCTATTTCTAGTAAAGCTAAAGCAATTTGAGTCTGAGTATAATTGCCAACACACTGAGTGTACATGCAACCCTGTTATGAGACATTATTATAAAGGGTCAACACTTAAGTAAATATGTATGATATACCCGTGTTCATAACATGCGTTACTGAAGAAAAGTGTTTAGTTCTAAACTCAGCACAACATGCCTACATATAAATACCAATAACTTTCAAATATATCCCACCTAAATATGTTTCATCAGATCTGACCTCCTTAACACTCGAAGATGTTTTATCGTGACTCCTATTTTGATATTAGAACGAGACACAAAGGCTTCCATTAAAATTTAGACTTACCGATCTTTCTAACAATATATTACATGACCCACTTAATTCGCACGAACAGCCGCAATAAACAGAAAATCTTTTAGACATTCAAAATCTGCAACTTAGTATTTTTGGCTAGTTGTCATGTTTCAGCGATAATTCCCAGCACAGACCTTTAATTAGGACACGTAAGAGCCTTCGAAAAGTAGACTCGATTTGCTTTCCAACGGTATATCACATGACCTATTTCCTTTTAAATATCCTTACGAAAGAAATCCCAAGTTTCAGGTTTCAGATGTGGACAGACTTTAACAGATTTGTATTACTATTCCAAAGGTGCTTGAACTAACAAATTCACCACTTTTCCTTTTTTTTATTTCTTCATCTAAATTAGATCATAATTAAGTCATGAACTTAAGTATTTAGATCTTTTATCACGAGCAATTTTTTTTTTATAAGAACAATCATAGTTCGATCATTACATGATTTATCACAAACCCTCTTTAAGTCACCTCCAACTTCATAGTTTAACTTATAACGTAAAAATTTTTCTTTTATCTCACTAACATCATCAAGATCAAACTTTGATTTGATTTCATAGTTATATGTAAGAATGGCAAGAGGCTCAACCATGACAAGTGTAAGAAGCTTCAAGATCTCCATCTACACTAATTGTTAGGAGAGATTTATATCTTGATCTCACCCATCTACAACGATCCCGAATTTATTATACCAATTCGCCTCTTAGGATTAATCTTGTCTTCTAATAATATTTTAATCGCTACTTGAACTTTTAATATAATGACATTCAAAATTTCGGCTTAACCTTACCTACTTAAAGATAACCTATCCCAACCCTAGATTTCACAAGACATAATCATTTACGTAACACAAGAGAGTATGCTTCTTGATGAAGGTCGAACTAATCTCGAAACCGTAACCCTTCTTTGAACACTATGCTTTCACATAGGGCTATTAGTTTGTTGTCAAAGGCTAGGTTGCATATTATTACAAGAGAGTTACATAATCACAAGAGAAGTTCTACTATAAGACAAGAATTAGCAATACCTAGCAAGTTCATCATGCATTAGTCCAATGATTCTATGAAGAATTTGATTCCAATTTAAGAAAGAACAATATTGCCCAAAACTTAGTCTCACAAACTCTCAATGAAAGCTTCATCACCATCAAAGTAAAATGTAAGGTTGAAATTTCAAGATTTGAGATCTAAACCAATTCTGAAAATTTATGGATTCCATCATTACATGATTTACCCTATCATGCAACTTCCTTACCTATCATTCATATACAATTAGATTTACTCAATAATATCAACAACTAATTTAGACCACCACATACTTTAAAAGTCATGAAATTTCAAGGAATATTAGCATGAATAGCTCAAGGGAAAAATTTCACTCAATTCAATAGATCAAGATCTAGGGTTTTCAAGTGATGAAATTTGAGAAATGAGAGAAAGGGGAAAAAACTCACTCACCAACATCCGAACCCGACCCTCCGCCTAGCCGGCCGCCACCTGGCAGGCCGCCGCTTGGCCCGCCGTCGGCCGGCCACCTCCGGGCCAGCCGCCGCGCGGCCTGCACGCGCGCGCGAATCCCAGATCCATGGGGAGAGGGGGAGAGGAGAAGAGAAAAAAAGAAAGGGAGAAGAATAGAGAGTGAGGAATAAAGAGGGATTTTCATTTGGGATTCTAGGGTTTCTTCTCCATGGAGGAATCCTCTCTAAGATGAGGATGAAGAGATGAAAATGCTCTTGACTCTATTAAGAGTCAAACCCAAAATATTACAAGTTTGCCACTTCTTTCATCCAAGTGTCCACTCCTCCAAATCAAGAAGATCTAGGCCCTTGATCTCTTCTCTCATGCATACCTACTCCCTCCACTAAAAAATAGTATATAAAATTGCCATGGATGTATTTTCTTATTAAATTCATGTATTTCAAGTATAATACTAGTATATCATCACATTGAAATACTAGTTACATAATAATTATGGTATAGGTATATTCATATATACCACTAGACATTCCCAAAATTAAATTGAAATTCATTATTCACTCAATTAACATAATAACTCAATATTTATCTTATTAATTCAGGGTTTAAATAATTCGGGGTTACATTTGGCTTCAAAAGCTTATTTTATGCATGTCTATGCATTATCGTGTTTAATTTTCCTTGTATATTTATTATTTATTGTTATGCATGAGTTAAGGGGGAGCTTCTTTGAAGTTTAACTTTAATCCATGCAATATAACTCCATGAGTTTTGTCATCATCAAAAAGGGGGAGATTGTTGGCCCAGAAGCCTTCCACTCTAGTTTTGATGATGATTAGCTCATGTATTTATGTTTACTAATTATCTTGTGATGTTTAGTTTCAGATCATTGATCAAGATATGTGATTGCTTCAACAAAGATGATTTGGAAGCTTTCACATGGTGATTCTAGAGCCCGAGCAGCAAGATCATACATTGCACTCGTTGGAGTCTAGCTCGGTGGATCACAAAGTTTTGGATCGAGTCGACTTGAAGATGGAGTTCATCAAGAAGATTTAGGTATCCTACTTTAGTTTGTGTTTTAGATCCATGTGTAAAGATTAGATAGTTGATATGCTCAAGTTCACAACACACACGTTTTATGTTTTTGAATAGTGGTTTTTCGGTTTTTGGTTTAACCGATATTGGTCTTCATGAATAGATGTATCAAAACAAGTTTACATGTGTTTATGTATATTAGATATGTTCTATATACATGCATGCTTCATATCTTAAATAAACTTAGTTTGTCTTACCTATTCATGTGTTTTAGAGTTTTGGTATTTTAACATAACATATTTTTAGAAATAAAAGTCAAAAACTATGATATGTATATTTTCATGTATATTGGATTTCTATCCATATGCATATTGCTTCAAAGTATTTAAATATCATGTTTTTTATTTAAATGAGTTTTAGGAAAAATCAGATTTCCTATTTGAAAAATCCAAGTTTATTTGAAAATCAAAGTTTGGAAAAGTACAGGTTTTGGTTTTCAGAAATATTTGTAAGACAAGAAAATAGTTCAAAATGTTTGATATTTGTGTTAAAATTTTTAACACATGTTTGTATATCTTATAAAATGTTAGAAACTATTTTTGTGAATTTTTTGAAGATTTATGGAAATTTTTAGAATAATTTTTAACTCAGTTTTATGACCCAGAACCCAGCCTGCCAGGCTCTGGCGGTCGACCGGACCGGTCGATAGGACCCAAAGTCAGTCGATCGGGTTGGTCGACCGACGTGCACAGACCTGTGCACGTTGGCCAGGTTCCTGGCCGGTCGACCGGGCGGTCAACCGGCCAGAGAGCTTTGCTCTCTGTTTTTTGCTGGTCGACCGCTGGCTTCCAACGGTCATTTTTTCGACCGTTAGCGGTTGACCGCCAGCCGTCCAGGCTGACAGATCAGCCCCAACGGCTAGTTTTTGATGGAGGGCTATTTAAGCCCTATTTCTTTAGGATTTTGGTATGATTTTCAGAGCAAAAATTTCTCCCATTCCTAAGTGTTTTTACAAGGTTTTCAAAAGTGTTTTAGAGCCAAACGATCCATCTTATTTGTTTTAAGTGTTTTGTTTATTTCAAAGAAAATAGGTTTTTGGGAATTAGTTTCTTGGTCTAAAATTCTATATCTATTTGGTATTTTCCCAAAAGATTTTCTTTGATCAAAACACTTTATTTTTCACACTTGAGCTATATCTCCTATCCTATTCTATTAGGATCTTTATTTGTGAAAAAGAGATTTTTTGTTGTTGAAAGATACCACCAAGTTGTAAACCCTTTTCTTTGTGGTTATCCCTCTTTGGTAGAGGTGAATTTGGGTTGTTAGTTGCTCCCTCTTTGGTAGAGGTTGAGGTTGTGGTTTACTCCCTCTTGTGTGAGGTGGAGTTGATTGGTGTTTGCCTCGGTGGAGGTTGTATTTGTGGATTTGGTGGAGTTTGATACTCCGGTCTTTGGTAGACCATTTGTATTGGCTCGGTGGAGGTTGTATTTGGTTGAGAGAGGAGTTCGGTATTTCTAGTGGATTGAAAATCCTTCTCGGTGAAGGCGGGGACGTAGGGCTCGGTGCTCGAACCTCGAAACACATCTTCTTGTTTGCGTTTGATCAATTTACTCTCAACCTCTCTCTTTTATTTGTGTTGTGCATCATTCATATCATTCATATCTCATATGCTTGTATTGTGCCTTGCATCTATTCATATTGCTCATTCATATTATATGCTTGGCTTGTGTGTGTGTGCCTCACTTGTGCTTAACCATGAGAGCTTCATATAGCGCCTCAACTCTTATCAGAGGAATCAAGAGGAGTTAGTCCAGAGCCCTTCAAGGGGAATTCGGCTACACTCGTCAGTTGTACTAAGTGTTGTTTGCAAATTAGTTTTGTAATTCTGCATTTAGTGTTTAGATTAGCCTTATCACCTATTCACCCCCTCTAGGTGATTTCAGTTGCCGGGGAAGGAACGGTGTAATTTTTGTCTAACAAGTTTGGTGTCATGTCTCAAGGACGTTAATGAATCAGATTTAGCACTCAAGCTTTGCAGGAGAAGACTTGCCATTTTATGCCCCTACTCTCAAAGTAGGAAACAAAGTTTCAAGAAATTGCATCGCAAAAATTGAAATTTTTTTAAACTACTAAAAGCTCTTTTTTGCAGGACATATTGCTTTGTAAAAATACAGTTTTTGTATATTATTTTTGCTATATCTGATATTCATACTCCCTGTTTTTAATCCAACAGTAATCTGATTGATTGCTAATCGCTTAAAAAACATATAGATTGGCATTCTAGGCATTTGTCTAATTACATTTCTTTTATGATTACTGTTGAAGATAGCTGGAGACAAGGTATGTATGCATAGCATATAGTTTAGAAAACATTTTTGATGATATTTGCTTGTAAATGTTACTTTTCTATATCTTGTACACTTTGCACAATAAATTTTAAGGGCAAAACCAATCAAGATAAGGTGGGGAAGTCATTACTCTTCCTTAGCCCAAAAACCGTCTCCAACCACGCACAACCTAAGCCTAATTTAAAATATGATAGACATTGGCCTTAGGGACTTCTCGAATTCATTAGGAGATTATCCTAAAGAGGAAGGTGTTAGAATTTGACTCCTGCCAAAACAGTGTAAAGGAAAAGGATTAAGGGGCAAAACCCCGAAGGCTGGTGGTTTGGCTTAATTAGGCCCGTCGCTTTTGCGCGGACACCTCCCACCAATTTTGCCCTGACCTGGCTGATTAGTTTATCGTCAAAGTCTGCATTATACCTCCTGTGGACAATCAACCAGTTAGGAGTTGTCTAGGTTAAGGTTACCTTAAACTAGGCTTGGGTTCCTCTTATTGACTATTGGTAAACTTATTTGTGATTGTGTTGGTATATGCAAGTATGGTCAAAGAGATCCTAATCATCTAGGTAAACTAGAAACACATCACCACCCAAGTTTGAATAGAGACCAAATCTAGTATGGCTTAACCGACATCTTTGCAGGATAGGTTCTATCCCATTAGAACCTCACTTACATCTTGCATCCAACTTCCATCGGCTGGTGAACACAATTTTGAGCTTAAACCTCAGTTCATCAACACACTCCCAAGTTTCATGGCTTAGAGTCCGAAGATGCTTATTTCTTCATAAGAGAATTTGAGGAAGTATGCTTAATGATGAAAATTTCAAACCTTATAGATGATGCTATTAGGTTGAGATTTGTCCCATTCGCTTTTAAGGACTTAGCCAAGAAATGGCTGCATAGATTAGCGGCCGACTCTATCACATCCTGCGATGGTTTCATCAAGGTCTTCTTGAAGAAATTCTATCCAATTCACATAACCACTCTCGTTAGGAAGAACATCATGCAGTTCAATAAGAACCTAGTGAGCCATTTTGGAGGTACTTTGAACGCTTTAAAGACCTCTTTGTCTAATGTCCTCATCATAAAATAGAGAAATGGTGTAATGCTAAATTCTTTATGATGGTTTAGACTATTTAACCAAGACCCTCTTCGAAAGCATGTGCCAAGGGGGATTCTTGCAGAA
Organism: Agave tequilana; assembly: GCA_038442645.1. NCBI lineage: Eukaryota > Viridiplantae > Streptophyta > Magnoliopsida > Asparagales > Asparagaceae > Agave > Agave tequilana. The sequence goes on from JAVJIF010004906.1 coordinate 319,406, forward strand.
GCATGAGAATGAAGGATGGGATTTATATGAGAATCTAGCTGAAATGACCATCCAATGGGAATCAACTAGTGAAAACTCGAGGAATTCAAACTCCATCTCTTCAAAAGGAGGTCTCCATTCAATTGAATCATCCATTGCTACCTAGCGAGAAGATAGGAAGCTTTAGAAACTAAGAAACCAAGTCCAGTCAATAAAGTCAGCCCAAACCAATTTTCAATTTCGGATTGTACTTACTATCAAGTCATGAATCATCTGTTTGAGGAGCGTCCTGTGTTTCAAGCTCAACAACATTTCTAGAACCGATGAATGCGGCATTTTCAAGGTCGAACAATAATCCTTACGCACCGGTGTACAATCCTGGCTGGAAATATCACCTGAATTTCTCATGGAGCCAAAACAATAATGACCACTCATGGTCAAATCATGCAAGCTACTTCCATCATTCCAATAATTCTTCCAATCATCAATCCAACTTTTCTAACTGCCATCATAATTCTTCCAAATCATCCGCCCAATTTTTCAAACTATCAACAAAACATTCCCAACCAAACTTCACAATCTTCCTTCTAGAATCCTCAACTAGAAAGGAGAATAACTGACTTTGAGAGAAATATGGAAAGGTACATGAAGAATCAAGATTCCCACATGCAAACTATACAAAGGCTAGAGATTCAAATGAGCCAATTAGACAATCCACAACATGAGAGGCAAAAGGTACCTTGTCTAGTAAGCAATAAATAATCCTAAGAATTCTCAACAAGCTCATTTGGCTGAGAATCAATGTAATACTGTTCATACATTTGAGGTCGAGAAAGAAAGTTGATAATCAAGTGTCAACATCATCTAAACCCATTCAGCACAACCACACTCAAGCATCTACCTCATTAATCCCATTCTTTCCAAATCTAACGAATCTGAAACACATAAATCAACCAGTCAGGTGCACCAGCCTATAGTACCATTTTCTAATAAGTTAAAAAACAACAAGCAAAATCCACACATGAATAAGATAATTGAGATCTTCAATTAAGTGAAGATAAATGTGCACTTATTGATGCCATCCAATAAGTCCCATCCTATGCAAAGTTTCTTAAGAACATGTACACCAATATGTGAAAGACTAATGTATCTAAAAAAGTCTTCTTAGCCACTAACATTAGTAAGCTATTAGCGTGTCTGATCCCTGTCAAGTACAAGGATCTAGGTTATCCCACTATTGCCTGCACCATAGGACAAGCCGAGACTAATCGTGCACTTTTTGACTTGGAGGCAAGTATCAACTTGCACCCATTCTCAGTTTATCAACAACTTGGTTGGGCGATCTTAGTCCAACTCGAGTCACAATCCAACTGGCTAACCGTTCAGTAAAAGTTCCAAAGGGAGAAATCAATAATGTCCTTATCCGGGTCGGAGAGTTTATCCACCCCGTTGATTTCATAGTTCTAAAGGCACAACCTCTATCAATCCTAGGGCTCAAACTCCTGTTATCTTAGGGCGACCATTCCTTGCTACTACCAATGCCATTATTAATTGTAGGAATGGGTCCATGAGATTAACCTTTGGGGACATGACTAGAGAAGTCAATATCTTCAACCTAGAAAAGCAACCTCATGATGTTGAAGATCAAACATTTGAAGTCAACCTCATTGAGAACTTGACAAGTGAACACAGGGAAAAATTGGAACTACAAACTGAGTGTGAGTTCTGGTTAGAGTCTAACGACTTTAATCTTGATCAGGTTGTCGAGTCTGCTGTGAATTGGGTCTCGAATCCTATTTCACCAAATATGGAGCTAACAAATTTGATTCGTCCTTCCAGTGAGCCTTCCTCTTCCTTATAATTGAAAGCCTTACTTGCGCATCTCATGTACGTCTATCTAAGCGAACAAGAGACCTTCCTGTCATTATTGCCTCTCATTTAAATGATAGGTAAGAAGAAGATCTTAAAGCAATTCTAAGAAAACATAGGGAACCATGGTTGGACTATGACTGATATAAAGGATTGAGTCTAAGCATAGTTCAACATTGCATTCTTCTCAATGAAGATGCAACACCTAAAAGAGACCCGCAGTGTATGTTAAACCCTATAATGCAAGAGGCTGTTCATACTGAAATTATGAAACTCTTAGACAATAGGATAATCTATCCCATTTTTTATAGCCAATGGGTCAGTCCTGTCCACGCAGTTCTAAAGAAATCCGGTTACACCGTAGTGAAAAATGAGAACAAGGAGTTAGTTCAAAGTCGACTTCCCACAAAAATTCGAGTTTACATTGACTATAGGAAGCTTAATGCAGCAACTCGTAAGGACTATTTTTCACTTTCCTTCATTAATTAGATGCTTGAACGATTGGCGGGCCACGAGTATTACTGTTTCCTGAACGGTTACTCGGGGTATAATTAGATTCCTATTGCTCCTGAGGACCAAGAAAAGACTACGTTCACATGTCCATTTAGGACATTTGCTTATCGTTGAATGCCTTTCGGCTTGTGCAATGCCCCAGCAATATTTCAACGTTGTATGTTGAGTCTTTTCTTTGATATGGTGGAACGATTCTTAGAAATATTCATAGATGATTTCTCCATCTATGAAGATTCAGTCACTCAATGTCTTCACCATTTAGAACTCGTCCTCCAGCGTTGTGCTGAGACAAATCTGACACTGAACTGGGAGAAATGCCACTTCATGATAAGATATGGAATTGTCTTGGGTCATGGAATCTCCAAGAAAAGGAATTGAAGTGGATAGAGCAAGATTGAGATTATTGCTAAGCTTTCCATACTCAAATGCATGAAGGATATTCGATCCTTCTTTAGACACGCCAGTTTCTACTGAAGATCTATTAAGGATTTTACCAAGATTGCTAGACCATTAACAAATCTGTTAGCTAAGGACGTGTCCTTAACTTTCGATGCTGAATGTATGAATTCATGGGAGAAGCTTAAGAAAGAGCTTATTTCTGCACAAATCATATCTGCTCCAGATTGGTCTGAGCTGATCGAAATCATGTGCGATGCTTCTAATTTTGCCATAGGCGCTGTCCTAGGACAGCGCGTGATAGCAAGCAACCACGTAATTAACTACTATAGTAGGACTCTTAATGATGCTTAATTGAACTGCACTACTACTGAGAAGGAATTCTTGGTAGTAGTGTTTGCCTTAGGGTCCAAAATCACAATTTTCACCGATTATTCTGCGATTAGGTACCTCATGATGAAGAAGGATGCCAAGGCCCGACTCATTTGTTGGATCCTCCTTCTTCAAGAATTTAATCTCGAGATTCGAGACAAGAAAGGCATAGAAAATGTTGATGATGACCATCTCTCGCGAATCCCAAATTCTTCATGCAACGAATTGCCCATAAATTAGGACCTTCCTGATGGAAATCTCTTAGCTATCTTTTGGGAACCTTGGCTTGCTGATATAGTGAATTACTTAGTCATAAACCAAACTCCGTCTCATTGGTCTAAAAATGATATATACCAGTTCTTATCTCAAGTTCGATATTTATTTTGGGAGGAACCGTATCTTTTTAAGTACTATTCTGACTGATTGAGGTAAAACCTGCACACAAAATAAAGAATTTCAGATTAGAATGAAGATGTGCAAGTGCTCAATTCTTACCGCTATAGCAAGTGGCTATGCGGGTCGTGATCCACAAGGAGGGTTTTGCGATAGAAGAGTTTACGTTTCTTTATTGAAATCTTCATGAAGATAAAACGAAGATTCTTCTTTGATTTTAAGAAAAAAGGAAAAAGAATTATGTTAAAGTTAGAAAGAAAATGAGAGATGAAGAAGGTGAAAAGAAAAGACTATTTACAAAGAAAGGGGAAAGAAAGAGTTGAAGATGAGTGTTGGTGGTTTAATTTACAAAAATAAACGAAAAGAAAGAAGATGAAGAAATACTTACCTAGTTTGATTAATGACTTACCTGAAATCCTTGCATGTTCTACCTTGCTTTGGAGGCGTTCAATGCATAGGTCATAAGATCGAGCTCAGTCCATATTCGCATTATATCAACAAGCCTTGCAAGAATGAAGTGATACGGATCTTGAGGAGAAGAACGTCTTCATGAAGTATCGTTGGCACTCACAAAAACTTTTGTGTACTTATACTTCTGGATTCACTTGCAAGCTCATCAAAAACAAAAGAGGAAAAGTAGAAAAGGGAAGAAGAAAACAAAAGTAAATACGAACATAAAACGAAAACATTTTCCTTTATTACTTGCAGAAACAATGGAAGAAAGAGGAGGGTACATCGGTGTCACTCTCAACATAAGCCTCTCTCTCTTACTTACATGAATCTTCATCTAACCTAAGCTTACATACAATTATATATAAAGAAAACAAAGAACTAAACTACAAGAAATGAAAACTAGTCTAAATCCTATCTCTACATGGTCGTCCCATTTTCAGTGCAAATACTGGTCTTTTATAGGCATAACCCCAACGTGTAGGATCCGGGGAGATCGGGGGAGCAAACGCTCCCCCTAACTCCCTAACCAGCCGCGGAAACGCGGTTT
>JAVJIF010004907.1:0-100767 GCA_038442645.1 Agave tequilana
TGAATTCTTCTTTGGTTAAGGCACAGAATAACGCATTCATCGCTTTGACATCAAGGTTCGTATTTTTCTTTTGATCATCACTCTAAGCAGTATAATTGGTTTGTCGGCTTGGTGTACAGTGCTTCTACTATGTTCCATAGTTCGTAGTTGAGCGATTGCAAGTAGATCTTCATTCTACACTTTCAGTAGTTGTAATTTGATCCATCAAATAATAGTGGACGTTGTGTAGAATGTCCTTCTCTGAATTGTGATGAAGGAAACTCCATTGCCATCCTTGTAGGGTGTTGACCGGGGATGCAGGCTCTGATACCAAATGTAGGATCTAAAAAATTATGTCAACACAAATATAAAACAAAGGATGATTATCGTTAAATATAAACTTGCACAAAAGAAATTAAATCACAGAAAGTAAATGCAAATGCAAACACAAGTAATTTATCCTGGTTCGGTCCTCTTGACCTACATCTAGTCCCCAAGCGACCCGCTTGAGATTTTCGTTATCCTTGATTTTGTACACCGAAAATCAACACCTTGTATGCCACTTGACAAATCTCCTTTGCCAAATATATACAACTCTTCTTACAAACCAAGAAGACAACAACACCTTGTACAACTTTTCTTCAACCATAAGACGCTCTTGTACAATCTTTCTTTTTGAGTAATTACAATCAATCCTATAAGCTTTGAATCTGTATGTGATCGTGAATAAGGACTCTTATAGGTGGACTCTCAGAATTCTTCACTAAAGGATTGGAATTTGTGTGAATAATAGAAAGTGAAAACAGTTTTTTGAAAAATAGATTTTTGAACAAAGTTTTTGGGCAGAAAACTATTGATATGAATTGGAGATTTAGCCAAGGTAACATCCTTATTTATAGCTGAAATCTATGGTCAGTTAGGGTAGTTATCAACTTGAATTTGAATATTAAAACGTTGAATAAAATATCAGAAATCAATACTGAACAACAGTTACAAACTGCTATAAGCCGACCAGGAGTTGGGGGTTATCGACTAGGTAGGCATTTTGACTGGGTTAGTCGACTAATCAAAGGAGCAAGTCGACTACATTAGGACTGATACAAATGATAAATTTCTGAAAACTAGAATTAGTCGACCAGCAGAGTTTATAAGTCGACTGTAACTTGTATTAGTCGACTAGTAATATTTATAAGTCAACTAATGCTGCTAAACAGAAAGTTGATATCTTTTTAGGACAATACTTAGTCGACTATAGGATTTTTGTAAGTCGACTAGATAAGGTATTAGTTGACTACAAGAGGGGTCAAGTCGACTAATAGGCAGGGTCAAGTCTACTAATAGGAAGGGTCAAGTCTACTAATAGGACTATTTTGTGTGTGATAAAGGCTTTTAACAAATATCTAAAAATATACAAAAATAGTAAAAATTATATTTGTTATCATCAAAGTAAGTTTCAAAACAATTTGCAAAGGGGGAAATCTTACAAAATTGTTGTAGAAAATTATAAGTAATTAAAGAAAAAATTACAAGAATCTTCTACTGAGATTTCTGGAGAATATTCATCCAAGGTTGCAATCACCGGGTTTCTTGTTTTGATATAATAAAACCTATATAGTTATTTAGTACTAATCATGTTTAAGTTTTTAAGTATTTTCAAGATTCAAGAAGATTCAAAGTGCTTCTTTCTCAAAAGGAAGGTATTGAAATCTTAAGCTCACAAAGGATGAGATTCAAGTGAGGAAAATCAAGATTCACCCTTGGAGAAGCCCGCTAGAATATTGCTTGAAGACAAAGCACCTATGTAAGAAAATAGTATGTTTAAATATAGTATGTAGATTTGATGCTCAACAAGTCACATACGCACACAAAATTCAAGTTTTCAAAATACGAGTTTTAATATCTTTTTTCTTTTCTCATATTGGTATTTTACATGGTTCAATGTTTAATACACGTCCATGATTTTTCCAAAGATTATATATCCTATTTCTATCATGTATCCTGAAGCCTATGTATTACCAAATTATTTTATAACTCGTATAAAATATTTAAAATTAGTTTATATTCATTTTTATCTAAAAATAATTTTTCAGGCTTGGTCAGTCGACCGAACGATCGATCGAACCACGGGGTCACTTTGACCTCTGTCTGTGCATGTCGTGCACATTTGTCGAGTGACCGGACGGTCGACTGATAGACTTAGCGATCGACCAACAGACCTAGCGATCGACCGAGGATCGACCGACTGGCACTAGCTGGGCTCAGTTGCGATCAATCGATGAGATCGATCGACCGGGCAGTCGACCGATGCCAATGGTTAGCTTAATCTAATTGAACTACCGGGCGATCGTGCGGTCGACCGATGTTCTAGCACAGCACAGCACAGTAATGACTAATTTTTGAAAAACTGTTTCTATTACTTTTTTCCTAATGGGTATATTTGCTCTTTTTGGGTCTAATCTCTCTTTTAATGACCTGATAGGCTCTCCTAACTGTGTTTTATCATTTGCCTATATATAGGTTCATTTATAGAGAATTACTAACAATTAATTTTTGAAGAATATTTGAAAAATCAAGTTTATTCAAGAAAGAAGATTTCAAGTTTTCTTACTTTAAGTGCTCTCATCTTAAAACTAATTTCTGCAAGTTTTCAGCTCTTAGATTGATTCTTTTCAACTAACTCTTTCACAAACTTCTTGACCTTCATCTCACATCAAATACTATATGAAGTTGTAAAAGAGATTGTTTGTGATTTTTGTGGTCACCAAGAACTTGTAAATCTCATTGACTTTATGCTACCTCTTGTGTAGAGTATTGAGAATTGGAGTTGTGTACTACAATCTTATGTAGACCTTGTAGTTCCTTTGTGGAGGATCCTTTGTGGAAAGTTTCTTAGTGGATAGTGACCTCATGCGGTGAAGACGGGGATATAGAGCTTGGTGCTCGAACCTCGAAACAAATCTCTTGTGTGTTTGCGATTGCTTTCTCTCTTGCTCTTACTCTATTTTAATTGCTTGCACTTATGGGTTTTGTTTTTATTTCACTTGTTATTCATATCTAGCATCATTCATTCTCATCGGTTTTCACTCTCTAAATCAAGAAGGCAATTGAGCACCTCAACTCATTGTCTAGAGGAATATAGAGAAGAAGTTCTAAAGCCCTTCATAGGAAATCCAATTTCATTTCTTAATTTGAGTTGACCCTTTGCATCGTTCATATTACCAATTGTTGCATTTTCGTATTTTGACCTTAAGGTTAGCATTACACCTATTCACCCTCTCTAGGTGTGCTTTTAATTGATATCAGAGCCTTGTAGGCTAGTTTTTGTTTAATCACCTTAAAGAGATCCAATAGCTAATCACTGATTTGCTTGCTCGCTACACTAGTTTACATGGTTGGAGGAATCAAGACTCCATCAAAGTTTGATGGCCTTAACTTTTCAAGATGATCTTTTTCTTGCAATTTTTAGGAAGTCGGGTTGTAAAGGGGGTGACTAAATCTTTTATGTACCCGATGGTGATGAGGACACATGGTTCAAATTGTTATTAAGAAATTTGATGCCAATGCAAAGCCTACTGTGCATTGTTTCAAGCCTTGAATGATGATATTACTAGGGTTATTCATTACAAATTCGCGCCCATGAGATTTGGTCACACTTTGTTTTTATGCACGAGGGGACATCATAACTCAAAAGAGCTAAGATTGATCTCTTGTATTCCCAATATGAAAATTTTTTTATGAATGAAGAAGAATCAATTGATGACATACAAAAACAACAACTAAGCCATTTGTCCCAAGTATTTGGGGCAGGCTACATGAACCAAAGAGAATTATGCCGGATCGGGCACGTGGATCAGCTTTCTCCACTCATTCCTATCGAGCAATGTACCTCACTAAGACCTTTAACCTCTATATCTTGTCATATTACCTCCATCCATGTTTTCTTCGGTCTCCTCTGTGCTGTTTTAACTTGCCCTAAATTGATACGCTCTACTCGCCGGACTTGCGCATCTGTGGTTTACGTCGCATATGACCAAACCATCGTGGGCAATTTTCTTTCATCTTCTCTTCTATAGAGGTTACACCTATCTTAGTACGAATATCATTATTTCTCACCTTATCTCTCCATGTGTACCATACATCCAACGAAGCATGTGCATCTCTGCCATACTCATCTTCTGGGCATGATGTCTCCTTATAGCCCAACATTCTGTGCCATATAATAAAGCTGGCCTAATAGCAATCCGATAAAACTTTCCCTTCAGCCATAACGGAATGTTATGAACATATAAAAATCTTGTTGCGCTTCTCTATTTCAACTAGTTAGCTTGGATCCTATGGTTGACATCACTATCGATCTCCTCATCCTTTTGGATAATAGAATCCAAATACTTAAAATGACTGCTCATCGGTATTTCTTATCTATCTAGTCTCACAATACTATAATCTTAGATTCTCTGTTTACTGAATTTATACTCCATATACTCTGTCTTGGCCCTACTTGATCTAAAACCTCGAGATTCTAGAGTTTGTCTCTATAACTACAGTTTGGCATTTACCCCAGCTCTCATCTCATAGACTAGAACAATATCATTAGTAAATAGCAGACACCATGGTATCTTATCCTGAATAGCTCTAGTAATCTCACCATCACTATGGCAAATAAGAATGGACTCAACGCAGATCCTTGATGTAATCCAATTGTGATAGAAAAATTACTTATTATGCCTCCACAATTTCTGACATTTGATACTACTCCACCGTTATATTCTTGATTATATCAATATATTTGTTGGGACTCCTTTTTCATCAATGTCCACCATAATACCTCTCTAGATACCTTATCATAAGCTTTTTCTAAATCAATAAAGACCATATGTAAATTTCTCTTCCTCTCTCAAAATTGCTCTATAAGTTGACGAAGCAAATGAAAAGCCTCTGTCGTCGATCGTCCTGGCATGAACCCAAACTGGTTCTTGATATTGTAACATTCTGCCTTAACCTGTGTTAATGACTCTTTCCCAGAGCTTCATGGTGTGACACATGAGTTTTATTCCATGATAGTTGAACAACTCTAGAGATCACTCTTATTCTTATAGAGAGATACTAAGATACTCTTCCTCCACACATTTGGCATCTTTTTAGTTAGCCAGATCTTATTAAAGATGTTTGTCAGCCATCTTACGCCCACCTCTCTTAAGCATCTCCATACCTCAATAGGAATTCCATCCGGGCCAACAGCTTTCCTTGACTTCATCCCCTTCAAGGCCTCTTTAACTTCAGATTCGCTAATTCTGTGCATATAATTATGGTTCGGATCTTGGTACTGAATGGTAAGGTCATCCAAGTCATGAGTAGAACTACCATTGAACAATTTGTCAAAATACTCTCTCCATCTTTCTTTGATTTCTTCATCTCGAACTAAAACCTTCTGATCCTCATCTTTGACACACCTTACAGTACATAAATTTAGTTATCAATTGATGATATGATTTCTAAATTTACTAAATCACCAATGGTCTTTCTTCTTTAGATGATGCGATTGATAATGGCTAAAAGGTGAGGAAAGTCATCTGAGCTCTTCCATCGTCATGGGAAGTGAAAGCTACAACTTTGAAGGAGCTCAATGACAAAGAAAAGATGGAGCTTATAGGCCTTATTGGCAATCTCAAGACTCATGAGATAAAGAGGAAAGAGAGAGAAGAGAAAGCTCTCCAAAAAAAAAAAAGAAGATTCTAGCCTTCAAGCCCACTCCTACCATTTCTGATGAAATGAAGAAGAAGATGATGATGATGATGACCTTTCATTCCTTGTTAAGAATGTAAGGAGGATGTACAACAAGGCAAAATTCAACAAGCGTAGAAAATGGCAAGGCAATGAGGATAAGAAAATTATTTACTACAATTGTCGGGAAACCCGGACAGTTATTGCCAAATGCCCAGAGAACAAAGCCAAAGCCACAACCTTCAAGAAATCATATAAGAAGAAAGCTCTAAAGGCAACATGGGACTCGAGAAGAGTTCATTTGAAAAGGAGGTTGACATGGCTCATGTGTGTTTCATGGCAAATGAGAACACACCCAAGGTAACGTCTGAATCTCATCTTGATGAATGTGAACTTTCTCTGGATGAATTGGGTGAAGATTTTGAAGAGTTGTCCAACAACTATGATTTTTTCAAAAAGAAATATTTAAGAAAAGGAAAATGAACTTCACTAGTATCAAATAATTGTACTTTCAAAAAAAAAGAGGTTTTATCCTCCACGCTTCAAAACACACAAAAAAGAATTTTGATGCTCATAAAGTTTCTTGTAAGGCTAAATTTTCTATGATTGATGAAAATGAGATTTAACTTTAAAAAATAAAAATAATACTTAAGTAATATTTTGAAAAAGCGTGAGTTTGATAAGGTTAGATTAGAATCTATGTTTCTAAAGAGACAAACTCAAAAGAAACCTCATGTTTCTCATGCTTCACATGCTCACACACAATCTCATTCACATCATGCCACACACACTAAACATACTTATGTGTCACAAGCTCATCATATACATACACTTCATGCATTTCTTTATGGAAAGGTGTATGATGCATGCACCTATTGTGTCCGAAAAGATCACTTGGTCAATTTGTTATAATCGCATAAATGCTTCAAATGATTATGTTTGGGTTCGAAAAACTAACATTTTAGGATCCAAAAAAGTTTGGGTACCAAAATCAATAAATTATTACTTAACTATAGGTACGCACTAAGACTCCAAGACGTAGGGCGAGGTGGCATCTTGATAGTGGTAGCTCAAGGCACATGACTTGAGATATCAACAACTTTGCAATACTATCAAGGTATCATGAAGGTGGCACCATCATCTTTTGAGGATGAATCAAAAGGCAAAATCATTGGTATAGGTAATATCACGATTGGCCTATCTGCTTTAATTGAGAATGTTGTTTTGATTAAAAGTCTCACGCATAATCTTTTAAGTATTAGCCAACTTTGTGATAAAGGCCTTTTAATTTGTTTTTGATGATTTAACATTTAAGATAAGAAAACAAATACTCGTGTTCTTTCTGATTTTCATGAAAATAATATTTATATGATTGACATGCTTAATTTAGATTGTAATGTCATTTGTTTGAATGCTTTTAGTGAAGATTCTTGGTTATGGCATAGGAGACAAGGCCAAGTTTATTTGACCACTATCCCGAATTAATTCTAAAGACTTAGTGAAAGGTATTCCTTATTTGAAGTTTGAAAAGAACTGCACTTGTGATGTGTGCCAACTTAGAAAACAAATCAAGTCCTCTTTCAAAACAATTAAGGATATCATGACAACTAGACCTTTAGAGTTAATCCATATGAATTTATTTGGCCCAACTAAAACCAAAAGTCTTAGTGGTAATCGCTTTATTTTTGTTTTAGTTGATGATTTCTCTAGATTTACATGGGTTTTCTTTTTAGAATATAAAGATGAAGTTTTTTCGCATTTTCATGTTTTTGAAAAAAAAGGTTTAAAAAAAAGATTTTTCGATTTTACGCATAAGGAGTGATAGATGTGGTGAATTCATCAACCACTCTTTTATCATTTATTGTGAAGAAAATAAAATTAAATATGAATTATCTTGTCCTAAAACTCCTCAACAAAATAGAGTCATTGAAAGGATGAATCGCACTCTTCAAGAAGTGGTTAGGATAATGATTAGTGAATACAGACTTCCTAAATATTTATGGGCCGAGGCCATAAAAACTTCATGTTACATTGAAAATCAAATTATTTGTAAAAATTCAAATAAAACTCTCTTTGAGATTACTATTTAGAAAAACCAAATGTTTCCTATTTTAAAGTCTTTGTTGCAAGTGTTTTGTTTTGAATACCGAAGGTAATTTAGACAAGTTTGATCTAGAACTTTGAGGCTATATTTGTTGGATTCTACTAGTAAGCTTTTAGAGTTTTCAATATGTCAACCTTGACTATTAAGGAGTCTATGCATGTTAAGTTTGAGGAATCTAACTCTCTTGTGAAAAATACTGTAGAGATTGATTCTTTAGGTGAAGACTTTGAAAAGTTTCTATGAAAAATTCACCGGCACAAGATGAAGAGGAAAAGCTGAAAGATGATGTAAATGGAGAAGTCCAAGATGTTGAAGTGAAGCCAATGCAACCACTTCCAAAGGATTAGAGATATGCTACAAGCCATCCCAAAGACCTCATCATTGATGATGTATCTAAAAGGGTAACTACTCGCTCCAAACTCTATGACATTTGTGGCCATTTTGCATTCATTTCTCATATTGAGCTCAAAAATATTCTCGAAGTCGAGGGTGACTCATATTGGTTGCTTGCCATGCAAGAAGTGCTCAATCAATTTGAACGCAATCAAGTTTGGCATCTTGTTCCTAGACCTCATGATAGATCAACCATTGGTGCTAAATGGATTTTTAGGAATAAGATGGATGAGTTAGAAAATTTTATTAGGAATAAAGCTTGGTTAGTGGCCCAAGGTTACACCCAAATTGAAGAAATTAATTTTGAGGAAACCTTTGCACCCGTAGCATGGCTTGAGGCCATACAGATGACACTTGTTTTGCGTCTTTTAAAGATTTTAAGCTTTTTCAAATATCTTGTTAAAAGTATATTTTTGAATGGTTTATTTGAAAAGAGGTGTATGTTGAATAATCCCCCGGGTTTGTTGATCCTACATATCCAGATTTTTTTTAAACTTGAAAAGGCTTTAAAACAGCTCCAAGACTTGGTATGAAAGATTGATAACTTTTCTTGTTTTAAATGGTTTATTAAAGGTAAAGTTGATACTACCTTATTTACAAAGCATGTAGAAATTGATTTCTTAATAGTGCAAATATATGTTGATGATATCATTTTTTTGATCTACTAATGAAAAGTTTCATAAGGTTTTTGAATCATATATGAGGAAATAATTTAAAATGAGCATGATAGGGGAGTTCAACTATTTCCTTGAACTCTAAATCAAGTAAAGAGGTGATAGAATTTTTATAAATCAAACCAAGTACATAGGAGAACATATCAAGAAATTCAAGCTGGAAGATACAAACATATGGAAGACTCCCATGGCTACCACAACAAAACTTGATAAAGAAGAACAAGGTAAAAATGTTGACATTAAACTCTATCATAGCATGATTGGTAGTTTGCTTTACTTGACGGCTAGTAAGCCAGATATTATATTTAGTGTATGTCTATTTGCTAGATTTCAATCTTGTCCTAAAGAGTTTCCCTTAATTATCATAAAATGCATTATTAGATATCTTAAGGGCGCTATTGGAATGGGCTTGGGGTATCCGAAGACTGGACAATTCTTAATGACTAGTTTTCAGATGCCGACTATGCTGCTTGTAGAGTGGATAGGAAGAGTACTAGTGAAACTTGTCAATTTCTAAAAAATTGCCTTGTTTCATGGTCTTCTAAGAAACAAAATTTCATAGCCCTCTCAACTGCCGAGGCGGAGTATGTTGCGGCCGAAGCTTGTTGTGCATAAGTCCTTTGGATGAAGCATACTCTTCTTAATTATGATTTGTATTTTGACCATATTAAAATATTTTGTGAGAATTCTAGTACCATTCAAATGACCAAGAATACAAATTAATATAATAAGACCAAACACATAAAGATTAGACATCACTTTCTTAGAGATTATTATGAGAAAGAGATACTGAAATTGATTATATTTCTACCAATTTTCAATTAGCAGATAATTTATTAAACCGCTTGATTTTAATAGATTTTCTTTTATTTATGGTGAACTGAATGTTTGCATTATGGATTCATGAAATTTTCAATTATTTTTCTCAAAATTGATATTCATATTTATTTTGCTTAATATACATGAACTTTCAATTCTTCTAAATTGGTATCATATTCTTCTCTACTATTGTGCTTATTGGTATCTACTAACTTCATTTTATTTATGAGACTCTTTTTGATTTATGACAGAAAGGGAGAGAAGAAGTTGAGTTATTTCATTTTATTAGTTGGTATCTATGCCTATATGCTTATGATATTACAAATTGGTATCTTGTTTTGCAAATTGGTATTAAATTGATATTCCTAGTTTTTCAAATGGCATTCATGTTTTGTGCTAAAAATTGGTATTTGAAATTAATTTGTATTTGAAGATTTAAAGAGTTAGAGATTTATGATTTAGGTATTACCTCTGTTTCATGTTTGTATGCCTTATTGTGTACCCATTTTTGATGGTAAGAGGCATGGATGGAAATGGTATGTTTATACTTAGTTCTTCATTTTTCACATCTATTCCTATATCATATGATGACTTGTTTTGATATTATCACATGATTTAGTCATAAGTGATTGAACTTGATAGATAAGCATAACTTGAGGGGGAGCTTTATTAAACTCTTCATATTATTCTTTTAAAGAACTCATATGTTTTATCATCATCAAAAAGGAAGAGATTGTTGGCCTAAAGTTGCAATTACCGGTTTCTTATTTTGATGATAAAAAAACTTATATATTTATTTAGTACTAATCATGTTTAAGCGTATTAAGTATTCTTTAGGGTTCAAAAAGATTTAAAATGCTTCTTCCTCAAAAGAAAGGAATTAAAATCTCAAGCTCACTCAAGGATGAGATTCAAACTAGGAAAATCAAGATTCACAATTTGAAAAAGCCCACTAGAAGATTACTTGAAGATATAGCACCGATGTAAAAAAATATGTTTAAAGTATAGTATGTAGATTTGATGCTCAAGAAGTCACACACACACACACACAAAAAAATTCAAGTTTTCAAAATACGAGTTTTAATATCTTTTTTTCTCATATTAGTATTTCACAAGATTCAATGTTTGATACATGTGAAAGTACACCTAGAGGGGGTGAATAGGTGTACAAGCTAATCTAGTACAAATGATGCGGAATTTAAAAAATAATTGCAAGCACACAACGTATAACCAAGAGTGAGTCTAAATTTCCCATGAAGGGCTCTAGAATTACTCTTTTAGATTCCTCTAGATTAAGAGTTGAGGTGCTTTAAAAGCTCTCTTGGTTGAGCACAAGTGTGAGCACACAAAATATATCAAGCATATGAATATAAGCAAGTAAAGCTATGTAGGATATAAAAGAGAGAGAGTTGAGAGAAAAGATTCAAGCGCAAACAAGAGGATATGTTTCGACGTTCGAGCCAATGCTCTACATCCCCGCCTTCACACAGAACGATTTCCACTATGTCCACATAGGACCTTTCAAGAAAGGACCTCCAGGAATTATAACTCAACACCGGAAGTACACAACTCCTCTCTCAAACACAATCACCTCTACACAAGAGGAAGGCACAAAACCTAGTATAAAGTAAAGAAAGAAAATACAACTTAGTGATCTAATGATCACAAACACTCTTGGTGATCTCAAAGGATCACAAATAATTTTTCTCTCAAAAATAAGATCCTAAAGATAGGTTTAGAATTGAATAACTTAAGTCTGAGAAATTAAAGTGTTCAAAAAAGAAATTTCAAAGAAAATACTTGAAAAAACTCCTGATAGATATATAAAATGAAGAACAAAATAGAATTTTCAAAGACTTGATTTTCCTTGATTTTCCAAAACTTTGAATACAAAATCAAGATAAGAATTTTTCGCTCAAAAATTTCTTTTTGAAACTTGCTGAAAAACACTTAAGAAGTGGATAATTTTTGCTCGTCAAAATCTTGATAGAAACAGCCCCCAAAACCCTATTTATAGGGCTTGGGAAAAACTAGTCGTTGGGGTAAAAAAATTGCCCAGAAAGGGCTGTTGGTCGACCGGCCAACGGTCAAAAAATTGACAATTTGAGCCTGTCAGTCGACCGGCCCCAAGGCAAATTGCCTGTCGGTCGACCCTCGGTCGACCGGCCCAAGGCCAAAAGCCTGTCGGTCGACCGCGCGGTTGACCGGGCCCTACGCGAGAGTTGCGTAGTGCCAGTCAGTCGACTGCAAGTCGACCGGCCCATAGGCTAGAGCCTTGTGCATGTTTTGTGCACAGCGGTCGACCAATCGGTCAACCGAGCTCTGGTCCGTTCAACCGCCAGAAGGCTCAGACAAGTATTTCTAGGTTAAAATCTTAGGCTTTTAAATACCCATAAAATCCCATAAAACTATATAAATTTCACAAAAATAAGTTCATGCAAATATTTGAAGTACAAATATGTGTGATCAAAATTCAACACATATTACAAACTATTTGAACTATTTTTGTGATATAGAAATTAAGGTTGAAGCCAAAAATCATATTTTCAAAAATTAACTTTTAAATGGAAACCGATTTTTCTCTAAACTTGTATAGATACAAAAATAAGATATTAAACCACATTTTAAGCATAGTGTATATGGATAGAATCCAATACACATATAAATGATATATCTATATTTTTGATATTATTTTCAAAATATGTTTTGATAAAAATAAAACTTAAAATACATGACTAGATATACATCAAAATAAGTTTTTAGACAATATGAAACATCAATGTATATGGATGAAATTCAATATACATATAAATCATATAAACTTATTTTGATTCTATCTATTCATGAAAACAATATATTTTACTTTGAAAATCTAAAACGGTTTAACCAAACCAAAACTTTTAAACTTTTGTGTGTGTGTGTACTTGAGCATATCAAAATTAGTCTATCCTTACACAAGATCTAAATAAAAACTAAAATAAATCTAGGCCAAAGTCTTCTCTTCGATCTTCATCTCCAAGATGACTTGATCCAAACTTGATCTAAGTGAGCTTGACTCCTTCCGTGTACTAGACGCAATTTTAATGCGCGAACTCTTGAATCATCACGTGTTAGCTCCAAAACTTGACTTTGAATTTTTTGTTGAAGCTAAACACCTATTAAGATCTTGATCGTTAACTAGACTATATAAAAATAAGATCATTAGTAACTAACTTCATAAGTTAGTCATCATCAAATCTAAGGTGAAGGTCCTTTGGGCTAACAATCTCCGTCTTTTTGATGATAATAAAACTTATGAGATTATATATGCATTAATTAAAGATAAGATTCATAGAAGCTCCCCCTTAACTCATACATAATCATAAAACATAAAGATATACAATGTAAGCTCAAAATACCAACAAACAATAGTAAAATATATGCAATGAGAAGCATAAAAACAAATGTATATATGCATAAACAATACGAAAACATGCATATATAAATCCAAATCTTTTTTCCCTTTTTGTCAATCATCATAAAGGGTTAAGAAAGACAAACAATATCAAAAAAAATATTTTATATCAAAATTTTGATACCAATAAAAAACTTTCAATTGAAAGAAGCCAATTGAAAGTGAAACTATCTTTTATCAAATGAAAATGAAACAATCTTTTTACCAATTGATACTAATAGAAATGCATGATACCAATTAAAAGTAAAAACCAAATTTTTATTTTTTAGGTAAACACTAAAATCATTTTGCAATTAAGATACCAATTTGAGAATAATACTAATTGAAGATTATTGATATCAATATTGAAAATGTTAGCATTTCCTAAGACAAAATATTTTTATCATAAAGAGTGGAGTAAGAGACCAATTGAAAGATAAATCATAAATTTTTCTCCTCTTTTATGAAATACCAATAAAAATAATGCATAAGCTTGTAAAGATATCAATTATCATTAAAATTAAATCAAACTTAGCATAAAATCAATTTGTACTTTAAATATGTATGGACATTGTAAACTAAGCACAATCAAAAACATATATATGTATGCATGATCAGAGCAATATACTATCAATTTAGATGTGATCCACACATATATAGAAAATATGAGTATTCAAAAATGAATTATTATTAAAATCATGTATAACTCATAACTACCACCCTATCACGCACATGTTTAAAAGATATTTTCATTTAAGAGCATACAAGGCATTATCGCCCAACCAACCGCCCTTGGAAGATAGGAGTTTTCAAAAAATATGATTTGAAAATAGTTATAGATTAAAAATCCTACCAATTAAAGAATAAAAACTAGTTTAAAGATAATTTTAAAAACTAGTACTATATCTTTCAAATAAGGAATATATATATATCCATAAAAATATGATAAATACATAACAAATGACACTCAAGGAGCTTTAGAGCATAAAGATTTCATGAGTCAAAATCATGAGTAAACAAATAAAATAGAGTGCACAAAAATCATGTAATCAACAAAGTCATGGAGCTATGACAATTAAGCTCAATCAACATTCCTTACTCAAAAACAGAAATCATCAAAACTTCAATTTTCATCAAAACTAAACAAGCTTCAGGTATATGTATGTTTTGTCTAAACTAAAAGCGTACATATTTATCCCAAACATAAACGAGTCCATAATAGAATATTGCATTAAGAAAAGTGACTCAATGATAGAACATGTATATCATAAAAACATTTATAAAAATAGAGAATACAAGTGAAGATGCAAGTACATCAAATGAGTACACATGAGCATTAAGGCACCTAAACATAAGAGTCAAGTATAACTATTTACTTATACAAGTATAAACACAAGTGTTAATGAAAATTACATCTAAACAAGTAATCAAAATATGAAGCACAAAACATAAACAAATATGATCATTAGGGTAAATACAAGTATTATTAATACTAGGATATACACAATAGCTAAACTGAAGTGAGATCATAAAATATGAATTCATATGAACATGGGTGTATCTCAAATACTATCTGTTGACCCAAAGGCCCATCACTCTAGTTTTGATGATGATTAACTCATGTAGTTATAGTGCTAATGATCTTGTGTTTAATTGGTTTCAAATTTGTGATCAAGATCTTAGTAGGTGTTTAGCTTCAACAAAGGATTTAAAGTCAAGTTTTGGAGCTAGCACGTGTTAATTCAAGAGCTTATGCATCAAGACCACATCAAGTACTCAAGACGAGTCTAGCTCTTTGGATCAAGGTTTGGACCAAGTCAAGAAGAAGAAGAAGATTTTCAAATGAAGACCTTCAAGAGAAGACTTGTGTCTAGATTTGTTTTGTTAAGATTTTGATTTAGATAAAATGTAAAGAATAGATTAGTTGGTGAATGCTCAAAGTATCATATACACTCACACACAAGATTTAGATGAGTTTTTATAAAAGAGTTTTCACTTTGGAAAAATACTATTTTGATTTTTGGAGCTTCATATATACATGTGTTTTAACCAAAACTATTTAGAGTTTAATGTCAAAAACATAGATATTTCATCATATGTGTGTATTGGATCATATCCATACACACTATGCTTTAAAAGTATTTAGAATATCTTATTTTTATATTTGGAGGAGTTTTAAAAAATCGGTTTTCAATTTGAAAAATCAATTTGAAAAAATACGGATTTTGTTTAAAGCCAAAATTTTCTTAACACAAAAATAGCTCAAAATGTTTGCAACATGTTTTGATTTTTACTCAAACATGTTTTTATATCAAAGTATAATATTGAACTTATTTTTGTAGATTTTTAGAGATTTTATGAGATTTTATTAAAGGTAAAAAGTCAAGTTTTTAATCCCCATAATTGCCTGGACTGACCTTCTGTCAGTCGACCGCTCTGGTCGACCGATATGCACAGACGTGCACAGGTTGGACCGGTCGACCGTACGGTCGACCGCCAGAGAGTGTCTGCTCTCTGGAAATGGCCCAGTCGACCGAGCGGTCGACCGCTAGGCCATTGCCCAGTAGGCGGTCGACCGGCTGGTCGACCGACCTTCCCAATGGTCGAAAATCTGAATGTTGGCGGTCGACCGGTGTGGTCGACCGTCAGCAGCCAGAGCTGCTGAGTTGGCTTCCAACAGGTAGATTTTTGGAGCCTACAAAAAGGGGCTCCCTTAGATTGTTTTAGATAAGATTTTAAGAGAGTTTTTGGGCTAGTATTTCCTACTCATATCAGTGATTTTATCCACAAGTTTTAGAACCAATATTTCTAAATCAAAAGGAGAGTTTATCAAGAGTTTTCAAAAGTGATTTCTTGTATTTTTCACCACAAATTCAATCTAGTTTTTCTCACACACTTGAGCTTTTCATTGCTAAATCCATCCTATAGGAGAGTTGTTGTGAGAGTTATTTTAGGTGATCAAAGTGTTGTGATCACCAAAGTTTTCATACTTTGTATTTGAGGAGACGGACTTGCGAGTTCGTATTGTTTTGAGTTCTAGTGAGAGCTCGGTGTAGAGGTGAGCCTCGGCAAGCTTATGTGCTTGCGTGTGTTTGTTCTTACGGGAATAAGAAAGGGACTAGAGAGTCCAAAGGAGTTCTAGTGTGAACTCGCTTGTAGGTGTTGCAGCACCGAGTGATCCGGTGGGATCGTTTTTAGTGGAAATCCTTCATAGTGTTGAAGGCAGGGGGACGTAGAGCAAGTGTGCTTGAATCTCAAAATAAATCTCCCGTGTTTGTGATGCTCTCTCTATCTCTCACTTGTCTTTATATCTTGCTTATGCTTATTGCTCATATCTCTTATATGCTTGATATATTGTGTGCTTAATTGCTATATGCTTGGGATTGTTTGCTCACACTTGTATTCAACTAAGGGAGCCATAGCGGCACCTCAACTCTTATCTAGAAGAATCTTGAGGAGTTAGTCCAGAGCCATTCACGGGGAATCCTGCTACACTCTTAGGTTATACTTGGTGTGTTTAGATTAAGAATTTTTAGTTTACATAAATAATTTTTATTCTGCATTAATTCACCATTAGATTAGCTAGTCACCTATTCGCCCCCCTCTAGGTGATTTCAATTGGTATCAGAGCCAAGTGCTTTTGATTTGGGTCTAACAACCTTGAGTTAAAGATCCTCATTTATAGCTAATCACAATATTTATACACACACATGGATTTCATGTCTCCTCTCACTTTTGACATTCTTAACATCCAAACTTGAAAAGTTAAGATGTCAATGTACCTCAAAGCCCTAGGCATTCATGTTTATTTTGTCACTATTAAAGATTCTTATTGTTTCAATGGCAAAAATATTAAGGCTAATGCAAAAGTCATCCATGCTTTAAAGAGTACCCTAAATGATGAATATATCTAGGGTTGCTAATCATGATTCGGCTTTTGTAATTTGGAACACTATAATCTCCCTTGGCGAACAAGAACAATACTATGAGAGGAGCGACTCGGATGTTGGAAGTGAGGCTTCCAACGTATGCTACATGGTCCAAGGGGATAAACCCCTTGAAGTAAACTCCAAATCTGAATTAGAAGAGGATGTTGATATGCCTTATAATGAACTTGCATCTTTTTGTCAACAACTTCTTGAAAAGTATGACATGCTTAAAAAGAAAAATAAGAAAATGAAAAATAAATTTGATTCCTTGTTAAAAGAAAAAGATTCTTTTCAACAAAATTGGAATGCATTTCAAAAGAAAATGATTTGTTGAAAAAGGACAATATTTCCTTGCCTTCTAAATTGAATGATCTTTATGAAGGAAATACTTCTTTGAAAAATAAGATTATTTTGGTGGAAAAAGAAAAGGAATTGCTTTAAATGAAAACAACTCTTTGAAAAGAAAAGTTGTTTCAAAAAAAAAGAAACTATTTCTAAAAAGAAAAAGAATAATGATTCTCATTCTCATCATGCTTTACATGCCACTATTGATCAAAATGAGATTAAATTTTTAAAAAATAGAATAGATTGTTTGAGCTCAACTTTGAGCAATTGTGCATTAACCATAATAGATTGGAAATCTTGTTTCAAAAGAAACAAGTTCCACATGTTCATGCACATCACCCACAATATGTAGATGCACACTTTGCCCGTCATGATTACACTCATACACATATGCATGCTAGAGTATACAAGTGTATACATTGTGACCGCAAAGGTCATTTGGCAAAATTTTGTCATGATAGAGTAAATTCTATTAATTTTGCTAGTAACAATGTTTGGGTTCCTTATAATGCTAACCCCCGTGGACCCAAAAGAAAATGGGTACCAAAATCTCCACCTTTTGAATTTGATATAGGTGCGGGCTCTCACAAAATGTGAGAGAGTTGGTGCTTTGGTGGTGGATGCATGTGCTTGATGGACACTACAAATTGATGCATCACTATCAAGAAAGATTGGTAGGAAGACTACCATGTTTTAGAGACTTGGAGTATAGTTCATGTGTTTTGGTAACTATCTCTAAACTCCATTTATTTTACATGTTTTATATTTGATGATTTTTAGCATGTGTTAGTGTTTGTTAAAATAATCATGTTTTGTGCTTCATATGGTAAATACTTGTTTAGATGTAATTTTTATTAAAACTTGGATATATACTTGTACAAGTAGTGAGCAACATTTGATTCATATATGTTTGCACTTCATTGCTCATTTGTACTCATTACATGCACATGTATAGCCTAGTTTTAATGATTCACTCATTTATACTTGTTTTGCTTATTTTCATGTTTTTGCTTCATGTATATGTAATCTTTGTCCAAAGCTAATAAATATGCATGTATACCCTTGAGTCACTTGCCTTCAAGCAAATACTATTATGGACTCTTTTTATGTTTGGGATATGTACGCATATTGTTAGCTTTGGATAAATCATACATAAACCTTGAAGTTTGTTTTTAATGAAAATAAATTTTTATATTTTTATATTTTTGATAAAATGATATTCATGCTTATTTTGAGCCTTATTGACTATTTTCATGAATATGCTATTCACATGATGATTGTACACTCACATTATCTCTTTATTTATTCATGACTTTGTTTCATGAATATTTTTATGAGTCTTATAGATTTCGAGTGTCAACTTTTGTGTATGTAGTATAATTCATGAGATACACATGATTTGTTTTCATATTTGAAGGATCTTTAACTAGTTTTTTAAAAATATACTTTTAACTAGTTATGTATTCTTCATTTGGTAGTGTTTTCAATCTACAAATATTTTCAAGTCTATTTTTGAAATCTTCTACCCTTAAAGGGCGGATAGATGGACGACTATACCTTGTATGCTCAAATTACATATTTTTTATCATGTGCATAAAAAGGGTAGATCTTTATGAGTTATACACTTGCTTCTCATCATATTTTCAATTGATATCACAATTGAAAATTTTTTGTATACTCATATTTTGTTTTCTATATGTGTATGTTTTAAATTTCAAATAATATCAATTTCTATTGGTATTTTCATTTTCATACATATATATGATTTGATTGTGCTTGATTTAAAGAATATTTACATGATTAAAGCACAAAGTTTGTTTATGCTAAACTTGAATTAAATCTTGATTTCAATTGTTATCTTAATTGGTACTTGTATAAACTTATGCATTATTTTCATTTGGTGTTTTATTAATATCAAAATTTACAATATGCTTCAATTGGTATCAATATGTTTCAATTTCCAATTGGGTTTAAATTTCATTTGGTATCAATATGCTTTAACTATTTGGTATAAAAATTTACCAAATATTTTAATTGGTATCAAAATATAAAATATTTTCTTTCATTGATATCAAAATGTACAAATATTTCAATTTCAATTATATCACAAATTTCCTATTTCATATGGTATCAAAATATTGTGATATCTCAAATTGATTTGTTGATTTAAGAAAAATTCAAAATTTATATTGTTTATTTACAATTAGTATCTTAAAAATTTTGTTTATTTACAAATATATCTCAAAATGTGTTTTATTACCTTGAGTAAATATCAAAAATTGTGTTTAAAATGTTTTGATATATATTGTCTATGTGCAAGGGGAGCTTAACATCTCTTCTATATATAGATTCATGTTGAGTGTATTTAATTGAGGAGGTTGATATCTCTTCTTTATGTGATATACGTGTGTAGGGGGAGCTTAACATCTCCACTTATGCATTGTATATGATGCGTTATGTGAGTTAGGGCTCGTAATCCTTTCTTCATGTAATGCATATATGCAGGGGAGCTAACTTAACGTTTTCCTCTTTATGAATGTATATCGCATATTTATCCTTATTATTGATTTATTTTATTTTACCCCTTTGTTGATGATTGACAAAAAGGGGGAGAAAGATTTTGAGTTTATATATGCATATTTGAGTTTTTGTATATATTGAGTTTATGCATCTTATGTTTTATAAAATGGGGAGAATATTTTTGAAAGTTTAAACAAAAAGAGGAGAAAGTTTTTGGAAAAAGAATTTTGGATGTTTGATTTTGGATGTTTGCATGTTTCTCTCACCTTATTGATGCATATATATTTGTTTAGTTTCATGTACTTCGTTGAATATCGTATTGTTTATTTCTATGCATGAGTTAAGGGGGAGCTTCTATGAATCTTAACTTTAATCTATGCATATATAACTCCATGAGTTTTGTCATCATCAAAAAGGGGGAGATTGTTGGCTCAAAAGCCATCACTCTAGTTTTGATGATGATTAACTCATGTAGTTATAATACTAATGATCTTGTGTTTAATAAGTTTCAGATTTGTAATCAAGATCTTAGTAGTGTTTAGCTTCAACAAAGGATTTATAGTCAAGTTTTGGAGTTAGCACGTGTTGATTTAAGAGCTTGTGCATCAAGACCACATCAGGTACTCAAGAGGAGTCTAACTCTTTGGATCAAGGTTTGGACCAAGTCAAGAAGGCGAAGAAGATTTTCAAGTGAAGACCTTCAAAAGAAGACTTCTGTCTAGGTTTGTTTTGTTAAGATTTTGTTTTAAATAAAACGTAAAGGATAGATTAGTTGGTGGATGCTCAAAGTATCATATACACTCACACACAAGATTTAGATGAGTTTTTATAAAAAGAGTTTTCATTTTGGAAAAATACCGCTTTGATTTTTGGAGCTTCATATATACATGTGTTTTAACCCAAACTATTTTAGAGTTTAATGTCAAAAACATAGATATTTCATCAAATGTGTGTAATGGATCATATCCATACACACTATGCTTTAAAAGTGTTTAGAATATCTTATTTTTATATTTGGAGGAGTTTTGGAAAAATTGGTTTTCAATTTGGAAAAATCAATTTGAAAAAATACGGATTTTGTTTAAAGCCAAAATTTCTTAACACAAAAATAGTTCAAAATGTTTGTAATATGTTTTGATTTTTACTCAAATATGTTTGTATATCAAAGTATAATACTGAACTTATTTTTGTAGATTTTAGAGAATTTATAGGATTTTATTAAAAGTAAAATGTCAAGTTTTTAATCCCCATAATTGCCTGGACTGACCTTTTGTCGGTCGACCGTTCTGGTCGACCGATGTGCACAGACGTGCACAGGTTGGGCCGGTCGATCGCACGGTCGACCGCCAGAGAGAATCTGCTCTCTGGAAATGGCCCAGTCGACCGGGCCGTCGACCGCTAGGCCATGCACAGTTGGCGGTCGACTGGCCGGTCGACCGACCTTCACAACGGTCGAGAATCCGACCGTAGGCGGCCGACCGGGTGACCGACCGTAGGCGGCCGACATGGTGGTCGACCGTCAGCAGCCAGAGCTGCTGAGTTGGCTTCCAACGGGCAGATTTTTGGAGCCTGCAAAAAGGGGCTCCCTTGGACTGTTTTAGATAAGATTTCAAGAGAGTTTTTGGGCTAGTATTTCCTACTCATATAAGTGGTTTTATCCACATGTTTTAGAGCCAATATTTCTAAATCAAAAGGGGAGTTTATCAAGAGTTTTCAAAAGTGATTTCTTGTGTTTTTCATCACAAATTCAATCCTAATTTTTCTCACACACACTTGAGCTTTCCATTGCTAAATCCATCTTATAGGAGAGTTGTTGTGAGAGTCATTTTAGGTGATCAAAGTGTTGTGATCACCAAAGTTTTCATACTTTGTATTTGAGGAGGCGGACTTACAGGTTCATGTTGTTTCGAGTTCTAGTGAGAGCTCGGTGTAGAGGTGCGGCCTCGGCAAGCTTGCGTGCTTGCATGTGTTTGTTCTTGCGGGAACAAGAGGGACTAGAGAGTCCAAAAGAGTTATAGTGTGAACTCGCTTGTAGGTGTTGCGGCACTGAGTGATCCGGTGGGATCGTTTTTAGTGAAAATCCTTCATAGTGTTGAAGGCGGAGATGTAGAGCAAGTGTGCTTGAACCTCAAAACAAATCTCCCGTGTTTGCGATTGCTCTCTCTATCTCTCACTTGTCTTTATATCTTGCTTATGCTTATTGCTCATTGCTCATATCTCTTATATGCTTGATATATTGTGTGCTTAATTGTTATATGCTTGGGATTGTTTGCTCACACTTGTATTCAACCAAGAGAGCCATAGCGGCACCTCAACTCTTCTCAAGAGGAATCTTGAGGAGTTAGTCCAGAGCCCTTCACGGGGAATTTGGCTACACTCTTAGGTTATATTTGGTGTGTTTAGTTTAAAAATTTTTTAGTTTACATAAATAGTTTTTATTCCGCATTAATTCACCATTAGATTAGCTAGTCACCTATTCACCCCCCCCTAGGTGATTTCACTATCTATATATATTATCACATGTCTAAAAACATTGCATTTATCTAAATAAACATAGAAAAATATGACATGGTAAAATTATCAATATAAAGCATGTAAACTAAATTAGGAGTCTGAGATAGTTACCAAAACCAATGAACTAATCTCTAGGTCTCCAAACCATAGTGGTCCTCCCACCAAACATCCCTTGAAAGTGATGCATCCTTAAATATGATCTTTAAGCTCGAAATGCATTCACCATCAAGGCACTAATGCCCTCATATCGTATGAGAGCCCACACCTACAACAAATGAAATAGGGGGGGATTTTGTTAACCATACTTTCTTTGGGTCCATGCGGACTAGCACCTCTCCTAACACAAACAAACTTACTTGCAAAATTTATAGCATTTAATCTATCATAACAACAAGTTGGCATGTGCGACCACAATGTGTGTGTACACATTAGCATATACGGTGTCATATGTGTGAACCTGAGAAGCATGTATATGCCGTGATTTATGTGCATGAATATGTGAGCATGTTTCTTTCGAATATGAATTCCAATCTAGTGTGACTCATGGCACATTGGCTCAAAGTGGAGCCCAAGCAATCTACACTCTTCTTCAACATAAAATATCATTATCAATACTTGAAGAAGATGTTGAGCATGCATTCTTATCAATAAAAGGTATAACAATAGAATCATGACAAGAATGAGAAGCAAAATCATTTTTCAAAGAACTTTTTTCTTTTGAAACTAAATTAATTCTTTTGAAATTAAAGCAATTTTATTTTTTAAAGAATCATTTTCTTTTAAAACAAATTCATGTTTTGAAGACAAAACATCATTATTCTTCAAAACATCATTAAGCTCATTTTTATTTTTCAAAATTTTGTTTATTTAAAACAAGGTCAAGTTGGATTTTTAATGAATCCCGTTCATCTGAAACCTCAACCTTTTCTTGCAAAATCATATCAAGTTTTGAAAATAATTTTCATTTTTTTTCTTTAAATTTGAGCTCTTCTTTTTTCAAAAGTTTATACTTAAAAAGTAAGTTTTCACAAAACATAGATAGTTCTTCATTTAATATATGTGCATTCATATTATCATCACAAGAAGAACTAGTACTATCATCAAGATGGGTATCCAAATTTACCTCAAGGGAGTCATTCCCTTGGACTATGCAGCACATTTGCTCGGATTCATCCCTTCTTGGTTCTCTCTCCAAAATGTGTTGAGCTTGTTCCTTAGGAGAGATCAATGTGTTCCATACTGTAAAAGCGAAATCACAATGAGAAACAATAGAAAGATGTTATTTGCCAAGTGTTTGCTTTAGTGCATCTATGGCTTGTGCATTAGCCTCACTATACTTGCCATTATTAATAAAAGAATTTTTAGCAGTGACACGATAGACATGCAATCCTAATGTTTTTAAATATGCTTATCTTAAACTTTCACAAATTAATGTTAGAGGCATCATATGTGGGTGGAGTATGATAATCCATGAGTGTATATAAGTTTTGTGCAAAGCAAATATCTAGATTAGCAATGAAGGATCACACTCCTAGGTCGTTAGACCGAATATCAGGACCGCTAGGTCTAATACCAATTGAAAGTACATCTAGAGGGGGTGAATAGGTGTACTTTTAATTAGTATCAGAACTAGCGCTCCTGATATTCGCTAATTTAGTACAAATGATACAAAATTTAAAAACTAATTGCAAACACACAATGTGTAACCAAGAGTAAGCCTAAATTTTCTGTGAAGGGCTCTGAAACTACTCCTCTAGATTCCTCTATATTAATAGTTGAGGTGCTTTAAAAGCTCTCCTGATTGAACACAAGTGTGGGCACACAAACTGTATCAAGCATATGAATATAAGCAAGTAAAGCTACGCAAGATATAAAAGAGAGAAAGTTGAGAGAAAAGTTCTAAATGCAAACAAGAGGATATGTTTTGACGTTCGAGCCACTGCTTTACGTCCTCACCTTCACACAGAAGGATTTTCATTTTGTCCACACATGACCTTCTACAAAGATACCTCCACCGAAGAATTATAACTCAACAATGAGAGTACACAACTCCTCTCTCAAAACCTCTACACAAGAGGAAGACACAAAGCCTAGCACAAAGTAAAAAAGAAAATCTAACTTAGTGATCCAATGATCACAAACACACTTGGTGATCTCAAACGATCACAAACAATTTTTCTCACAAAAATAATGTCACGCCCCGCTTCTTAAAATACGCTGGAGCGGAGATGCGACACGAGTCGGTGATGCATATACGCAAGGAAAATACCTCACGTATACGCTAAGCCTTAAGTAACCCGAAACAAGATATAAATTTATGCTACAATGAGTCAACGACCACTGCAATAATACATAAAAGCATCCACGCATGATATCATACGAATAAAGAACTGGAATAACAAATGAATCTGATATAACGAGAATCAGGAAATAATATGAAGACAAGAAAGATAAGAATACCGGAATCGAATAGGGAGAAGCTCTAGCTCTTCGTGAAGCGTACCGTCTCCTCAAACACCTGCACAATAGAAACATAGCGTCCAATATCTGGACGTGCAAATCTAAGTCGTCAGAAAGTGACTTGATGAGTGTGTGTAAAGGGGAGAGCTTTGTGCATATAAACAATGTGCGCAGAATAATAACCAGATAAACTACAGACAGAAGATAACTAAATAACATGATAAACAGATAACTAAAGGATAACTACATAACAACAAGAATGGAGATAAAAGTCAACTATCACAACTGTAAACAAGCAACTGATATCTGAAGGTATAACCAAGTATATGTCACTAGTCTAGTGTACAATCCTATATCTATCATAGTTTATATATATATACAGTCGGGTGATCATGGTTAGTCACAATACATTAACAGTTTATTATTATTAATTATGCAGCGAACACCAATTGTCACATGTAATAGACGCATCCCATACTACGCCTACCACACATGCCAATCGAGGTCCTCAGTTATTAAAACTGATCGGCTGGAGACATTGTCTGTGTTTTAGGTGGGTCCCGTGCATACCCGGGACCACGGCCCAGACTCCTGGCGCTGAACCAGGACCTATCGCAAGGTAGTCAGGAACATGTATAACAGGAACAGTACATGTATAACAGGAACAGGACGGGGTGCCAGTCACCCCACGGGAACCCTCAGTGGAACCCTCTTTTGGCTGCGAAACTAAATCCTAGGTCCACCCAAAATACAGACGCTGTCTCCTCCATCAATCTCCCCAATCCCAGTGTAAGTTGTTTAATATCATATTATTAGTTTATCAAGATTACTTAATATGCATGTTACTTGAATCACTGGGATAACTCGGTGGTAGTCACGGTAACAATATCAACATGTGTAATCAGGATACCGGTATAACATGAATATATAATATCAATGAACAGGATACCGGTATAACAGGAATATGTAACAAGTATAACATGATGGTGTTGTTACCGTGTAACAAAATTTTCCCAGTAGTTAAGTAACATGGACAATAATATCAGGTAGATATCATGTATAAACAATCAAGTTTCTCATGTAAATCAAGATATTCAGGATGAGTAATAACCAAATACATGAATATCAAATCTAATAATTAATACCAATTTTATCAACCTCAAGATCGAGCTGAGTCAAGTTACAGTCTAAGGGGTATCAAAACTAGACCTAAGCTAACAACGATAAACTATCAATGAAATGGCACAGATACAAGCTCCTATCAACTAGGTAAATAAAGTGAATAATCATGAATGTCTCATATCCATCAGCCCTAAAACACAATAGTAACAATCTATCAACCAATAGTCTCTATGCAATCATCGTGAACAGCAAGTATCAATTCGATCGAGTAATCTGGTACAACAAACCACTGCCTCATATATAAAAAATCAGTAATCAGTCTCTCCTTATCAATCTACTCTGATCCTCAAGTCATCGATATATACATCCTCTAAATCATCGATATATCCAAACCTCAATAACTGAAATACTACATGTCCTGATACATCTAATCAAATCTCCACACTCTAATCCGATCAAAAATCATCACATACTCTCACTTTTATCAAGGTCAAACATAAGATCACAAAAGTCGGTAACATATCAGATATATATATATATCTAAGATCTATCAGGTCATCAATTCAATCAATACCTATTCCTTAAAATCAGATCCATCAACTATAGCCAAGATCATAACTAAAGGGTAAAGTCCTCAATCCATAAGAAATATAGAAATAATCAGAACCAGAATTAGTCAACTAGGGTAGAAAGCAAGTCGACAAGTATACCTGCCTGTGTGCATGATCAAGGCTTTATAACAATTTCCTAAAATAGTCGATAATGGTAGATATTACACTCGTTATCATCAAGATATGCCACCAATCAATATGACTGAAAATCACTTCACATAGTATAGTTCTCTAACCTCATTCAATGATCCATCAACCTCAAAATCAACACGTATGTTCATTCTAAGATTTATCACAGCTATATCAGTAACAAGGTCAAGTCTCGTCTAAGGCATACCGATACTAGGTCTAAGCCAACAACGGCGATCTACCAACACATGAAATGACGCTAATACAAGCTCATATCAACTGCACAAATAAGTGGATCAATCAATAACGTCTCATGAAATGATGCAAGTGTTAATACTAGTAAAATATCTAAGACAGTCACATGTAATGATGAAAGTGAAACACAAGTGTTTATTGACAATGGTAAATAACGAAAAAGATAAAAGCAAACACTCACAAAATAAAGAAGAGAAACACTTACAAAACAAAGAAGTAAAATTCACAACATGATTAAATAAAATTTAACAAAGAAGTAAGACACTCACAAAATAGAATTATAGAAGGAAAAGAAAACACTCACAAAATTAAATAAAGAAGTGAAACACTCAAAAAATAGAATTATAGAAGGAAAAGAAAACACTCACAAATAAAATTTAATAAAATCAAACAAAGAAGTGACACTCACCTGAACTTGATCGCAAGTCCAAAGCACTGAAATTATAAGACCTCGATAAATCTACATAAATTATTTCAATAAGAATTGTTAGATTTTTAAAAGGATATTTTAAGGAGTTTTAATCTTGATGAATTAGTTTGGGAGTAAGAAATATGATTCTTTAGGTTTAATAAATTTAGTAGGTTTAATTTAAACAAATTTCTAATTTTTGTCAAATTTGTAATAGGCTTTAAGTCATTAAAATACTTAACGGGTTTGAATTTGTCATTAAGGAGAAATGATTTTAAAGTGGGTGATTTGAATTAATTTATATTGCTATTTGTCTAAAATTTTTATCAGAGGAAGTAGAAGTATTATAGATTATTGTTTATATTTTTCTCTATTTTATTTTGATATTTTTAATAAATTATTTAATATACAAATTCACCTTTCTTTCCTTTCTTTTCTCTCTTTATCTCTTTCTTTCTTTCTTTTCTTTTCTTTTTTTTTTAAACATAACAGCCCAGGCCCAGGCCCAGTCCAGGCCCAGGCCAAGGCTCATCTTTGGCCTAGACCGGACCAGGCCAAGCCTAGGCCTGGTCCGTAATTCTTATCTCTTTTTTCTTTCTTTTCTTTTTAGCAGGCCCAAGCATTGTTACAGTCCAGCCTGGCCAGATCTGGGCCAGGCCCGTCCAGGCCAGGCCGGGTCAGGTCCGGCCTGTTTTAAATTTTTTTTTAATAATGAGGGAGTGTGCACAGTGGGCCGGCCTAGCCCACTGTGCACTGTGAATACTCCGCACAGACCCATCTGGCTCTGTGCGGCAGAGGCTCTCGGCCATTGGCCGAGAGCGGCCAAAGAATTTTTTTTTTTAAACCCTTTGTTAAAAGTTCTGAAAAAAATATGTAAATCTAAATTATAAGTTGGTATACTTTCACGTGAATTTTAGTTGGATTTTAGATTAGATTTTTGATGTATAAAATATATATTCATGGAGATCACGATATAGACATGATTATTAATAAACAATTTATATCATATTAATTTTGAAAAACAGATTTACTTTGCTAGATTTTGATTTGCTCAAAGTAAGCTTTTGTGGCGTATTAAAATAATGATTATACAAAAAATTATATTAGGTAAATTTTTAGGAACCATTAAATATATTATGGTGAGTTTTAGCAGATTGCTGAAATTAATAATTTTATTCTTGTGGTTCTAATTTAATTTATTATTATTTTCTAAAAAAACTAAAATTAAATTCATAATATAGATTTACTTACTTGAGTTGTTCCTCCTAACACGCAATCCCTTTTTGTTCATGCTCCGCTTGAGGAGAAGGAAGAATGGAAGTGGGAAAGAAGAGATGGAAGTGGGGAGATTTTAGATTAAGGTTTCTCTTGAGGTAGAAGAGAAAGAAAAGGGTTAGGTCTTTATATAGGTCATTAGAGATTTTTGGAACCTAAATTCCAATTAGATTAGATTATTTAATTTAGCAATTTAGAATTCCAATTAGGTTAGGTTACTTAATTTAGCAATTTAGGATTCCAATTACGTTAGATTACTTAATTTAGCAATTTTGATAATAATGGAAGGTTGCTGAAAAATCTCAAAGAGATTTGATTTAAATATGATTTTTATTAGGATTTAAATTAGGATTAGGATTAGGATTTTTTTAAGATCATAATTTTGAAATTAAGATTTGGATTAAAATTGGGATTAGAATTGAGTTTTGGGTTAATAGGTAAGAATCTTAATGGTAATGGGTCATAAATTATTGGGCTTTAGTTAAAGGATTAAGTGATATGAAGAACAAGAAAATAGAGAGTAGGCTTGCGGGCTTAGTTTTTGGGTTTAAAGAAAAATACAAAAAGATGAAAATAAGAAAGTAAGCTTGGCTCATGTGGGCTTAGAATAAAAAGGAAAAGAAAATAAAATGAAAAGGAGAATGGGCTGAACTTATTGGGCTTGGATGAAATAATAATACTACTAATAGTTATTAACAATATCATAATAAAAATTAACAATATTAATTACAATAATAATAACAACAACAGTTATAATAAAAGTATTCACATTAAAAATCTTATCTAATAATATTTGATAAAAATACTACCATTAATAATAATGACTAAAATAATACAATATGAACAAGAATAATAACAATATCAATATTAACAATAATAGCAACTACAATAATAATACTAGTAACATAGTAATGGGAAAAATACTATTTAGTAATTAAAATGATAATAATGCTAAATATAATTATAAGGCTAAAATACCATTTACTATCTTAAAATAACTTGTAATGTAACTCGAGTTAATAAATAATAATAATATCACTAGTAAAATAAAATAAATACTTTAGAAAAATAAAAATACAATATTTTAGATTAGGGATATTACATTCTACCCACCTTAACAAAAATTCGTCCTCAAAATTTCAATAAAGTGGGGAATGAATAGAAGATTAAAGTTAAGAAATAGAGATTAAGCAATTTGAGAAAATAAAAAGAATAACTGATGTTGATATTGTCTTCTCGTCTTCCACGTAGCTTCTCGATGCGTTATAAGCCCACCACGCTTCCGCTGCGCGCTCTGATCTCTGCCGTTGATCAGGTCCAAAGGCCAGTCCCAAGAGTCAAAATTAAGAGGATAGAACAGAGATGAAAGATAAGAATAGACAAGAAAAATATAGATCGCTCCAGAAGGAATGTTGAAATTTGAGACACCAAGGGATTCAAGAGATGGATTTAGAAGGGAAAGACGATTGATTCCAAATGGAGTCAATGTCATCGTATGGATAGTATATGTATATTACAGTATAAATATAACTTGTTTCAAGTTACCAGTAAGATCTAGGTTCTCTTTTTATGTTGAACCTGGCTCTGATACCAAGAAAACCCTGTCACGCCCCGCTTCCCAAAATACGCTGGAGCGGAGATGCGACACGAGTCGGCGACGCATATATGCAAGGAAAATAGCTCACGTATACGCGCTAAGCCTTAAGTAACCAAAACAAGCTATAAATTTATACTATAATGAGTCAACGATCACTGCAATAATACATAAAAGCATCCACACATGATATCATAGGAATAAAGAACTGGAATAACAAATGAATCCGATATAACGAGAATCAGGAAATAATATGAAGACAAGAAAGATAAGAATACCGGAATCGAATAGGGAGAAGCTCTAGCTCTTCGCGAAGCTTACTGTTTCCTCAAACACCTGCAAAATAGAAACAAAGCGTCTAATATCTGGACGTGTAAATCTAAGGTCATCAGAAAGCGATCTGGTGAGTGTGTGTGTGTGTAAAGGGGAGAGCTCGTGCATATAAACAATGTGCACAGAATAATAACCAGATAAACTACAGACAAAAGATAACTAAATAACATGATAAACAGATAACTAAAGGATGACTACATAACAACATGAATGGAGATAAAAGTCAACTATCACAACTGTAAACAAGCAACTGATATCTGAAGGTATAACCAAGTATATGTCACTAGTCTGGTGTACAATCCTATATCTATCATACTTTATATATATATATATATATATATATATATATATATATATATATATATATATATATATATAACACACACACACACACACAGTCGGGTGATCACGGTTAGTCACAATACATTAACAGTTTTATTATTAATTATGTCAGCGAACACCAATTGTCACATGTAATAGACGCATCCCATACTACGCCTACCACACGTGCCAATTGAGGTCCTCAGTTATTGAAACTGATCAGTTGGAGACATTGTCTGTGTTTTAGGTGGGTCCCGTGCATACTCGAGACCACGGCCAGACTCCTGGCGCTCAACCAGGACCTACCACAAGGTAGTCAGGAATATGTATAACAGGAACAGGTACATGTATAACATGTATAACAGGAATAGGACGGGGTGCCAGTCACCCCACGGGAACCCTACAGTAGAACCCTCTTTTGGCTGCGCAACCTAAATCTTAGGTCCACCCAAAATACAGACGATGTCTCCTCTATCAATCTCCCCAATCCCAGTGTAAGTTGTTTAATATCATGTTATTAGTTTATCAAGATTACTTAATATGCTTGTTACTTGAATCACTGGGATAACTCGGTGGTAGTCACGGTAACAATATCAACATGTGTAATCAGGATACCGGTATAACATGAATATATAATATCATTGAACAGGATACCGGTATAACAGGAATATGTAACAAGTATACATGACGGTTGTGTTACCGTGTAACAAAATTTTCCCAGTAGTTAAGTAACATGGACAATAATATCAGGTAGATATCATGTATAAACAATCAAGTTTCTCATGTAAATCAAGATATTCAGGATGAGTAATAACCAAATACATGAATATCAAATCTAATAACTAATACCAATTTTATCAACCTTAAGATCGAGCTGAGTCAAGTCACAGTCTAAGGGGTATCAAAACTAGACCTAAGCCAACAATGATAAACTATCAATGAAATGGCACTAATACAAGCTCCTATCAACTAGGTAAATAAAGTGAATAATCATGAATGTCTCATATCCATCAGCCCTAAAATACAATAGTAACTAATCTATCAACCAATAATCTCTATGCAATCATCGTGAACAGCAAGTATCAATTCGATCGAGTAATCTGGTACAACAAACCACTGCCTCAATATATAAATAATCAGTAATCAGTCTCTCCTTATCAATCTACTCTGATCCTCAAGTCATCGATATATACATCCTCTAAATCATCGATATATCCAAACCTCAATAACTGAAATACTACATGTCTAGATACATCTAATCAAATCTCCATACTCCAATCCGATCAAAAATCATCACATACTCTCACTTTTATCAAGGTCAAACATAAGATCACAAAAGTCGGTAACATATCAGCTATATATATCTAAGATCTATCAGGTCAGGTCAATTCAATCAATACCTATTCCTTAAAACCAGATCCATCCAACTATAGCCAAGATCATAACTAAAGGGTAAAGTCCTCAATCCATAAGAAATATAGAAATAATCAAAACCAGAATTAGTCGACTAGGGTAGGAAGCAAGTCGACAAGTATACCTACCTGTTTTCATGATCAAGGCTTTATAATAATTTCCTAAAATATACGATAATGGTAGATATTACACTCGTTATCATCAAGATATGCCACCAACCAATATGACTGAAAATCACTTCACATAGTATAGTTCTCTAATCTCATTCAATGATCCATCAACCTCAAAATCAATATGTATGTTCATTCTAAGATTTATCATAGCTATATCAGTAACAAGGTCAAGTCTCGTCTACGGTATACCGATACTAGGTCTAAGCCAACAACGGCGATCTACTAAAACATGAAATGACGCTGATATAAGCTCATATCAACTGCACAAATAAGTGGATCAATCAATAACGTCTCATGAAATGATGCAAGTGTTAATACTAGTAAAATATATCAGATAGTCACATGTAATGATGAAAGTGAAACACAAGTGTTTATTGACAATGGTAAATAACGAAAATGACAAAAGCAAACATTCACAAAACAAAGAAGAGAAACACTTACAAAATAAAGAAGTTAAATTCACAACATGATTAAATAAAATTTAACAAAGAAGTAAGACACTCACAAAATAGAATTATAGAAGGAAAAGAAAACACTCACAAAATTAAATAAAGAAGTGAAACACTCACAAAATAGAATTATAGAAGGAAAAGAAAACACTCACAAATAAAATTTAATAAAATCAAACAAAGAAGTGACACTCACCTAAACTAGATCGCAAGTCCAAAGCACTGAAATCATAAGACCTCGATAAATCTACATAAATTATTTCAATAGGAATTGTTAGATTTTTAAAAGGATATTTTAAGGAGTTTAAATCTTGATGAATTAGTTTGGGAGTTAGAAATATGATTCTTTAGGTTTAATAAATTTAGTAGGTTTAATTTAAACAAATTTCTAATTTTTGTCGGATTTTTAATAGGCTTTAAGTCATTAAAATATTTAACGGGTTTGAATTTGTCATTAAGAAGAAATGATTTTAAAGTGGGTGATTTGAATTAATTTATATTGCTATTTGTCTAAAATTTTTATCATAGGAAGTAGAAGTATTATAGATTATTGTTTATTATTTTCTCTATTTTATTTTGATATTTTTAATAAATTATTTTAATATACAAATTCACCTTTCTTTCTTCCTTTCTTTTCTCTCATTCTTTCTTTCTTTTCTTTTCTTTTTTTTTTAAACACAACAGCCCAGGCCCAGGCCTAGTCCAAGCCCAGGCCCAGGCCCAGGCTCATCTCAGGCCTAGACCGGACCAGGCCAAGCCTAGGCCTGGTCCGTAATTCTTATTCTCTTTTTTTTTCTTTTCTTTTTAGCAGGCCCAAGCACTGTTACAGTCCGGCCTGGCCAGATCCGGCCAGGCCCATCCAGGCCAGGCCGGGTCAGGTCCGGCCTGTTTAAAATTTTTTTTTAATAATGAGGGGTGTGCATAGTGGGCCGGCCCAGCCCATTGTGCACTGTGAATATTCCACACAGACTCATTTGGGTCTGTGCGGCAGAGGCTCTCGGCCATTGGCCGAGAGCGGCCAAAGAAATTTTTTTTTAAATCCTTTGTTAAAAGTTTTGAAAAAAAAATATATAAATCTAATTATAAGTTGGTATACTTTCACGTGAATTTTAGTTGGATTTTAGATTAGGTTTTTGATGTATAAAATATATATTCATGGAGATCACGATATAGAATTAATAAAACAATTTATATCATATTAATTATGGAAAACAGATTTACTTTGCTAGATTTTGATTTGCTCAAATTAAGGTTTTGTGGAGTATTAAAATAATGATTATACAAAAAATATATTAGGTAAATTTTAGGAACCATTAAATATATATGGTGAGTTTTATCAGATTGCTGAAATTAATAATTTTATTCTTGTGGTTCTAATTTAATTTATTATTATTTTCTAAAAAAACTGAAATTAAATTCATAAATAGATTTACTTACTTGAGTTGTTCCTCCTAACACGCAAT
Organism: Agave tequilana; assembly: GCA_038442645.1. NCBI lineage: Eukaryota > Viridiplantae > Streptophyta > Magnoliopsida > Asparagales > Asparagaceae > Agave > Agave tequilana. Next base: position 34,439 of record JAVJIF010004907.1, read on the forward strand.
CCCTTTTTGTTCATGCTCTGCTTGAGGAGAAGGAAGAGATGAAAGTGGGGAAAGGAAGAGATGGAAGTGAGGAGATTTTAGATTAGGGTTTTCTCTTGAGGTAGAAGAGAAAGAAAAGGGTTAGGTCTTTATATAGGTCATTAGAGATTTTTGGAACCTGAATTCCAATTAGATTAGATTATTTAATTTAGCAATTTAGAATTCCAATTAGGTTAGGTTACTTAATTTAGCAATTTAGAATTCCAATTAGGTTAGATTACTTAATTTAGCAATTTAGATAAGAATGGAAGGTTGCTGAAAAATCTCAAAGAGATTTGATTTAAATATGATTTTTATTAGGATTTAAATTAGGATTAGGATTAGGATTAGGATTTTTTTTAAGATCATAATTTTGAAAATAAGATTTGGATTAGAATTGGGATTAGAATGGGTTTTGGGTTAATGAGTAATAATCTTAATGGTAATGGGTTATAAATTATTGGGCTTTAGTTAAAGGATTAAGTGATATGAAGAACAAGAAACTAGAGAGTGGGCTTGCGGGCTTAGTTTTTGGGTTTAAAGAAAAATCGAAAAAGATGAAAATAAGGAAGCTTGGCTCATGTGGGCTTAGAATAAAAAGTAATACTACTAATAGTGATTAACAATATCATAATAATAATTAACAATATTAATTACAATAGTAATAACAACAACAGTAATAATAAAAGTATTCACATTAAAAATCTTATCTAATAATACTTGATAAAAATACTACCATTAATAATAATGACTAAAATAATACAATATGAACAAGAATAATAACAATATCAATATTAACAATAATAACAACTACAATAATAATACTAGTAACATAGTAATGAAAAAATACTAGTTAGTAATTAAAATGATAATAATGCTAAATATAATTATAAGGCTAAAATACCATTTACTATCTTAAAATAATTTGTAATGTAACTCGAGTTAATAAATAATAATAATAATATCACCAGTAAAATAAAATAAATACTTTAAAAAAATAAAAATACAGTATTTTAGATTAGGGATATTACAAATAAGATCCTAAAGATAGGGTTTGAATTGAATAGTCTAAGTGTGAGAAATCAAAGTATTTGAAAAGAAACTTCAAAGAAATACTGTTGGCCCAAGGTTACAATCACCCGGTTTTATAGTTTTGATAATAACAAAATATATGTGGTTATTTGGTGCTAATCAAGTTCAAGTGTTTAAGTATACTTCAGAATTTTAAGAGTTTAGGGAGTTTTCTTTCTCTAAAGAAAGATGTTGAAGACTCAAAAAGATTCACCACGGAACTAAAGCTCAAAGCACTTGATGTTGCTAATGGAGAAGACCGTTTGAAGATCTTGTAGTCACCTGGAGCCTCGTAAGATATTAGTTTGTTAAAGTGTAAAATATAGTTGCGATGCTTAAGAAGTTACACACACAAAATACACAATTTCAAAAAATACAAGTTTTGATAGTATTGATATTTTGCATGTTTAGTTTTGATACATGTCTCATTATTTTTTAAAATTTTATAACAAGTTTAGAACATGTATTTCATTACTTATACATTGCTACATTACATATAAACCAATACAAAATACTTTAGAAAATATTTGAAACTCAAAAACTATCTAGAAAACTATTTCAGGCCAAGTCGGGCGACCAGATGGTCGACCGGTGCCCATTTCAGGCCAAAACGGTCGACCACATGGTCGACCGGGTCTTTGACCAAGGGGCGTGCACATTTGTGCACATTGTCGATCGACCGACCAGTTAACCGCTAACCCTTGCAGTCACCGATCAGTCGACTGACCGAGAGACCCTAACTCTCAGTTAGGGGTTGGTCGACCAACCATTTGTTTTTCCTTTTTGATCGAAAGGGCGGTCGACCGGAGCCCACGACTCTTTTCTAGATGAGCTGGCGGTCGACCGGCCGGTCGATCGACAACCTGCCAGTTGTCTATAATGGCTAGTTTTTGAATTTGTTTTGTTTTTAGTAGATTCCAATGGGCATTTTTGGTTTTCAAGTGTCTAAAACACCCCAAATGACCTGGTATAATTAACAAATGATATTTATTCATTGCCTATATATATGGGGTCATTGGTTTTGGTTTTAGGCTAAGAAAATACCACAAGTTTATTAGTTTTCAAGTTTATTTAAAAGAGAAAAGTTTTTATAGCTTTCAATTTCAAGTTCTTTCTTTTCAAAGCTATTTTCAGTTGATTTTAAAGCTCTTCACTTCTTTCTAACTGAATTTCTTCTCTCACTTAAGTTCTTGAGCTTCACTTCATATTCTACTCTATAGAAAGTTATAAAAGAGAGTGTTTGTGATCTTGTTGGATCACCAAAAGCTTTATAACCTCAATTGGCTTTGTGCTACCTCTTGTGTAGAAGGTTGAGTGTTGGAGTTGTGTACTCTGGTCTTGCGTAGACCAAGTTGTAATTTCTTTGTGTAAGGACCCTTTGTGAAAGATGATCGGACACATATATTGCATTTATATTGTCACATTACCTTGCTTATTATCTAATAAATCATATTAATAAGTCCTATTTTTCTTTATAAAATGCAGGCTCATTGCTAAAGGATAGGAAAGAGAAACGAGCCCAAAAGCCCATCAAATTCTGATTTAATTCAGAATTAATTTGAAATTAGGAAACCAGGGCAGATATGGCAAATCAGAGGGTTGAAATCGGTTAAAATGAATCTTCCTAAATCAAGTGGCTAAAGCCAAAGATTAAAGGCTATTTCGTCAAATCCTGGAGCTGAAATAGGAAAACCAGCAGGAGATAAAGGGGAATCGCGAAGCGAGGGAGAGCCTCCAACCTGGTGTGGCCACCTGGATAGGGGAGTATTTGCTCCCTCTATCTTTGTATGCCCTCTCCTGTTAGGTTTTGCCTATAAATACTGTATTTTTCAACAAAAAACGGATCAGAAATTAGTTTAATTTTTTCTCTTTGTTTTAAAGGTTTAGATTCTTTGTTAGATAGTATAGAAGTTGTATCTCTATTTTCTAATTTATAGTTCAGCTCAAATACCAGTGAGAGAGAGGAATAGAGTGATTGTAATCTAAAGATTGAAGTGACATCAATAAAGGATCAAGTTTTCTCTTGTTCCACTCCAATTCATGGGTATGTCTTGCTTTATTTACATGTCTTGTTTTTCATCTTCCATGAGTAGCTAAATTTATTTTCTGGGCTCACTATCGTCCCTCTCTTCGATCCCTCTTATTTTTGAATGGCTTTGATGTAAAGACCCAATGGAATCATATACATGCCTAAACTAAGCCTTTCATCTTCCATGAGTAGCTAAATTACAATGACCACTTACGATCAAATCATGCAAGCCACTTCCATCATGCCAATAATTCTTCTAATCATCAACCTAACTTTTTCAATTTCCATCATAATTCTCCCAACCATCCACCTAACTTTTCAAACTATCAACAAAACTTTTCCAACCAAGCTCCGCAATCTTCCTTCTAAAATCCTCAACTAGTAGAATGACTGACTTTGAGAGAAACTGGAAAGGTACTGAAGAACCAAGATTCTTTCATGCAAACTATACAGAGGCTAGAGGTTCAAATGAGCCAATTAGCCAATCCACAGAATGAGAAATAAAATGATACCTTACCTAGTCAGCCAATAATGATCTTAGGAATTCTCAACAAGCTCATTTGGCTAAGGATTAATCATTGAATCAATGTAATGATGTTCATACATTGAGGTTGGGAAAGAAAGTTTATAATCAAGTGTCAACACAATCTAATCCCATTCAGCACAACCATAATCAAACATCCACCTCATCTAATCCCACTTGCAAACCTGACAAATCTGAAACAGATAAGTCAACCAGTCAGGTGCACCAGCCTAAATACCATTTCCTAATAGGCTGAAAAATAACAAGCATAATCCACACATGGATAAGATAATTGAGATCTTCAATTAGGTGAAGATAAATGTACCACTTCTTGATGCCATCTAACAAGTCCCATCCTATGCTAAGTTTCTTAAGGACATGTGCACTAAGAAGGGAAAGACTAATGTACCCAAAAAAGTATTCTTAGCCGCTAACATTAGTGACCTACTGCCTGGTCCGATCCCTGTCAAGTACAAGGATTCAGGTTGTCCCACGATAGCCTGTACCATAGGACAAGCCGAGATTAGTCGTGTACTTCTTGACTTGGGAGCAAGATTAACTTGCTCACATTCTCAGTTTATCAACAACTCGGGTTGGACGATCTTAGTCCAACTCGAGTCACTATCCAACTGGCTGACCCTTCAACGAAAGTTCCAAAGGGAAAAATGAATGGTGTCCTTATCCGGCTCGAGAAGTTTATTTATCTTGTTGATTTCATAGTATTAGAGACACAACCTATGTCCAATCATAGGGCTCAAACATCTGTTATCTTAGGGCGACCATTCCTTACTACTACCAACACCATCATCAACTGTAGGAATGGGTCCATTAGGTCAACCTTTGGGACATAACTAGAGAAGTCAATGTCTTCAACTTAGGAAAATAATCCCGTGATGTTGAGGACCAAACATTTAAAGTCAACCTCATTGAGAACTTTACAAGTGAACACAAGGAAGAATTGGAGCTAGAAACTGAGTTAAATTGCGGGTTAGAGTCTGACGACTTTAATCTTGATCAGGTTGTTGAGTCTGCTGTGAATTGGACCTCAAATCCTATTTCACCAAATATGGAGCCAAAAATTTGACTCATCATTCCAGTGATCCTTCCTCTTCCTTAGAATTGAAAGCCTTACCTACGCATCTCAAGTACGTCTATCTAGGCGAACAAGAGACTTTTCCTGTCATCATTGCCTCCCATTTAAACGACGAGCAATGGTCACATATATTGCATATATATTGTCACATTATCATGTTTATTATCTAAATAAATTATATTAATATGTCCTATTTTTCTTTATAAAATGCAGGCCCATTGCTAAAGGATAGGAAAGAGAAACGAGCCCAAAAGCCCATCAAATTTGATTTAATTCAGAATTAATTCAAAATCAAGAAATCAGGGCAGATCATGGCAAATCAGAGTGGTTGAAAATCAGTTAAAATGAATCTTCCCAAATCAAGTGGCTAAAGCCAAAATCAAAAGTGGTTTCGTCAAATCCTGGACCTAAAATGAGAAAACCAACAGGAGATAAAGGGGAATAGCGAAGCAAGGGAGAGCCTCCAACCAGGTGTGGCCACCTAGCCACACCATGGCCGCGGAAACGCGACCAAAGCCGCATTTTCGCAGCTTGGTTGGTTCTGTTGGGGGAGCGTTTGCTCCCCTTATCTTCATACTCCCTCCCTCGTTTGGTTTTGCCTATAAATATTGTATTTTTCAGAGAAAAAGGGACCGAAAATTAGTTTAAGTTTTTTTTTATTTTTAAGGTTTAGGTTCTTTGTTAGATAGTATAAAAGTTGTATCTCTGTTTTCTAAATTGTAGATTAGCTCAAATACCAGTGAGAGAGAGGAATAGAGTGATTGTAATCTGAAGATTGAAGTGACATCAATAAAGGATCAAGCTTTCTCTTTTTCCACTCCAATTCATGGGTATGTCTTGTGATTGCACACATTTATTGTATTATTCTTTATTACATTTTCACATTTATCATATAATAAATCTGTTAAATTTCTCATCTTAAATGTCTATTTTGCAGAAGATAATCATGGGGAGAAAGAGGATAAAATCAAATAAATACAAGTTAAATTCAGATTTAACTAGATCTATTTGGTTAAAGGAGGATGATCCCAAATCCAATTGGTTAAATTCAGTTTTTGGTGAATCAAGTGGTTAAATCTAAAGATCAACCGAGGATAATATTAAATACAGAGTCCAAATTCAAAGGGATAAATGGATAGAGAGAAGATCAATGTATGAGATGAAGCAAATTTGATTCAGATTCTGACTGGATGTATTTTATTATTTGAATCATAACTTTCGCTACCGAAATTCAAATCTAATTATTCAAGATGATCTAGAAAGAAAACTTAAAGGGCTACAACTCTTAAGTTGATCACTATTTCTAATTCAGTCATTTCATAAGTTATATTCAGCAATCAACACGCCAACAAGTTGCAGATCAGAACTGAATATCCATATCAAATCAAATTTAGAGATAAAGAGAGGATTTAAATTTATAAATATCCAGCTTCCCCTATCTTCATACTCCGCTAACCACTGCATTTCTCCTATAAATATCTGTAATCTCAAAGGCAAAAGGGAATGACCAAGCAGAGAGTAGAATTTAGGTTGTACTGTAGTTTATAACTTAGGTTTTTAGTTTTCTTTTATGTAATTTTTATTTTCTTTATATAACTGAGAGGAGAGCAGACTTTCATGGAGGAATAAGAACAAGCTTGTACTAAGACTGACACCGGTGTAAGTAATCTTTTCTTTCATTATTATTTGAATCAAATCGAGGTTTTCTTTTCTTTTCTTTTCTATTCTTGTTTTCGATTACTTTCCTCTTCTGTGTTTGTGGATCCAAATGAATCCGATAGCCTCAAAGTTGTCTTGCCCTTGCAAGTGCCGTTGATGGCTTATGGTGATGGATATCTATTTCTATGGTAGTGTAGCTTGCCCCTTCATTTCATAATGTAGATCATAAATGAGAAAGATCCTATTTGTCATACTTCGCTCGCCTTCAAACAAAGGTACACATCGATACGGGTCAAAGGTAAGCAGGCGCCAAAGAGGTAAGTAAGTTTTTTAGGTTTTAGTTTTCTTTCTTTTTAATTCTTTAGTCTAGATTACCAACACCATCAACACCCAACTCTTTTATCATTCTTTTCAATTTCTTTGTATATATCCATTTTTTATTTTCTCCACCTTCTCAATCTACCACTTTCTTTCTAACTTGATTTTAACTCATTTTTCTCTTTTCTTTTAAAAGAACTAAAAGAAGATCTTTAACCATATTTTGTAGCATAAAAGAGAACTTGCTAAATAAGCTTCCATCGCTAGTCTCTCCTTGTGGATCACGACTCGCATAGCCATTTGCTATTGCGGTAGTATTGAGTACTTACACTCTTTATTCTTAAGATCTGAAATTTGGTATTTTTGTGTGCAGGTAAAAACTTCAATCAAATTTTGGTGCCATTATCAGGAGGGACGATTAGTTATTCTCTTTTTAGATTTACATTTTTTGTTAACTTTCTTTTTTGTTCTTGGTGTATAGATTTAACAATAATGAATTTTTACTGCAGTGAACATATAAGTGGCGCTGGACTCTGCTCAAAAAAGCAGAGCCCAAAAACTCTCAGATTTGCTACATTCCTATGGCAATCTGAGTGAACTACTAACCTGTATTTTTGCAGGTTGGCTGAATTGCAAAGCTAAAATTCTGTAGCAATTTATTTTCTTATTTATCTCACTGTACTTACTTTCTAACCTCAACAGTAAAATGATATTTGTTAAATGCTAAAAAATATTTAGACTTGCATTTAGGCACGTGTCTAATTCGTTAACATTTTATATTACTGTTGAAGAGTACTGGAGCAAAAGGTACGTATGCATAGCATATAGTTTAGGAAACATTCTTGGGTGATATTTGCTTGTGAGTGTTACTTTTCTATATCTTGCACACTTTGTATAATCAATCTTAAGGGCTTGTCCTATAAACAAGATAAGATGGGGAAGTCATTACCCTCCCTTAGCCCATAAATAATCTCCTCACTCACTAACCCAAGCCTAACTAAAACTGAGTTGATGTTAACCCTAGGGACATCTTGGACTCAAATAGGAGACTGACCTAAGGGGAAAGTTGATTTGAATTTGACTCTTGCCAAGTCGGTGTCTAAGGTTGGGGATTGAGGGGCGAAACCCCGAAGGCTGGTGGTTTGGCATAATTAGGCCCGTTGCTTTAAGCACGGATACCTCCCACCAATCTTACCCCTACCTGACCGATTAACTTGTGATCAGATTTGATAATATAACCCCCGTGGATAGTCTAACCAGTTAGGAGTCGTTTAGGTCTAAGGTCTACCCTAACTTAGACTAGATTTTTTTTCTTTTCTTTTTATTTGTTTGCTTATTGGTTTGTTTTTCTTTGTTTGTGTTTGACATTTCTTGTGTGATATGGCTTATAACAATAATTTTTTCAATTTTAATAGTAATCCATGTTACACCCCGACCTCCTTTTCGGATATTACCAACCCCGCGTATCATAACTTTAACCAACCTTGTGTGCCAAATTGGTCTTATCTGAATCATTACATGCCCCAGTCTCAATACTATGAACATAACTGGAATAATCATCACTACTCTTCACAGGGTCAATGGGGATATAACTCTCCCGAGTCATATTGTCAACTACCCTGCCAACATCTAGCTTTATATACTCTTTCTCCCAAACAACCATTAGAAGAATCAATTGACTGGGAAAAGAATATAGAAGCCTTAGATGAGCTTGAGCGATGAATTCAAGAAGACTCAAAATCCTGTCTAAATTTTTAAGTCACAGATCCTTACTCTATTTTTCAAGGAGAACATGCCAACTTAGAAAAGAGTATAGAAACCATGATTCAATACCAAAATGATACACTCGATATGATAGAAGTAAGAATTAGTAAATTGGAGAACATGTATAGGAATAAGAAAACTCTCCCTATTCAATCTTTAACTATTCCAAACACTTCTAGCCATATTGATGAAAACAAAAAACATGGTATCTTAAAGACTTTGTCCAAGATTCAGTTTCATCACAAAGCCTTGAACTTGACCAATATCAACTCATTGACAAATTGGCAAGTTTTCATTTTAATGAGATTGAGCTTGATAATGAATGTGAACCCGATCTCCAACTTTGTGATTCAGTTTCCATCTTCGAATCTATGTTGACTCCAGTATTCTTACCCAATTTGGACCAATTTTCTGAGCCAACATTTATTCCCCGTACCCATAAATTTAGAAATTGAATCACCAATTTTGGATAGTCGCATTCCATTGATGGGAAAAGAATGAGAATATCAATTCTTGGACTTGGACTCAACGCTTGAACCAAAACTAACTCTCGAACCCAAAGTTGATTTTTCCGAGTTAGTATTAGTTCAAGTCAACCATTCCACCTAGTCGCATTCTTTTGTTGGACATAGGTATAGACCATGATGACTCCGTGATGATTTTTCAGGACTGGTCATGTTAAGAGAGTAAGTTTCACGATAGGATCTTTCATGATCCTATTCATATCGGAGAATCTAAATATGTAAATAAAAAGAGGTCAATAAAGGTGGATTCCGTGAACCACTATATTATCTTGATTGGGTAGCAACGCTTGACCCAATCAGACCACCACCGGAACCACCACCGTAAGGTAATATTTTCCTTCCCCTTCTTCTTTTTTATGCATCTTTGCATTAATTCATACATTGAGGATAATGTATGAGATAGGTGTGGGGGGGTTCGAGCATAACTTAGGTTTTTATTATTATTCAAAAAAATTATTAATATTTTCTTTACTTTTAAATTTTTTTTTTGAAAATAGAAACAATATTTTGACATATATTTTGTAAAAAATTAAATAAATTTTAAGGAATAGGAGAATCATAATTAAGATTTCTTATACTTGGTCAAAATAAGATTATTTGTTTGATTTTTAAGGTTAGGAATAAAATTTGTGAAAGTAATTTAGTCTTGATCTTTACCTTGAAGAAATATATATACCTTATACACTTACACACTTAGGGTTTCAAAAACAAAGATTCTTATGCCTTATAAAAAAAGAAAAAATATATGTATATCTATAAAAAAATAAACAAATCTAATTATTGATTAGCTAGGTGTTTTGGCCTAAGAAAGCTATGCAAAAGATAATTAGATAAGTTTGATATATATATATATATATAATTCTCTGATTAAGCTAGGTATTTGTGCCTCATGAAGCATAAGTATTCACGCCTAAAAGGGGTACAATTTATAAATAAAAACTCTTAGTTTCGTGGCCTTATTTGCTCGAGTTTTTAAGTCCTTAGGGGTGTTTTCTCACCTGGTACCCTAAGACTGTCCGGTTTGGGTGTCACCAGCTAAAGGCTCACTACATGGGCAGATTAGAAAACCTAATGGAATTGAGAAATAAATACCACCAAAAATAAATATAAATAAGGCATATGAATTAGAGTTAAAGAACCCTTAGTCAAAATTTCACGATCACGAAGGTGCATATGGCTTAGGGTAAAGTAATAGACTAGACGAAAAATACAGTTTGACTCCTTGCCCTGATTGATAACAAGTTTTAAATAAAGACTAAGTTTAGAAATGAAAAGTTCAGTTTTCCTATAACTTATAAATTACTTAATTCTTATAATACTATTTTAAATATTTTTCTCTTTCAAAATGTGTTTTCAAAATACTAACACTTTGTTTCCCTTTCTTTATAGATTTTGTGGGTGTAATCCACTGAAAATCCTCACGAGACAAAACTCGTCCTCTAGGGAAAACCTAGAGGTTTAACGGCTTGTTGCACATGCTCAGTGCAATCGCGCAACCTGCAAAAGTGGTCTAATAATTTTTGATTTAGTTTTGTTGTTTTGCTAGAGGACGAGCAAAAGATAGGTGTGGGGGTATGATTGCACACATTTATTATATTATTCTTTATTATATTTTCACATTTATCATATTAATAAATATGCTAAATTTCTTATCTTAAATGTCTATTTTGCAGAAGATAACATGGGGAGAAAGAGGATAAAATTAAATAAATATAAATTAAATTCAGATTTAACTAGATCTATTTGGTTAAAGGAGGACGATCCCAAATCTAATTGGTTAAATTCAATTTTTGGTGAATCAAGTGGTTAAATTTAAAGATGAACCGAGGATAATGTCAAATATACAGTCCAAATCCAAAGGGATAAATGGATAGAGAGAAGATCAACGGATGAGAGAAGCAAATTTGACTCAGATTTTGACTGGATGTATTTTATTATTTGAATCATAACTTTCGCTACCGAAATTCAAACCTAATGATTCAAGATGATTCAGAAAGAAAACTTAAAGGGCTACAACTCGTAAGTTGATCACTATTTCTAATTCTATCATTTTTAAGTTATATTCAGCAATCAACACGCCAACAAGCTGCAGATCAGAACTGAATATCTACATCAAATCAAGTTTGGAGATAAGGAGAGGATTCAAATTCAGAAATATCCAGCTTCCTCTATCTTCATACTCCGCTAACCATTGCATTTCTCCTATAAATACCTACAATCTAAAAGGCAAAAGGGAACAACCAAGCAGATAGTAGAATTTAGCCTGTACTGTAGTTTGTAACTTAGGTTTTTAGTTTTCTTTTATGTAATTTTTATTTTCTTTATGTAACTGAGAGGAGAGAAGATTTTTACGGAGGAATGAGAACAAGCTTGTACTGAGGGTGACTCCGGTGTAAGTAATCTTTTCTTTCATTGTTATTTGAATCGAATCGAAGTTTTCTTTTCTTTTCTATTCTTATTTTCGATTGCTTCCCTCTTCTGTGTTTGTAGATCCAAATGAATCCGATAGCCTCAAAGTTGCCATGCCCTTGCAAGTGTCGTTGATGGCTTATGGTGATGGATATCCATTTCTATGGTAGTGTAGCTTGCCCCTTCATTTCATAGTGTAGATCAGGAATGAGGAAGATCCTATTTATCATACTTCGCTCGCCTTCAAACAAAGCTACATTGTTGATACGGTTCAAAGGTAAGCAGGCGCCGAAGAGGTAAGTAAGTTTTTTAGGTTTTAGTTTTCTTTCTTTTTAATTCTTTAGTTTAGATTACCAACACCATTAAGACCGAACTCTTTTATCATTCTTTTCAATTTCTTTGTATATATCCATTTTCTATTTTCTCCACCTTCTCAATCTACCACTTTCTTCCTAACTTGATTTTAACTCATTTTTCTCTTTCTTTTGAAAGAATTAAAAGAAGATCTTTAACCATATTTTGTAGCATAAAAGAGAACATGCTAAATAAGCTTTCATCGCTAGTCCCTCCTTATGGATTACGACCCTCATAGTCACTTGTTGTTGTGCTAGTATTGAGTACTTGCACTCTTTATTCTCAAGATCTGAAATTCTGTATTTTTATATGCAGGTAAAAACTTCAATCATCTTACTTTATTTACATGTCTTATTTTTCATCTTTCATGAGTAGATAAATTTGTTTTCTGATCTCACTATCGTCCCTCTCTTCGATCCCTCTTGTTTTTGAATGGCTTTGATGTAAAGACCCAATGGAATCATATGCATGCCTAAACTAAGCCTTTCTTCTTTGAAAGTATCTTGAAGGCACATGAGGATGGGTTTGAATTTCTACTACTTCTTTTAAAAACATCACTTAAACTTGTTTTTATTTCATACTTGAAAGACTTGATGATTTAACATTCAATTTAAGATGATTTGTTAGGAAAAAGAGTTAACTTTTTCAAACTATCTTATTTGCTTTGCTTAAAACTTTCTAAACTCAACCTTAAGTTTTTTCCTATGATCAAGTTGAGGCACTAAGAATTTCAAGAGAAGAACACATCATTGAGCAGTGAGATAGTGAGCCCAGATCTTCTTCCTATATTAAAAACAATCAAACAATTTTCAATACTTTTTAAAGATCACCTTTCCAAAGCCTTATCTAAATTTCCAATTTTTCTTTTAATCATTTCCCTTCTCTCCATCTTTTTCAATATAAAAAAAAAGAGAAAAATACCTACTCTATTCTTTGTTACTTAACAAAAACACTAAAAATCTTCTATCGCATTCCTCCTCGTTAACACGACCCGTTAGCCCAAAGCTACACGGTAATTCTCATCGCTTTCATTTTACAATCAGAAGATTCCTTAGAGGATAGTGAAATCCTTCATAGTGGTGAAGGCGAGGACGTAGAGCGGTAGCTCAAACCTTGGTACAAATCCTTTGTATTTGCGTTTGCTTGTGTCTTGCTCTCTATTGCTTTCCACTTTTCATACTTGTGTAGTTGTTCCTCTTGCTTAATATCATTGCTTGAATTTCATTCATCTCTTTCATTGTTAGTCTACACTCATCTTAACAAGAAGAAAATTGAGCACCTCAACTCATTATCTAGAGGAGTCAAAGAGAAGTTCTAGAGCCTTTCACGAAAAATTTGGCTTCAATTCTTATTTTGAGTGACCGCTTGCATAATTCATCATAAGTAGTTTTTAAAATAGCATTTGATTAGCAAAACACCTATTCACCCCCCTCTAGGTGCATTTCAAATACTTGAGAAAACTTCTTGATAGATATATAAAATGAAGAACAAAATAGAATTCCTAAAGAGAGACTTGATTTTTCTTGATTTTCCAAAACTTTGAAAACAAAATAAAGATAAGAATTTTTTGCTTAAAACCTTCTTTTGGAACTTGATGAAAAATACTTAAGAAGTGGTGAATTTTTACTCTTGAAAATCTTGAAAGAAACAGCCCCAAAAACCTATATTTATAGGGCTTGAAAAAAAACTAGCCCTTGGGGTCAAAACTGCCCAGAATGGGCTATCGGTCGACCGGCCAATGGTTTAAAAATTGACTATTTGAGCTTGTCGGTCAACCGCCCAGTCGACCGGCCCCAAGGCAAATTGCCATATCGGTCGCAGCTCGGTCGACCGGCCTAAAGCCAAAAGCCCATCGGTCAACCGCACGGTCGACCGGGCCCTACCTGAGAGTTGGGTAGTGTCAATCGGTCAATCGGCCCATAGGTTAGAGCCTTGTGTACATTTTGTGCACATGATCGACCGACCGGTCGACCGAGCTCTGGTCCAGTCGACCGCCAGAAAGCTCAGAACAGGTATTTCAGGGTTACAAACTTAGGCTTTTAAATACCCATAAAATCCCATAAAAGTCTATAAATTCCACAAAATTAAGTCATGTAAATATTTGAAGTACAAATATGTATGATCAAAATTCAACATATATTACAAACAATTTGAACTATTTTTGTGATATAGAAATTAAGCTTGAAACCAAAAACCGTATTTTTCAAAAATTAACTTTTAAATGAAAATTGATTTTTCTCTAAACTTGTATAAATATAAAAATAAGATATTAAAACAACATTTTAAGTATAGTGTGTATGAATAGAATCTAACACACATATAAATGATATATCTACGTTTTTGACATTAAATCAAAAATAAGTTTTGATAAAAATAAAACTTAAAATACATGACTAGATATACATCAAAATAAGATTTTAGACAATATGAAACATCAATGTATATAAATGAAATCCAACATACATATAAACCATGTAAACTTGTTTTGATTCTATCTATTCATGAAAATAATATATGTATACTTTAAAGATTCGAAACGGTTCAACTGAAACCAAAATTTTTGAACTTGTGTGTGTGTGCTTGAGCATATCAAAACTAGTCTATCTTTACACAAGATCTAAATAAAAATTAAAACAAACCTAAATTAAAGTCTTCTCTTCGATCTTCCTCTCCAAGATGACTCGATCCAAACTTGATCCGAGTGAGCTTGACTCCTTTCGTGTACTAGATGCAATCTTGAAGCGCGAGCTCTTAAATCATCACGTGTTAGCTCCAAAACTTGACTTTGAATCCTTTGTTGAAGCTAAACACCTACTAAGATTTTGATCAATAACTGAAACTATATAAACACAAGATCATTAGTAACTTAACTTCATAAGTTAGTCATCATCAAAACTAAGGTGAAGGGCCTTTGGGCCAACAACAAGTCCCATGATTTTTGAAAGAATATACATCCTATTTCTATCATGTATCCTGAAGCCTATGTATTATCAAATTATTTTTATAACTCGTATAAAATATTTTAAAATTAGCTTATATTATTTTGAGCCAAAAATGATTTTTCAGGCTTGGTCGGTTGACCGAACCACTGGGGGTCACTTTGACTTCAGCCTGTGCATGTCATGCATGTTTGTCGGGCGACTGGGTGGTCGACCGACACCTAGCGAGCACCGGAGGGTCGACCGACTAGCACTAGCTGGTCTTGGTTAAGATAGGTCGACCGATCGGTCGACCGACGCCAACGGTTAGTTCCATCTAATAGAACTATCGGTCGACCGATATTCTGGCACAGCTACAGTAACGGCTAGTTTTTGAAAATTTATTTTTTTGACTTTTTTCCTAATAGGTATATTGCTTTCTTTAGGTCTAATCTCTCTCTCTTAGTGACCCGATAGGCTCTCCTACAACAACAACTAAGCCATTTGTCCTAAGTATTTGGGGTAGGCTACATGAACCAAAAGAGAATTACGCCAGATCGGACACATGGATCAGCTTTCTCAACTCATTCCTATCAAACAAAATGCCTTCAATAAGACCTTTGGCCTCTATATCTTGTCATATTACCCACATCCATGTTTTCTTCGGTCCCCCCTCTCTTTTAACTTGCCCTAATTTGATACGTTCTACTCGCCGGACTGGCGCATCTGTAGGTCTACGTTGTACATGACCAAACCATCGAAGGCGAATCTCTCATCTTCTCTTCTATACAGGTTACGCCTATCTTAGTACGAATATCCTCATTTCTCATATTATCTCTATTTGTGTTACCACACATCCAACGAAGCATGTGCATCGCTGCACACTCATCTTCTGAGCATGACATCTCTTTATAACTCAACATTCTAGCCATATAATAAAGCTGGCCTAATAGCAGTCCGATAAAACTTTCCCTTCAGCCATAACAGAATATTATGATCATATAAAACTCCTATTGCACCCTCCATTTTAACCAGTCGGCTTGGATCCTATAGTTGACATCACTATTGATCCCATCTTTTTGGATAAGAGAACACAAGTGCTTAAAATTGTTGGAACCTATTTCGATGAAGACGTTCGTGACGATCAAATTCATTTGGAGCTCTACACATGACGAATCAAGAGTCCGACATGATCAAGTTGTGCCAAAGAGGGTTGAGATGTTGTGGTTTGTAAAGAAGATATAGCATGTAAAAGCCTTGACACAAACACACACTTCTTTGGTCCTTTAGTCGACTCATACCTAAGTCAAGTCGACTAATCCCATGTGTAGTCGACTTGATCCAAACCCAAGTCGACTAGTCAAGTGTCCAGAAATTGACCCAACTCTCTGTTTGTCAAATTAGTCGACCAGCAGTAAACATAGTCGACTAATAGACTTTTCTAGTCGACTAATCAAAGTCCCCTAGTCGACTAATCCCTTGTCAAGTCGACTATCTTATTAGTTGCAGTCGACTTGAAGTAGTTATCCAGAAACCTGTTCTACCAACAGACATATCCCTAGTCGACTACTAGCTAAATCTAGTCGTCTAATAGAAGGAAATTTGCCTAGGCTAGTCGACTAACTCTATGGGCAAGTCGACTATAGGCAGTTTCTGACTGTTGGACAGTTTCTGTTATCTGAACCTTTTGGCAACGTTTTCCAACGTCCATATCATCTGAATTGGTCCTATAACTACCCTAACTAACCCTAGTCTACAGCTATAAATAGGGAAGTTATTCCTAAGGCCAAAGGTTAAGAAAAACAAGATTTTCATTCAGTTTTCCAAAGCCAAATTCCAGAAAAACCTGAAAGCTGATTTCCTAACTTCTATTCTTCACCAAAAGACAATTCCATTAGTGAAGTTCTCTGAAGTTCATCTTTCCTATACTGTACCTTGTCCACATACACATTCAGTATCAAGGCTATAGGAAAAAGAATTGTAATTCTCAAAGTGTTCATTGTACACGGGAGGCTTCTTGGTTGAAGAGGCAAGTTATACAAGGTGACCATTGTACACGGGAGGCTTCTTGGTTGAAGAAGTAGTTGTACAAAGGTAAAAGGTGTTCTCTTGGTGGAAGAGAAGGTGTACACATTTGGAGAAGGGGATTCGACAAGTGGTGTACATGTTGTATTGATTTTGGGTGGCAAGATCAAGGATAAAAGAAAATCTCAAGCGGGTGGCTTGGGGACTGGATGTAGGTCACAAGGACCGAACCAGGATAAATCTCTTTGTTTGCGTTTGTTAATTTCTGAGATTTGTTTTTCCTTTACTTGCAAGTTATTTATTTACTAACGATTAATCTTTCTTATTTAGTGTTTATATTGACTTGTGTTGTGTTTTAGATTATTGTTGCCAACAAGAGATAATTTCGCAATTAGTCCTTATCTCAACGATCCTACAATTGGTATCAGAGCCCGGCACCAACATCAAGGTTCAATCCAACAACCGGCGTACACGCTCTGATCTTACAATTGGTATCAGAGCCCTGCATACCCTGAACCAGCGTACAAGCTCGGGTACAAGTCAACAATAAGGATGGCAATGGAGTTTTCATCATCCCAATACAAGGAAGGCATTCTACACAACGTCCACCGCTATTTGACGGAACCAACTACAACTATTGGAAGTGTAGAATGAAGATCTACTTGCAGTCAATCAACTACGACCTTTGGAACATCGTAGAAGCATCGTACACCAAGCCCACAACCAACTACAACGCTTGGAGTGAAGATCAAAAGAAGAACGCCAACCTTGACGCCAAAGCAATGAATGCTCTATTCTGTGCCCTTACCAAAGAAGAGTTCAACCGAGTGTCAATAGCAACTTCTGCACATCAAATTTGGCATACTCTTCAGGTAACACATGAAGGCACTAGTAAAGTTAAGGAGTCTAAAATTTCTGTTCTTGTCCACAGGTTTGAGTTATTCAAAATGGAGGAGAATGAAACCATATCCGAGATGGTTACAAGATTCACCGACATCACCAATACTCTTGCATCCCTTGGAAAGGACTACACCCAAGTCGAAAGAGTTCGAAAGATCCTTCGTGCACTTACACCAGAATGGGAGAAGAAGACAACCGCCATTGAAGAGGCGAATGATCTCTCAACTATGACATTAGAAAACCTAATCGGTAATCTAATGGCATACGAAGTGCAATTAGAAGAAAGGAAGAAGGACCAAGAACGACAACACCGTTCAAAGAAGAAAGAACTCGCCTTCCATTTATCTTCCGACACGGACAATGATGACGAAGAGGAGATGGCAATGCTCTCAAAGAAGTTCAGGAAATTCTTAAGCAATGTAAATTTAAGTGTTTTAATTGTGATAAAACAGGACATATGAAGATGGATTGCCCTTTGCTCAAGAAGAAAGATAAGTATAAGAGTAAGAAGTTCAGAAAGAAGAAGAACTACGAAGCATCTTCAGAACATAGTGATTCCTCATCTTCCGATGAAGAAGAATCCACTGAACATGTTAACTTATGTTACATGGCCATAGAAGATGAAGAGGTATCGTTTTCTGAACTCTCAGATGCTTTTAATGAATTATTTATGAATCTGAAAAATGAAAAAATGAAAAACAGATTTTTGTTAAAAGAAAATGAGAAACTTTTATAAGAAAATTCTGTTTATGCATTACAATGTTCTTCTATAAATTCTCAACAAGATGAAACTGAAAATGTCATATCATCTTTGAAAACTGAAAATGAGAAGTTTATAAAAGAAAACATTTTTCTGAAAAGGAAACTAAGTGTTTGAATGAAAGGATTTCTATATTGGATAAAGACATGTTAGTTTTCAAAAAGAAATATGAAGATCTTTTGCAAAATGTGACTAAGTTTAATAAAGGAAAAGAAAATTTGAATGTTGTATTATCTTTTCAGAAATTGTCACATGATAATCATGGTATTGAATATTTTGCAAAATCTTCATGTTATAGTAATCCATATAGTTCTTTTGTAAAAAGAAAGACTAAGAAAAGTAAGTTTATATGGATTCCTAAAAATTTAAGTTTTCATGATAAAAATACATATATTGCATCATATATTCATGATATTTGTGATTCTTGCAACTATGTGTATATTAACAGGTGGAAACCAAATTCTAAATGGATTTGGAGTCCTAAAGGTTAAAATGATCTTTTATATTTGGTACCAACTAACGTTTATTTTGCAGGTACCATATAAAAATTATTATATATATATGTACTAATATATTTGTTGCAGGGGGAGAACAAAATATTTTTATATCTATTATAACCCATTTCTGCAGGGGGAGGAAAAGATAACATATTTTTTACAGGGGGAGGACATGCACACACAAAGCGTCATCATCAAAAAGGGGGAGAATGTTGGAACCTATTTCGATGAAGACGTTCGTGACGATCAAATTCATTTCGAGCTCTACACATGACGAATCAAGAGTCCGACATGATCAAGTTGTGCCAAAGAGGGTTGAGATGTTGTGGTTTGTAAAGAAGATATAGCATGTAAAAGCCTTGACACAAACACACACTTCTTTGGTCCTTTAGTCGACTCATACCTAAGTCAAGTCAACTAATCTCATGTGTAGTCGACTTGATCCAAACCCAAGTCGACTAGTCAAGTGTCTAGAAATTGACCCAACTCTCTGTTTGTCAAATTAGTCGACCAGCAGTAAACATAGTCGACTAATAGACTTTTCTAGTCGACTAATCAAAGTCCCCTAGTCGACTAATCCCTTATCAAGTCGACTATCTTGTTAGTTGCAGTCGACTTGAAGTAGTTATCCAGAAACCTGTTCTACCAACAGACATATCCCTAGTCGACTACTAGCTAAATCTAGTCGACTAATAGAAGGAAATTTGCCTAGGCTAGTCGACTAACTCTATGGGCAAGTCGACTATAGGCAGTTTCTGACTGTTGGACAGTTTCTGTTATCTGAACCTTTTGGCAAAGTTTTTCAACGTCCATATCATCTGAATTGGTCCTATAACTACCCTAACTAACCCTAGTCTACAGCTATAAATAGGGAAGTTATTCCTAAGGCCAAAGGTTAAGAAAAACAAGATTTTCATTCAGTTTTCCAAAGCCAAATTCCAGAAAAACCTGAAAACTGATTTCCTAACTTCTGTTCTTCACCAAAAGACAATTCCATTAGTGAAGTTCTCTGAAGTTCATCTTTCCTATACTGTACCTTGTCCACATACACATTCAGTATCAAGGCTATAGGAAAAAGAATTGTAATTTTCAAAGTGTTCATTGTACACGGGAGGCTTCTTGGTTGAAGAGGCAAGTTGTACAAGGTGACCATTGTACACGGGAGGCTTCTTGGTTGAAGAAGTAGTTGTACAAATGTAAAAGGTGTTCTCTTGGTGGAAGAGAAGGTGTACACATTTGGAGAAGGGGATTCGACAAGTGGTGTACATGTTGTATTGATTTTGGGTGGCAAGATCAAGGATAAAAGAAAATCTCAAGCGGGTGGCTTGGGGACTGGATGTAGGTCACAAGGACCGAACCAGGATAAATCTCTTTGTTTGCGTTTGTTAATTTCTGAGATTTGTTTTTCCTTTACTTGCAAGTTATTTATTTACTAACGATTAATCTTTCTTGTTTAGTGTTTATATTGACTTGTGTTGTGTTTTAGATTATTGTTGCCAACAAGAGATAATTTCGCAATTAGTCCTTATCTCAACGATCCTACAATTGGTATCAGAGCCCGGCACCAACATCAAGGTTCAATCCAACAACCGGCGTACACGCTCTGATCCTACAATTGGTATCAGAGCCCGGCATACCCTGAACCAGCGTACAAGCTCGGGTACAAGTCAACAATAAGGATGGCAACGGAGTTTTCATCATCCCAATACAAGGAAGGACATTCTACACAACGTCCACCGCTATTTGACGGAACCAACTACAACTATTGGAAGTGTAGAATGAAGATCTACTTGCAGTCAATCAACTACGACCTTTGGAACATCGTAGAAGCATCGTACACCAAGCCCACAACCAACTACAACGCTTGGAGTGAAGATCAAAAGAAGAACGCCAACCTTGACGGCAAAGCAATGAATGCTCTATTCTGTGCCCTTACCAAAGAAGAGTTCAACCGAGTGTCAATAGCAACTTCTGCACATCAAATTTGGCATACTCTTCAGGTAACACATGAAGGCACTAGTAAAGTTAAGGAGTCTAAAATTTCTGTTCTTGTCCACAGGTTTGAGTTATTCAAAATGGAGGAGAATGAAACCATATCCGAGATGGTTACAAGATTCACCGACATCACCAATACTCTTGCATCCCTTGGAAAGGACTACACCCAAGTCGAAAGAGTTCGAAAGATCCTTCGTGCACTTACACCAGAATGGGAGAAGAAGACAACCGCCATTGAAGAGGCGAATGATCTCTCAACTATGACATTAGAAAACCTAATCGGTAATCTAATGGCATACGAAGTGCAATTAGAAGAAAGGAAGAAGGACCAAGAACGACAACACCGTTCAAAGAAGAAAGAACTCGCCTTCCATGTATCTTCCGACACGGACAATGATGACGAAGAGGAGATGGCAATGCTCTCAAAGAAGTTCAGGAAATTTCTTAAGCAAGGTAAATTCAAGTGTTTTAATTGTGATAAAACAGGACATATGAAGATGGATTGCCCTTTGCTCAAGAAGAAAGATAAGTATAAGAGTAAGAAGTTCAGAAAGAAGAAGAACTACGAAGCATCTTCAGAACATAGTGATTCCTCATCTTCCGATGAAGAAGAATCCACTGAACATGTTAACTTATGTTACATGGCCATAGAAGATGAAGAGGTATCGTTTTCTGAACTCTCAGATGCTTTAATGAATTATTTATGAATCTGAAAAATGAAAAAATGAAAAACAGATTTTTGTTAAAAGAAAATGAGAAACTTTTATAAGAAAATTCTGTTTATGCATTACAATGTTCTTCTATAAATTCTCAACAAGATGAAACTGAAAATGTCATATCATCTTTGAAAACTGAAAATGAGAAGTTTATAAAAGAAAACATTTTCTGAAAAAGGAAACTAAGTCTTTGAATGAAAGGATTTCTATATTGGATAAAGACATGTTAGTTTTCAAAAGAAATATGAAGATCTTTTGCAAAATGTGACTAAGTTTAATAAAGGAAAAGAAAATTTGAATGCCGTATTATCTTTTCAGAAATTGTCACATGATAATCATGGTATTGGATATTTTGCAAAATCTTCATGTTATAGTAATCCATATAGTTCTTTTGTAAAAAGAAAGACTAAGAAAAGTAAGTTTATATGGATTCCTAAAAATTTAAGTTTTCATGATAAAAATACATATATTGCATCATATATTCATGATATTTGTGATTCTTGCAACTATGTGTATATTAACAGGTGGAAACCAAATTCTAAATGGATTTGGAGTCCTAAAGGTTAAAATGATCTTTTATATTTGGTACCAACTAACGTTTATTTTGCAGGTACCATATAAAAAATTATATATATATGTACTAATATATTTGTTGCAGGGGGAGAACAAAATATTTTTATATCTATTATAACCCATTTCTGCAGGGGGAGGAAAAGATAACATATTTTTTACAGGGGGAGGACATGCACACACAAAGCGTCATCATCAAAAAGGGGGAGAATGCTGGAACCTATTTCGATGAAGACGTTCGTGACGATCAAATTCATTTCGAGCTCTACACATGACGAATCAAGAGTCCGACATGATCAAGTTGTGCCAAAGAGGGTTGAGATGTTGTTGTTTGTAAAGAAGATATAGCATGTAAAAGCCTTGACACAAACACACACTTCTTTGGTCCTTTAGTCGACTCATACCTAAGTCAAGTCGACTAATCTCATGTGTAGTCGACTTGATCCAACCCAAGTCGACTAGTCAAGTGTCCAGAAATTGACCCAACTCTCTGTTTGTCAAATTAGTCGACCAGCAGTAAACATAGTCGACTAATAGACTTTTCTAGTCGACTAATCAAAGTCCCCTAGTCGACTAATCCCTTGTCAAGTCGACTATCTTGTTAGTTGCAGTCGACTTGAAGTAGTTATCCAGAAACCTGTTCTACCAACAGACATATCCCTAGTCGACTACTAGCTAAATCTAGTCGACTAATAGAAGGAAATTTGCCTAGGCTAGTCGACTAACTCTATGGGCAAGTCGACTATAGGCAGTTTCTGACTGTTGGATAGTTTCTGTTATCTGAACCTTTTGGCAAAGTTTTCCAACGTCCATATCATCTGAATTGGTCCTATAACTACCCTAACTAACCCTAGTCTACAGCTATAAATAGGGAAGTTATTCCTAAGGCCAAAGGTTAAGAAAAACAAGATTTTCATTCAGTTTTCCAAAGCCAAATTCCAGAAAAACCTGAAAACTGATTTCCTAACTTCTGTTCTTCACCAAAAGACAATTCCATTAGTGAAGTTCTCTGAAGTTCATCTTTCCTATACTGTACCTTGTCCACATACACATTCAGTATCAAGGCTATAGGAAAAAGAATTGTAATTTTCAAAGTGTTCATTGTACACGGGAGGCTTCTTGGTTGAAGAGGCAAGTTGTACAAGGTGACCATTGTACACGGGAGGCTTCTTGGTTGAAGAAGTAGTTGTACAAAGGTAAAAGGTGTTCTCTTGGTGGAAGAGAAGGTGTACACATTTGGAGAAGGGGATTCGACAAGTGGTGTACATGTTGTATTGATTTTGGGTGGCAAGATCAAGGATAAAGGAAAATCTCAAGCGGGTGGCTTGGGGACTGGATGTAGGTCACAAGGACCGAACCAGGATAAATCTCTTTATTTGCGTTTGTTAATTTCTGAGATTTATTTTTCCTTTACTTGCAAGTTATTTATTTACTAACGATTAATCTTTCTTGTTTAGTGTTTATATTGACTTGTTTTGTGTTTTAGATTATTGTTGCCAACAAGAGATAATTCCGCAATTAGTCCTTATCTCAACGATCCTACAATTGGTATCAGAGCCCGGCACAACATCAAGGTTCAATCCAACAACCGGCGTACACGCTCTGATCCTACAATTGGTATCAGAGCCCTGCATACCCTGAACCAGCGTACAAGCTCGGGTACAAGTCAACAATAAGGATGGCAACGGAGTTTTCATCATCCCAATACAAGGAAGGACATTCTACACAACGTCCACCGCTATTTGACGGAACCAACTACAACTATTGGAAGTGTAGAATGAAGATCTACTTGCAGTCAATCAACTACGACCTTTGGAATATCGTAGAAGCATCGTACACCAAGCCCACAACCAACTACAACGCTTGGAGTGAAGATCAAAAGAAGAACGCCAACCTTGACGCCAAAGCAATGAATGCTCTATTCTGTGCCCTTACCAAAGAAGAGTTCAACCGAGTGTCAACAGCAACTTCTGCACATCAAATTTGGCATACTCTTCAGGTAACACATGAAGGTACTAGTAAAGTTAAGGAGTCTAAAATTTCTGTTCTTGTCCACAGGTTTGAGTTATTCAAAATGGAGGAGAATGAAACCATATCCGAGATGGTTACAAGATTCACCGACATCACCAATACTCTTGCATCCCTTGGAAAGGACTACACCCAAGTCGAAAGAGTTCGAAAGATCCTTCGTGCACTTACACCAGAATGGGAGAAGAAGACAACCGCCATTGAAGAGGCGAATGATCTCTCAACTATGACATTAGAAAACCTAATCGGTAATCTAATGGCATACGAAGTGCAATTAGAAGAAAGGAAGAAGGACCAAGAACGACAACACCGTTCAAAGAAGAAAGAACTCGCCTTCCATGCATCTTCCGACACGGACAATGATGACGAAGAGGAGATGGCAATGCTCTCAAAGAAGTTCAGGAAATTTCTTAAGCAAGGTAAATTCAAGTGTTTTAATTGTGATAAAACAGGACATATGAAGATGGATTGCCCTTTGCTCAAGAAGAAAGATAAGTATAAGAGTAAGAAGTTCAGAAAGAAGAAGAACTACGAAGCATCTTCAGAACATAGTGATTCCTCATCTTCCGATGAAGAAGAATCCACTGAACATGTTAACTTATGTTACATGGCCATAGAAGATGAAGAGGTATCGTTTTCTGAACTCTCAGATGCTTTTAATGAATTATTTATGAATCTGAAAAATGAAAAAATGAAAAACAGATTTTTGTTAAAAGAAAATGAGAAACTTTTACAAGAAAATTCTGTTTATGCATTACAATGTTCTTCTATAAATTCTCAACAAGATGAAACTGAAAATGTCATATCATCTTTGAAAACTGAAAATGAGAAGTTTATAAAAGAAAACATTTTTCTGAAAAAGGAAACTAAGTCTTTGAATGAAAGGATTTCTATATTGGATAAAGACATGTTAGTTTTCAAAAAGAAATATGAAGATCTTTTGCAAAATGTGACTAAGTTTAATAAAGGAAAAGAAAATTTGAATGCTGTATTATCTTTTCAGAAATTGTCACATGATAATCATGGTATTGGATATTTTGCAAAATCTTCATGTTATAGTAATCCATATAGTTCTTTTATAAAAAGAAAGACTAAGAAAAGTAAGTTTATATGGATTCCTAAAAATTTAAGTTTTCATGATAAAAATACATATATTGCATCATATATTCATGATATTTGTGATTCTTGCAACTATGTGTATATTAACAGGTGGAAACCAAATTCTAAATGGATTTGGAGTCCTAAAGGTTAAAATGATCTTTTATATTTTGTACCAACTAACGTTTATTTTGCAGGTACCATATAAAAGTTATTATATATATATGTACTAATATATTTGTTGCAGGGGGAGAACAAAATATTTTTATATCTATTATAACCCATTTCTGCAGGGGGAGGAAAAGATAACATATTTTTTACAGGGGGAGGACATGCACACACAAAGCGTCATCATCAAAAAGG
The DNA here is from genome assembly GCA_038442645.1 of Agave tequilana. Classification (NCBI taxonomy): domain Eukaryota; kingdom Viridiplantae; phylum Streptophyta; class Magnoliopsida; order Asparagales; family Asparagaceae; genus Agave; species Agave tequilana. Next base: position 60,071 of record JAVJIF010004907.1, read on the forward strand.
GGGAGAATGTTGGAACCTATTTCGATGAAGACGTTCGTGACGATCAAATTCATTTGGAGCTCTACACATGACGAATCAAGAGTCCGACATGATCAAGTTGTGCCAAAGAGGGTTGAGATGTTGTGGTTTGTAAAGGAGATATAGCATGTAAAAGCCTTGACACAAACACACACTTCTTTGGTCCTTTAGTCGACTCATACCTAAGTCAAGTCGACTAATCCCATGTGTAGTCGACTTGATCCAAACCCAAGTCGACTAGTCAAGTGTCCAAAAATTGACCCAACTCTCTGTTTGTCAAATTAGTCGACCAGCAGTAAACATAGTCGACTAATAGACTTTTCTAGTCGACTAATCAAAGTCCCCTAGTCGACTAATCCCTTGTCAAGTCGACTATCTTGTTAGTTGCAGTCGACTTGAAGTAGTTATCCAGAAACCTGTTCTACCAACAGACATATCCCTAGTCGACTACTAGCTAAATCTATTCGACTAATAGAAGGAAATTTGCCTAGGCTAGTCGACTAACTCTATGGGCAAGTCGACTATAGGCAGTTTCTGACTGTTGGACAGTTTCTGTTATCTGAACCTTTTGGCAACGTTTTCCAACGTCCATATCATCTGAATTGGTCCTATAACTACCCTAACTAACCCTAGTCTACAGCTATAAATAGGGAAGTTATTCCTAAGGCCAAAGGTTAAGAAAAACAAGATTTTCATTCAGTTTTCCAAAGCCAAATTCCAAAAAAATCTGAAAACTGATTTCCTAACTTCTGTTCTTCACCAAAAGACAATTCCATTAGTGAAGTTCTCTGAAGTTCATCTTTCCTATACTGTACCTTGTCCACATACACATTCAGTATCAAGGCTATAGGAAAAAGAATTGTAATTCTCAAAGTGTTCATTGTACACGGGAGGCTTCTTGGTTGAAGAGGCAAGTTGTACAAGGTGACCATTGTACACGGGAGGCTTCTTGGTTGAAGAAGTAGTTGTACAAAAGTAAAAGGTGTTCTCTTGGTGGAAGAGAAGGTGTACACATTTGGAGAAGGGGATTCGACAAGTGGTGTACATGTTGTATTGATTTGGGTGGCAAGATCAAGGATAAAGGAAAATCTCAAGCGGGTGGCTTGGGGACTGGATGTAGGTCACAAGGACCGAACCAGGATAAATCTCTTTGTTTGCGTTTGTTAATTTTTGAGATTTGTTTTTCCTTTACTTGCAAGTTATTTATTAACTAACGATTAATCTTTCTTGTTTAGTGTTTATATTGACTTGTGTTGTGTTTTAGATTATTGTTGCCAACAAGAGATAATTCCGCAATTAGTCCTTATCTCAACGATCCTACAATTGATATCAGAGCCCGGCACCAACATCAAGGTTCAATCCAACAACCGGCGTACACGCTCTGATCCTACAATTGGTATCAGAGCCCTGCATACCCTGAACCAGCGTACAAGCTCGGGTACAAGTCAACAATAAGGATGGCAACGGAGTTTTCATCATCCCAATACAAGAAGGACATTCTACACAACGTCCACCGCTATTTGACGGAACCAACTACAACTATTGGAAGTGTAGAATGAAGATCTACTTGCAGTCAATCAACTACGACCTTTGGAACATCGTAGAAGCATCGTACACCAAGCCCACAACCAACTACAACGCTTGGAGTGAAGATCAAAAGAAGAACGCCAACCTTGACGGCAAAGCAATGAATGCTCTATTCTGTGCCCTTACCAAAGAAGAGTTCAACCGAGTGTCAACAACAACTTCTGCACATCAAATTTGGCATACTCTTCAGGTAACACATGAAGGCACTAGTAAAGTTAAGGAGTCTAAAATTTCTGTTCTTATCCACAGGTTTGAGTTATTCAAAATGGAGGAGAATGAAACCATATCCGAGATGGTTACAAGATTCACCGACATCACCAATACTCTTGCATCCCTTGGAAAGGACTACACCCAAGTCGAAAGAGTTCGAAAGATCCTTCGTGCACTTACACCAGAATGGGAGAAGAAGACAACCGCCATTGAAGAGGCGAATGATCTCTCAACTATGACATTAGAAAACCTAATCGGTAATCTAATGGCATACGAAGTGCAATTAGAAGAAAGGAAGAAGGACCAAGAACGACAACACCGTTCAAAGAAGAAAGAACTCGCCTTCCATGCATCTTCCGACACGGACAATGATGACGAAGAGGAGATGGCAATGCTCTCAAAGAAGTTCAGGAAATTTCTTAAGCAAGGTAAATTCAAGTTTTTAATTGTGATAAAACAGGACATATGAAGATGGATTGCCCTTTGCTCAAGAAGAAAGATAAGTATAAGAGTAAGAAGTTTAGAAAGAAGAAGAACTACGAAGCATCTTCAGAACATAGTGATTCCTCATCTTCCGATGAAGAAGAATCCACTGAACATGTTAACTTATGTTACATGACCATAGAAGATGAAGAGGTATCGTTTTCTGAACTCTCAGATGCTTTAATGAATTATTTATGAATCTGAAAAATGAAAAAATGAAAAACAGATTTTTGTTAAAAGAAAATGAGAAACTTTTACAAGAAAATTTGTTTATGCATTACAATGTTCTTCTATAAATTCTCAACAAGATGAAACTGAAAATGTCATATCATCTTTGAAAACTGAAAATGAGAAGTTTATAAAAGAAAACATTTTTCTAAAAAAGGAAACTAAGTCTTTGAATGAAAGGATTTCTATATTGGATAAAGACATGTTAGTTTTCAAAAAGAAATATGAAAATCTTTTGCAAAATGTGACTAAGTTTAATAAAGGAAAAGAAAATTTGAATGCTGTATTATATTTTCAGAAATTGTCACATGATAATCATGGTATTGGATATTTTGCAAAATCTTCATGTTATAGTAATCCATATAGTTCTTTTCTAAAAGAAAGACTAAGAAAAGTAAGTTTATATGGATTCCTAAAAATTTAAGTTTTCATGATAAAAATACATATATTGCATCATATATTCATGATATTTGTGATTCTTGCAACTATGTGTATATTAACAGGTGGAAACCAAATTCTAAATGGATTTGGAGTCCTAAAGGTTAAAATGATCTTTTATATTTGGTACCAACTAACGTTTATTTTGCAGGTACCATATAAAAGTTATTATATATATATGTACTAATATATTTGTTGCAGGGGAGAACAAAATATTTTTATATCTATTATAACCCATTTCTGCAGGGGGAGGAAAAGATAACATATTTTTACAGGGGGAGGACATGCACACACAAAGCGTCATCATCAAAAAGGGGGAGAATGTTGGAACCTATTTCGATGAAGACGCTCGTGACGATCAAATTCATTTGGAGCTCTACACATGACGAATCAAGAGTCCGACATGATCAAGTTGTGCCAAAGAGGGTTGAGATGTTGTGGTTTGTAAAGGAGATATAGCATGTAAAAGCCTTGACACAAACACACACTTCTTTGGTCCTTTAGTCGACTCATACCTAAGTCAAGTCGACTAATCCCATGTGTAGTCGACTTGATCCAAACCCAAGTCGACTAGTCAAGTGTCCAAAAATTGACCCAACTCTCTGTTTGTCAAATTAGTCGACCAGCAGTAAACATAGTCGACTAATAGACTTTTCTAGTCGACTAATCAAAGTCCCCTAGTCGACTAATCCCTTGTCAAGTCGACTATCTTGTTAGTTGCAGTCGACTTGAAGTAGTTATCCAGAAACCTGTTCTACCAACAGACATATCCCTAGTCGACTACTAGCTAAATCTATTCGACTAATAGAAGGAAATTTGCCTAGGCTAGTCGACTAACTCTATGGGCAAGTCGACTATAGGCAGTTTCTGACTGTTGGACAGTTTCTGTTATCTTAACCTTTTGGCAACGTTTTCCAACGTCCATATCATCTGAATTGGTCCTATAACTACCCTAACTAACCCTAGTCTACAGCTATAAATAGGGAAGTTATTCCTAAGGCCAAAGGTTAAGAAAAACAAGATTTTCATTCAGTTTTCCAAAGCCAAATTCTAAAAAAACCTGAAAACAGATTTCCTAACTTCTGTTCTTCACCAAAAGACAATTCCATTAGTGAAGTTCTCTGAAGTTCATCTTTCCTATACTGTACCTTGTCCACATACACATTCAGTATCAAGGCTATAGGAAAAAGAATTGTAATTCTCAAAGTGTTCATTGTACACGGGAGGCTTCTTGGTTGAAGAGGCAAGTTGTACAAGGTGACCATTGTACACGGGAGGCTTCTTGGTTGAAGAAGTAGTTGTACAAAGGTAAAAGGTGTTCTCTTGGTGGAAGAGAAGGTGTACACATTTGGAGAAGGGGATTCGACAAGTGGTGTACATGTTATATTGATTTTGGGTGGCAAGATCAAGGATAAAGGAAAATCTCAAGCGGGTGGCTTGGGGACTGGATGTAGGTCACAAGGACCGAACCAGGATAAATCTCTTTGTTTGCGTTTGTTAATTTCTGAGATTTGTTTTTCCTTTACTTGCAAGTTATTTATTTACTAACGATTAATCTTTCTTGTTTAGTGTTTATATTGACTTGTGTTGTGTTTTAGATTATTGTTGCCAACAAGAGATAATTCCGCAATTAGTCCTTATCTCAACGATCCTACAAAGATGACTACTCATCAGTATTTCTTGACCATCTAGTGTCACAATACTATAATATTGAATTCTCTGTTTACTGAATTTACACTGCATATACTCTGTTCTAGTCCTACTAATCTAAAACCTCGAGATTATAGAGTTTGCCTCCATAACTCCAATTTTGCATTTACTTCAACTCTCGTTACATCGACTAGGACAATATCATTGGCAAATAGCGTACACTATGGTATCTCATCCTGAATAGCTCTAGTAAGCTCATCTATCACTATGGCAAATAAGAATGGACTCAATGAAGATCCTTGATGCAATCCAATTGTGATAGAAAAATCACTTGTTATGCCTCCATAAGTTCTAACATTTTTCCACTACTCCATCATACATGTCCCTGATTATGCCAATATATTTGATGGGGACTCCCTTTTCTATCAATGTCCACCATAATACCTCTCTTGGTATCTTATCATAAGCTTTTTCTAAATCAATAAAGACCATATGCAAATTTATCTTCCTCTCTCAAAATTGCTCTATAATTTGACGAAACAAATGAATAACCTCTGTCGTTGATCGCCTCAGGATGAACCCAAACTGGTTCCCTGATATTTTAACATTCTGTTTTAACTTGTGTTCAATTACCCTTTCTCAAAGCTTCATGGTATGACACATGAGTTTTATTCTACGATAGTTTGAACAACTCTGAATTTCACCCTTGTTCTTATAGAGAGGTACTAGCGTACTCTTACTCCACTCATTTGGCATTTTTTTAGTTAGCTAGATCTTGTTAAAGAGATTTATCAGCCATCACGCCTACCTCTCCTAAGCATCTCCATACCTCAATAGGAATTCTATCTGGGCTAACAGCTTTTCTTGACTTCATCCTCTTCTAGGCCTCTTTAACTTCAGAATCGCTAATTCTACGCATATAATTACGGTTCATATCTTGATACTGAATGGTAAGTCATCTAAATCTTGAGTAGAACTACCATTGAAAAATTTGTCAAAATACTCTCTGCATCTTTCTTTGATTTCTTCATCTCCATCTAAAACCATCTGATTCTCATCTTTGACACACCTTACAGTACATAAGTCTCTAGCCTTTCTCTCTCTCTTATTCGAGAAATTCTATATATATCCTTTTCAACCTCTTTGGTGTTAAATTTCTCATGCACTTCTTTGTACACTTTAGCTCTTGCATTCTGAACAGTTTTCTTAGCCTCCTTCTTGGCTAGCTTATACCTCTCAAAATCACTCTATTACAATTTTTCTTCAAATATCTGTAAGAGTTTCGTTCGATCTTAACGGAAAATTTTACCTCTTCATTCCACCATGAAGTATCCTTACATGGTGAGCACCACCTCGTGACTCACTGAGTACATCTTTAGCTACTCTTTTAATACAACTAGTAATTTTGTTTCATGTTGTATTAGGATCATCTTAGACTTTTAATCTGCCTCAAGTACTACTCGATCTACAAAAACTCCTTGGTTACCTTCTTTTATCCGCCACTACTTAATCTTAGGATCTAACTTACGTTTAATCTTGCTAAATCTCCTTCTAATCTGGATATCTAAAATTAAGAGTCTATGTTGGGTTACTACACTCTCACTCAGTGTTACCTTACAATCCATACAATAACCTCTATCTACTTTCCTAGTTAAAAGAAATCTATTTGGCTCGCACTTGCTCCACTTCTAAAAGTGATCAAGTGAGACTCTCTCTTCCTAAATCATGTATTCGCTAAGATCAAATCTTAGGACAAAGTAAAATCTAGAATCGTTACCTGGTTCATTTCTTTACCCAAAACCAAATCCTCCATGTACACTATCAAAATCATAACGACTAGTTCCTACATGCCCATTGAGGTAACCGCCTATGAAAAGCTTTTCTCTAATGACTATGTCTTGCACTATCTCATCTAAGTCCTCCCAAAATTGACACTTACTTGACTCATGAAGTCCTACTTGTGGTGCATAGACACTAATAACATTAAAAATCTCCCTACCTAAAATAAGTTTAATTAGTAAAATCCTATCACCCTTTCTCTCAACCTCCACTACATTCTCAAGCAATGTTTATTTATGATCACACCCACCCCATTACGATTCTATCTCTATTAGTATACTAAAGTTTATAACCCAAGACTCTATAATTCTAACTTTTTTACCTACCCACATAGTTTTCTGCACATACAAAAAACTAATATTCTGTCTAACTATAACATTAACTAACTCTACTAATCTACCTGTAAGAGAACCTATGTTTCATGATGCTAATCTAATCTTATATTTATGAACTAACTTCTTTACCCTAACCGCTCATAAAAGTGTGGGAACCCTTACTCATTTGACACCACATCCGGGAACCGATGTGGCGCGTCATTCCTGGACGATAACCTAGAAACCCTTGCCCACTTTTCACTATACTCAGATTCTGATGCAGTGTGTCGCTCAATAAGGAACGCCCCAACAAAATTTAGTTTTTGATTTGTGTTCATTGTATGTGATAATGTTTTACGTTGGCTATCACGGGCCTACCACAACCCTCCTCCTTTATCCTAATTTGGGACAACCAGTGAACGGTGCACTGGCAGAGTTGACCTGATAGGCTCTTCTAATTGTGTTTTATCTTCTGCCAATATATAGGGTTCATTTATAATGGATTACTAACAATTAGTTTTCAAAAAATATTTGAAAAATCAAGTTTATTCAAGAGAAAAGATTTCAAATTTTCTTACTTCAAGTGCTCTCAATTCAAAATCAATTTCTATAAGTTTTCAACTCTTAGATTGATTCATTTAACTGATTTTCTCTTTCACAAATTCTTGAGTTTCATCTCACATCAAATACTATAGGAAGTTGTAAAAGGGATTGTTTGTGATCTTTGTGGTCACCAAGAACTTGTAAACCTTATTGGATTTGTGCTACCTCTTGTATAGAGATTGAAAGTTAGAGTTGTGTACTCCAGTCTTGTGTAAACTTTGTAGTTCCTTTGTGGAGGCTCCTTTATGAAAAGATCATTAGTGGATAGTCAATCTTTCACGCGATTAAGGCGAGAACGTAGAGCTTGGTGCTCGAACCTCAAAACAAATCTCTTGTGTTTGCGATTGCTTTCTCTCTTTCTCTTACTCTATTTCAATTGCTTGCACTTGTGTTTTTGCTTTTATTTCACTTGCTATTCATATCTAGCATCATTCATTCTTGTCAGTTTTCACTTACTAAATCAAGAAGGTAATTGAGCACCTTAACTCATTGTCTAGAGAAATATAGATGAGAGGTTTTAGAGCCCTTCTAGGAAATTCGGCTTCACTTCTTGATTTGAGTTGACCATTTACATCATTCATATTATCAATTGTTGCATTTTCGCATTTTTATCTTAATATTAGCATTACACCTATTCACCCCCCTCTAGGTGTACTTTCAAGAAAGTGTGACGGTGGAAGTCTGGTCAGCGCGCGACCACTTTGTTCCATTGACGATGCGAGCAATCGATCTTCGAATGCTACTGCTTGAGAATTCCTTCCCGCCTGGTTCTGGAGATTCCTTGAGAGATGAAGATCTTAGAGTATTAGTACCCTAAATTTATCCTTGTAAGATTAAAGAAGTGATTCTCTGAATTCTTAAAAGCGAGAGAGTAGATCTCTTATTAGCTTAAGCTTTGAAGCCACCAATGAAGCTTTATGCTCATCAAAAAGCCCTCTTGGACTTGAATTTCTTAAAGACCCTGAGCCTAGCCTACTAGTGGACTATTTATAGGCACAATAGGGATTCATGATCCCTTAATTATCTCCTCTTAATGAGGAATCATTGGTGTAACTATCCATTAATCTCCCCACTAACTTAGTGGGGCAGTTACCTTACACCAATGGAGACAAGGTTAGCCTGTTCAGGCGAGGCTAGCAAATTGAGGCAACACTAGCCAGTGGAGGCGAGTCTAGATAACGCTTCAGACGAGGCAAGATAAAGCTTCAAGCAAAACTATAAGTTAGCTTTCAGCTAAGCCAAGCTTGGCGAAACTATCATAAAGCTTCATGTAAAGTTGAGTAGTCTACAGTTCTACATTATTATATCGCATTTTCCTACCGATTTATGAATAATATATCAATTATGTTTGGTCTACTTTGCAGATAAATCAAGAGTCTAGGGGCAAAAGAGTAATAAGAACTTAATTAAACACATTTTCGCGTAATTAAATCCGCATTTCTTGGAGGCCAAGTAAGGAAGCTTCTAGAAGATACATTGAACCTAGACTCTTGCGCACGTCAGACGAGAATCTGGACAGAAATAACCGAATCTGAGCATATCTGGATGGTTCTCGAAGCGCAACAAACCCACGTACCAAAACCAGGGACTCAAGTCCCTGGTATTGCCGCAGAAACGCGGCTATGGTCGCGTTTCCCTGGCCCTATGGTGGGGCCCTGCGTCGATTTTTGACGCGTTGCCTCGTCTCATCTTCTAGAACCTCCTTTGCCTATAAATACTACAGAGTTTGGCAGAAACGCAGGTAGATTGAAAATAGGCTAGGTTTTCTATCTTTTAGTGTAGTATAGGTTAGGTATTCTTCTTCTTTCTTTTGTATTTTTATTTTCTTTTAGATTCATTTATTAGGGCTGAGAGATTCAGAGAGAGAGAATGATGTAATAGATGGTGACAATCTATGTAAAGGTGTCCCTTTCTTCTCCATTGTAATCTTCTGCATCTTCTATATGATTCTTAGCTAATCTTTCTTCTTATGGTAATCTAACTACTAACCACTAACCATCTAACCACTTACTTGATAATCCACATGAATTTAATAGCCTCTACAAGGCCTTACTCTTGCAAGAGCCATTGATGACTCATGATGATGGATTCTAACATTCTAACATTTCTAATATCTAACCCACTAACTTACTAACTTGTAATATCTTCTTTATTTCATACTCACCTCTAACCGGTTTTGATGATCTAATAATAGCTTGCAACTTATTGTGTGGTATGGATGTGTTGTTTGAATGTAGAAGAACAATCTTATGTGTCATGCTTTGTATCATCTCTTGAAGCTAAGGAGTAGTGATGGCCAAGGATCCATGTGAGGCAACTATCACTAAGAGGTTAGCATGCTTAGTGGAGCAATTAGTAGTTAGTAATTATGAGTTTTCTTTTATAGTTCTTTTCCTTCTTGTTACGTTGTTTTAAAAACAATTTCCAAACCCTTTTATTATTTTTTTTTTCACCAACTTCTTATTTCATCTTTGTTCCATCTTCTTTTTATTTTCAAACCACTTATTTTTTGTTTTTTACATCGCCGTCTTCATCACCTTCTCTATCTATCACTTTTGAATTTCTTTTCTTTTTTTTCTCGTTCTTTAACAAAGAAGAAATTGTTAACAACCGACGTGAACATAAACTGTTAATACTTCTATCGCCTCATGTCCCTCTGGATTCGACCCGTTAAGCCAATTCTATAACGGAAGTATCGAGGGAACTTTAGCACATATACATAATTTTACTAATTTTATAAAACACACATTTCCAAGTGCTTGTTCCAACCCGATCAAAAATTTTGACTCCGTTGACGAGGATGGGAATGGTCTTGATTTCACGCTTTTGTTAACATTTTCTTTTCTGTTTTGGTGTGCATGATAATCTTTATAGGAGATTAACATTGTAGAATAAACACTAGCTTTACATCTCCTTACTCTAGAAAGCAGGGACCCAGCTTCTAAAGAAAAACTATGAAAACGCGACTTTTGCCGCGGATACGCGGCGATTTTGTGATAATTGTGTATCTTGTTGTGCTGGGCTGTGTTCACTGTAATAGCTAGTTGATCTGTACTATTACTTTTCTGCTTTGATTGCCTGAATACTATAATAATTAAAGAACTAAAATACGGTAATTGGATGCTTTTAAAATGGTTTAGACATTGCATTTAGGCACATGTCAAATTCAATTCCAATATACTTTATTTCGTTCTGTTGTTGTGATCTGGATTGAGGTGTATATATGGCATTGCATATAGCATAGAACAAACATGTGGGTGATTTATTCACTTTGTGTTATATTCTTATCTATATTGCACACTTGTACGAATTGAAATTAAAGGCAAACCCAATACAAGATAAGGTGGAGATTTCATCACCCTTCCTTAGCCCAAAAATCACCTCCCCAATCACACAACCCAAGCCCTAATAAAAAAATTGATAGACGATGGCCCCTAGGGACATCTCAGACTCATTAAGAGATTGACCGAGGGTGGAACTTATTTTGAATCTTACTCTTGTGAAATAATGTCTAAGGTTGGGGATTGAGAGGTTACGCCTCGAAGATACCGTGTTTTGATATAATTAAGATCCGTTGCTTACGCACGGATACCTCCTACCGTATTTTACCCCTACCTGACTGATTAGCTTATGGTCAGATTCATACAACCTCCCCCGGGTAATCGATCAGTTAGGAGTCGTCTAGATCTAGATCAACCCTAGTATAGGCTTGGTTTTGATTTTCTTTCTTTGTTTGTTGTTTGCTTTTTCTTTTTTGTTTGTGATTGTTAGTGAAATGGAATTCAACAATAACAATTCTTTTAATCCTAATATGAATCCATATTTCACACCGACCCCATTTGTTTTGGATAATTTCAACCGGCTTTTTACAATATGAACCAAGCAAATACATCGGGTTGGAGTTATACGAATCAATACAACCCATACCCCCAATCTTATGACTATAATTTTCAAAATAATTTTAGTTCTTTACAGAGTCAATGGGGATTCACCTCCTCCGAGTCAAATTTTCAACTACCTTGTCCACAATTTTCACAATTTCACAATATTCATTCTCCAATTTCACTTCCTATACTCTTTTCTAGAACCACCATGTGAAGAAAAAATTCGAGTTAGAAAAGAGTTTAGAAGCTAACCTACAAGAGGCCGCGCGATAATTTCAGAACATTTGGCCTCCCCAATTTCACAATATTCTCAAGAATCTTACTCAGTCCCACCTCTTCAAAATGATCAAACATCCATCTTGGAATTGACTGAGAAACTCTTGCGTGAGTCGAGCTACAATCTCAAAACTTGTTGAACTCACAATCTTCACAATTTTTTCAAAATCAAGATTCCTACATTCTCTTTTTAGAACAACCATTTGAAGAAAAACTTGAGTTAGAAAAGAGTATAGAAATCTTATATGAGACCTCACAATAATTTCAAAAATCTTTTACCCCGTCTATCGATAGGCTAGAAGCACAACTGAGTCAATTGGTCAACATTCATAGGAATGAGAAACTCACTCCTATCAACCTTTGACCAATTCAGATATTTCTAACTCTATTGATCTATATCAGGACTCATGTTGTTTTGAAAACCAAGATTCAATTTCAGCACATCCATTTGAAGTTGACCAACATCAAATTCTTGAGAACCACATTGACATGTTGGCAAGTTATCTCTTTCTTGAGATTGAATTTGAGCATGAATATGATCCTAAATCTCAACTTGATAATTCAATTTCACTTTCTGATTCAATAATGACTGAGGTATTTTCACCTGATTTCAAGCTTTTTCTGAGACATTGGATCATGTGCCAATCCATCATGAAATTGAATCACCAATTCTTTATGATCATCATATTGAACTTGACCAATTTATACTTTTGAAAGTCTCATTGACAAATTGACAAGTTCTCATTTTTATGAAATTGAACTTAATGAGGAATGTAACCTAGATTCTCAAATTTGTGATCCACTTTAAATTTTTGAATCAATATTGACTCCTGTTTTGCTACCCGATTTGAGCAACATTTTAGAGTCAGTTTTGATTCCCATACCTGTCATTCTTGAACTTAAATCACCTATCTTAGAAAGTCACATTCCGTTGTGGGAAAATGAATGTGGAGAAATGAATGTGGATTAAAATTTTAACTTCTGATTTAGACCCACTTCCTGAACCAATCTCGACTCCAGATCATTTACTTGACTTAAGTCAAATTCCCTAGTCAGTAGTCGTTCATGAGCTTCCTGAGTCCAAATCAATCATTCCATCTTTTCACATTCCATTTTGAAACAAGGGTGTTGATAAAATTGACTCCGAAATTATTTTAAAATTTGAAAATTAGATAGGGTAAAATTCTTAATAAAAATCATAAATGCATACATCATAATAGTGGGTTGTATTATAGTGGTTTCTAGTGGGTTCCTCTGAACTCCACGCAAATTAGATTGGATGCATTTCGTAGACCAATCAGACCACCACCGGACCACCCCCTTGAGGTGTTTTTTCTTTCCTCTCTATTTGTTTCATGCATATGTACATCACGATGCATTGAGGACAATGCATGAGATAAGTGGGGGTTTACCAACGTAGAGTTTTTAGATTTTCTTTCTTTTACACTTCTTTTAGTATATTCTTAGAATTTTTCTTTGCATAGGATTTTTCCCTTTCTTTACTAAACTTTTTGAAATAAGAAAAATGTTTTGATCTATTTTTAAAGAAAATTAAGATGATCTTAGGAATTAAGGAAACATTAATTATGACATCTAAAACCTAGTTGAAATAATAGATCTTATTTAAAATTATAGGTTAAGTATAAAAGATTGGGGAGATAATTTTCTCTTGAATTTTTTGCCTTAGATAGTTTGCACTTCACACAAACACAATTTTTGGGATGGAGACAAAGACCTAAAATGCCATAAAGTAAAAATAAATAAAAAATATATATATATTATATATGAAGAAAATAATTCACTTATTAAGCTGGATAACTATGCCTCAAGAAGCATGATTATTCACGCCTAAAAGAATAATAATCCCTCTTAGTTTTGTGGCCTTGTTTACTCGAATCCTTAAACCCGAGGGATGTTTTCTTATCTGGTGTCCTAAGACTGTCCGGTCTGGGAGTCATCGGTTAAAGACTCACTACCCAAGTGACTTAGAAAGACTAAGAAAACTAAGGGAAGAAGGAAAAAAGAAGAAAAAATATGTGTGTGTGTGTGTGTCTGTGTGTGTGGCTTGATGGTTGGAGTTGAAATCCTAGAAATCTTCACTATCACAAAGTGCATATTATCTAGGTTTTATAAAGGATAAAATATTCAATCCAATTTTTAATTCTTACCTTAATTGAAGATAAGATCTTACATGTAGATTAAGTTTAAGAAAGAATAATTTTTGGTGGACTTATGACCTTAGATCGCATATATTTTTGCATGTAAACTTGTCTCTCTTTCAAAATATGTCTTCAAAATACTAATATTTGTCTTCTTCTTTATAGATTTTGTGAGTGCAATCCGCTAAAAACTCTCAGGAGACAACACTCTCCTCTAGGGGTAACCTAGAGGTTTAACGGCTTGTTGCACACGCTTAGTGCAATGCGTCACCAGCGAAAGTGGTGTAATAACATTTGTAGTATAGTTTTCTTTCTTGTTTTGCTTAGGACGAGTAAAAGATAAGTGTGGGGGCGTGATTAATCTACAGTTCTGCATTATTATATCGCATTTCCCTACCGATTTATGAATAATATATCATTTTTAATTGTGTTTGGTCTACTTTGCAGATAAATCAAGAGTCTAGGGGCAAACGGGTTATAAGACTTAAAACTAAACTCATTTTTGAGTAATTAAATTCGCATTTCTTGAAGGCCAAGCAAGGGAGCTTTTAGAAGATGTATTGAACCTAAACCCTTGCGCACGTCACACGAGAATCTGGATAGAAATAACCGAATCTGAGCATATCTGGATAGTCCCTGAAGCGTAACAAAACCCACGTACTAAAATCCGGGACCCAGGTCCCTGGTATTGCCACGGAAATGCGGCTATGGTGAGCCCACGTGTAGATTTTTGACACGTGGTCTTGTCTCGTCTTCTGGAACCTCCTTTTGCCTATAAATACTGCAGGGTTTGGCCGAAACGCAGGCAGATTGAAAATAGGCTAGATTTTCTATCTTTTAGTGTAGTGTAGTGTAGGTATTCTTCTTCTTTCTTTTGTATTTTTATTTTCTTTTAGATTCATGTATTAGGGCTGAGAGATTCAGAGAGAGATTGATGTAACAGATGGTGACAATCTATGTAAAGGTGTCACCTTTCTTCTCTATTATAATCTTCTCCATCTTTTACATAATGCTTAGCAATCTTTTTTCTCATGGCAATCTAACTACTAACCAGTAACCATCTAATCACTTACTTGATAATCTACATGAATCTAATAGTCTCTACAAGGCCTTGCTCTTGCAAGAGCCATTGATGGCTCATGATGATGGATTCTAACATCTAACTCACTAACTTTCTAACTGCAATGTCTTATTTATTTCATGCTCACCTCTAACCGGTTTTGATGGTCTAATAGTAGCTCAACTTGTTGTGTGGTATGAATGTGTTGTTTGAATGTAGAAGAACAATCTTATGTGTCATACTTTGTATCGTCTCTTGAAGCTTTGTATCGTCTCTTGAAACCAAGGACTAGTGATGGTCAAGGATCCATGTGAGGCAACTATCACTAAGAGGTTAGCATGATTAGTAGAGCAATTAGTAGTTAGTAGCCATGAGTTTTCTTTTATAGTTCTTTTCCATCTTGTTACTTTATTTTAAAAACAATTTCCAAAACCCTTTTATCATTTTTATTTTCACCAACTTCTTAGCTCATCTTTGTTCCATCTTCTTTTTGTTTTAAACCACTTCTCTTTTGTTTCTGCATCGTCGTCTTCATCGCCTCTATCACTTTTGGATTTCTTTTCTTTTCCTTTTTGTCATTCTTTAACAAAGAAGAAATTGTTAATAACCGACGTGAACATAAACTGTTAATACTTCTATCACCTTCTGTCCCTGTGTATATGACCCGTTGAGCTAATGCTATAACAGAAGTATCGAGGGAACATTAGCACACATACATAATTTCACTGATTTCATAAAACACACATTTTCAAGTGCTTGTTCCAGCCCGATCACAAGCTACCAGTTAGCTCTTTAAATAAAGATGTGCTATACTTCGAGGTGATGCTAGCAAGATTAGTTTCATGAGAAGCTAGGAGTCAGCTCACCGCAGAGCTATGCAAAGCTTCATACAAAGCTAGAATCTTAGCCTTTTAGCGAGGCTATAAAGCTTCAAGGGACTCTAGCCCCTTTGGGCTCATGCGAGGTCAAATGTTGAGCTGACTTAGCCTCATAGGCCTACTTAAGCCTCTTCAAAGGTAATATTTGGTCTACTGTTTGCTTCACTAGATCAATGGGGTACAAGTCACTGTATGTCCCTCGGGGATGGCTAGAATCTGGTCGTCAGCTTGTTTATGACTCGTCTTTTATAAATGTCGACAAGTTGACATTGTTCAAACCAGTTAAAGTGCTGTCTGGGAGTTTATCTTTTCGGAGTGTCAACAACTGCGAACTCACTCTACTGATGGGATCTTCCTCTACTCAGAGTCCTGCCATGTTCGTCGCTCCACTGATAAGATTTTCCCACTAGGAGATGACTGCGGACACAACTCCATTGCTGGGATCTTCCCAACTCGAAGTCCAAAGTTGCAGGTACCGCTGATGGGATCCCCCGCTCGAAAACAGCAGCACAAACTCACTGAGATAGGTCCTCCCAATCGACTCCGCTTCCCCACTTTCCCTTCATATGCTCTGACAAGTAAGGAAGCAGAGGGCATCTGTAGTACTTAAATTTGAACGTGACAGGATCACAACATGTTTCCAGTGACAGAAACATGCACTGCTCCGGGAACCCATTTCGAAGTCTCCGCCACCTCCTATGTGGAGGCATCATTCATCCACAGTTCCGAGACCACACCGCCTCCCAAAGGCACTACAACACCAATCCTAGTTTCCCGCCACACGGCAGCAATTCCATCCATGTCAACAACAGATTGAGATAAACATGCAAATCGCAAAGGCGGTTGTTCACCTTTATCTCCCCACTTGATCAGAACTCTGCAACAACATTATAACCCAGTAAGCAGTTAAAGATAACAGCAGACCATGCCTCCAGCGCGCTAATCCTAACAACCTGGATACAATTTCAGCAGTTACAAGGATCAGCATATACAAACCAAACAGTTGAAGATTTGCATCTATCCACATCCACCGCCACGGTCAGGTGTATATACACCTCCTTCTCTAAGGAAAAAAGAGGGTTGCTTCGTTAATCCTCAGAGCGCATATCGCACGTACACCTACCACCACAATATACCGACAGTTTTCCTCTGTTATCAACTACTGATTCGCACGCCCGAGAGTCTTAAGCCGACACTGCACCAGTGCTCCTAACATGAAAAATGTCTTTTTTCTATGTATGCTCTGACACGTTCGGTCGGGAGTGCCAAGTTGATTGCGGCGGAGTTTAATCCACCACACCAATAAATAAAAATACATTCCCAACCTATAACTTTAGGTAACAGTTAATATTTCAAGAACACACTAATTACTACTAACATATCATGACTGGAAATTACATGCTTTTCCACACGTTCAAAATCAAATTTTATTATTTGCTACTTGATTTTACCCCCATGGAGACATCTGGATGAAACAGAGAAGGTGACAGCTTTGTCCTTTACTTCTCAGCCCTGCCAGCATTATTTTTCTTGTGTGCATGCTCTGAAATGCCTCAGCACCACCAACTAATTTATATTTTGTATAATTATAAACCGACACATTTTCTCTCCTTTTCTCCTCATAAAAATCTATTTTTATCCAATATCCAAAAAAAAAAAAAATCAATCTTAAGACAACAAGGAGGAGGAAGATGATGAGGTGTGGGCCTCTTATCAACAACAAGCCAGGTGCTTTTGCTCACCCATCCACAAAATCTTATCTCTAATTTTAATTACTAAATTCCCCGAAAATGCCCCTGAAGTCTCCATGAACCACCAAGAATCTTACGCGGTCAACTAATGTAACGGGAGACACGGTCCCACTGATTGGACGGCTGAGATTGAAAGAGAAACAGTGGCACTCTTGTAATTGAGCGGAGAGGGACTCGGGGGCATTTTGGGGGAGGAAAGGGCTGGCTTTTCGGCGGGATCGCGGGCCGTGCGGTCCCCCCAGCAAAACCGACGAGGCGGGGCGGCGACCGTGACGGAAAGCGACGGAATTGGGAACTCCGTGGGCGGGCAGGGGTTTATTGTGGCGTCAGCAAGACGTTAACGGGTGGGATCCGATTCGCCGTTACCTTTGCCGACGTCGTACAGTCACGTGGGTAGTTCGATGGGGAAAAGGGGCGGGGAAAGAAATGCCACGGCTCAAAAAGCCTCGAATACCGTTGGTTAGTTTTAGGAAAAGGAGGCGGCCCTTTTTTCCTTTAATTACTAAAATGCCTCCCTCGCTTTTTGTCACCGTGAAATGGCAAGACTGTCCTTGGAACCTTAGCTCGTTTGTTTGCAGTCGTGAGAATTTAAGTTTGACATTGTTCAATCTTCAGGCACAAGCCTCCGACTTTTCCGTACTTCTCTGAAAATGGATTATAAAGAAATCAAGTTGCGCGCCCATATATATATATATATATAATATATATATATATATATATAATATATAATATATATATGAAAAATGTATATCAGCCTGCGGCTGAGAGACTCTCTCAGCCTGCGGTGACATGGCTCAGCCTGCGGTGACGTGGCCAATATTGTCACCCCACTAACTTGCGGCCGCTTATAGGAAGAAGTTAAATTACTAATACCCCTTATGAAAGCTACTCTTTCGATAACTTTCGTTATTGTTTATTATTATTGCCCACAAGGCAATTTTTGTACCGCTCGTTGTCAGATTTAAGTTATTGTTTATTATTATTATTATTCCCTTTTTTTTGCCGCTCTTTATAAGATTTAGGTTATTGTTTATAAATTATTTTTCCTCTATTTCCTTACCTCTCTTTGTCAGATTTAGGTTCTCCTTTCAGCCTGCGATAACTTTTTTCTGAAAATATAAATCTTTTCAGAGCAATTTTTTGTCCAAAATATTTAATGTCGACGTCCGAGCAGTCTACTTCTCTTGCAAATTCTGTTCGCAGTCGTAAGCGATGTCTATCTGGCGATCTAAAATGGAAGATATATCATCTGGTTCAACTTTCTTTCAGAATATTGAAAATATTGAAGGGTTGACATCTTTGCATGCCGATCAACAGGTTTTAATTGTGTCAATTTTTTTCCCGCAATTTCTTAATATAGAATTTTTCTCTTTAGTCTATGTGGTACTGCGACCTATAATCACATGTTTTAAAGTTTCAGAAATGCGACCACGGTCGCAATCTTATTTGAAATATTCTCCGGCTGTGAAATCTTTTTTCTGTGACATCGACCTAAGTCGCATTCCTATTCGAACTATAATTTGTTTTACAGAATAGAATAATCACTTGTTTTAATCTTTTTAGAACAGCGATCACGGTCGCAGTTGGATTTTGTAACTGTGACCCAAGTCTCATTCTTTGTTGTCATAATTCTTACACGTTTTTAGTGAATTATATCCATTTTATATATTTCATTAGATTGTTGCACATTTATTATTCTGTTTTTTAAAAATTCTTCTCATACGGATAACTGCGACTCAGGTCGCAGTCTTTTAGTAAGAAGTTATATAGATTCATTACCTATGCGACCTTGGTCGCAGTTATATATAAATATATTTTAGACGTGTGATATCTAAAAAATATTTATATTCATGTAGTTCGTCTAATATTTTTGTAGGATATGAATGCACATGGAGAAATGTCTGGAAGCTCAGATAAGTTTCTAGGGAAACAGTTCCTGTCGGATGTGGAAGTATACAATTTCTACAATTCTTATGCAAGGAACAGAGGTTTGGTGTGAGAAGAAAAGGAATAGATAAGTCACGGAAGCCTCCTCATGAAGTTATTGTAGAAAATTTTGCTGCAACAAGGAAGTCTGAAGAAGTTGTGTGACAAAAGACAAGAGGGGCTTAAAGTGCATCGTCGAATTGACACTAAGATGCATGTCCGTCTTCGTTTCTTTTGACAGAAGATATTGGGTTATCACAAAATTTGTTGATTCTCATTCGCATGAATATCAAGCCCCGATAAGGTACATCACCATTACTCCACCAGACTCATCGTTCAAAGATTAGCAGAAGCATTATGAGCAATCTGGTTGATGTGGGAATGCGGCCTTCAAATATTTCCCGCGTTGTGAATACAATGAGCCATGGAGAAGGCTGTGAAGAAGTGAGCCCGCAACAAGTTATTGATTTTACTCGTCAACGTAGAAATAACTGCGGCCATGAGTTTATTGCTATTATCAAATATTTTCAAGAGAAAGCCGAGAGACCGATCCAGAATTCTTCTTTGCAAGTGAAGTCGATAACGCGGGCACACTTAGAAGCATTTTTTGGGCTGATGGAAGAGCTATTTCCTCGTATCTGAGGTTCTGTGATGTGATCGTTTTTGACACAACATAAAGGACTAATCACTTGAGCTTGCCATTTGCTCCATTCACTGGAGTAAATCATCACCGACAGTCAATTTGTTCGGTTGTGCATTGCTTGCTGATGAGCAGAGGGATACATTTGTTGGCTATTCCAAAAATGGCTCAAGTGCATGCATGGAGTTGAACCGAAGCTGCTATTACTGATCAGGATGCCCAGATTGGTGATGCCATCAAGATTGTTTTCCCAACTTCTCGGCACCGCTACTGTTTTTGGCATGTGTGGAAACATATTGCCGAGCAACAAATCCCAATGACAAACAAGTATGGAGAAGATATGGTCTCCGATTTCCATGATTGGTACACCTCCCGTGATATAAACACGTGCGAGGAGCGATGGCGTTTGATGAATGAAAAATATCATTTAGAAGAAGAAGAAGACAGTTGGTTGTTGAAGATGTACAGGCTGCGTGGACATTGGGTTAATGCATATCTCAAGGATGTTTTTTGTGCTGGAATGACAACCAGTCAGAGGTCCGAGAGTATTAATTCTTTCTTTGATGGTTTTGTTAATGCAAACACGAAAACTAGTGGAATTTGTTCACCAATATGATAAAGCTGTTGCTGCCCGTCGTACCTCTGAATCTCAACAAGATTTCGGGGTTTGAATTCTTTGCCCGACTGTACATCGAATCCATATGAGATACAGATTTCGAAGTTGTATACACCGAAGATTTTTCAGTTGTTCCAAAAGGAATGGGCAGTATAATGACACTATTTTCAGAAGAGTTAGAACATGACAAACTGGATCAAAATATATGGTTGGTGATTATTCAGAATCAAAAGACAGCTGGGAAAAGGTTAGTTATGATAAGCGTGAGGAACTTCATGTTCTTGTAGTTGCTCGTTATTTGAAACAGAGGGTATCCTATGTAGACATATTCTATGTATTTTGTGGCGCAATCACGTTACACATATACCGAAATCATATATACTTCAGAGATGGAGGTTGGATGCTCGTTACAAAAACGTTGCAATTGAAAATGGCATCAGGTCTTTTCTCAGTCAAGGCACTCCACGGACGGCTAGATTGTGGACAATTCGTTCAAAATTTAATGCAATTCTTGAGATGGTCGCTGATTCTGATATCCATCTTTCAAAATTGGAGGCAGTTTTGGAAAGATTTGGCGAAAAACCACTAGTGAATACAAAGCCATGTCAGGAAATTATCATTCATCACAGCCTAAAAACTACAGTTGGTTCCAGTGGATCCGTTGTCGTTCTGCGAGATGGTGAAGAATTTAATATACGTGATCCAATTGGTCCTATACCTACCAAGGGGAGGCCTAGAGCTGCATCCAGGCTTAAGTCTGGTTTGAAGATTGTATATATCAAAAGGAAGTTAAGCATCGAAGATGTGGTAACTGTCAAGAGCTGGGCCATTACAGGACTGGTTGTCCGTTACTGGTATTACATTAAACTTGTTAAACAATTTTTTATAATGATTTATGTTTAAAATTCTTACTATTACTTTTTGTAATGGCAGAAGAAGTAGGTTTGAGATGCGTCCATCTTGAAAAAATAAGTCTTCATTTTTACATGAACTGCGACCTGAGTCGCACACTGTACAGAGATTCATGTCGCAGTCTGCCACTGGCGTGTCATTATAATCAGATTTTATTCACATTTATTGATTTCTTCTATACTATTATTGTAATTAGTTGTACTTTAAAGTCTTTATGTTACAAAATTCTCCTATATAGTTTAATTTCTGTTTAATATAATGTAGACGGCTACTTTGGTCGCAGTGTACGTGGTAATTACGACCTTGGTCGCAGTGTTCCTATATCACTGAAATTGATTGTTTCCTTCTTAATATTGCCCCCCTCTCTTGCTATATTATTGTAACATCTGAATATAGTTGAATATTCTCCGCACTATTATAATTTCGACAATTTTAGCGCTATGTTCTTTTTAATATTGACTTTCTCCTTATATACAACAGCTCATTCTCTACGACCCGAGTCGCAGTTGCCTTACGTATTTTTTAGATTTTTTCCTACAGTCACAGCGTTCCTTTATCTTTTAATTGTAACTTCCATTTTACATTTTCGCCCTATGTTTTTGCTTTAGTCCACTGAACATAAATTAAAAACTGCGGCCTTGATCGCAGTGTCGATCTTTTTGCTCATTTGAACGTATTGTCTTGATGTGTACACCAGTTTCATGACTGTGACCAGAGTTGCAGTTCGGTGAAATAAAATTTGTGACAAATGTAAAGTATTTCAACCAAGAATAAGTAGTAAAAACTATAATTCACACAATAACCTTAGAAAACAGGGTTCTATATATATAAAAAATCAAAATACAAATTTTAAACTTCTAATCAGATTCGTCATCACCATCATAATCAGATTCGTCATCACCATCATAATCAGATTCGTCATCAAGATTATGATGCGTTCGTCTTCCGTATCGCTTTCCGTCGCTTCCACCCTTTACCAACAAATCTCCTCTTCGCTTTCTTCCTCTTCATGTATGTATTTTGGTTCATCAATGAACTCCCAGAACGGGTCGTTTGTATCAAGCTCATCCTCTGACCCGTAGCGAGGCATCGCTTCAAAACTATAACTCCAATTATCATTAGATGATTGGCTTCTTTCTGGTGAAGATGGTGGAGAAGACATCTTTGAATCTGATTCCGAATATTGAAAGTAACAAGTTTGAGCAAAACCAATTTAGTATGTTTATAATCCTGTCCTGATGACCCTTTATATATTTTAATCCCGGAATTCTAAAAGGTTTAAGCTCTCAAACCACGTGAATATGTCCCAAATTTATTTTCTACCTTTTCCTAAAAATTGTATACTTCCTAGGTGACTGTTCAGTTATCCAAAACAGTTTAAAAGTTAATACAGTCTTACATTAAATTACTTTGTACTCCAAAATAGTTCATTATTACGACCACAGTCGCATGGGAACTGATAAAAGATTAAGTAACTGCGACCATGATCGCTGTCTCGATTACAATATCTATATAAGGAAACGCTGTAACTAAAACAGGTCATTAATGTGACTTTGGTCGCAATACAACTGCTGAACGCCTGTGTTTCTAATATCAGTACGAATTAGTAAAATGCACGTTGTAACAAATGTAAATTGAAAATAATCAATTGAATTTATAATAAATAAATGTATAAAAATGTTTATAAATTAAATCAATAAAACAAAAAAAATTGAATGAATTACAATTATTTTACATTATAAATAAAAAAATGTGTTGTATCAATAAATTGCCCACTGTCGGTCATCAAATTCCATCCTTCGTATCATTTCTGTTTCTTCATCCCAACTCTTCTCTCTATCTGCAAGTATCATGTATGCAAACTCACTTCTTAGTCTCTGTACGTCAGCAGCCGTAACAGTATCAACAGCTGATGGACTACCCAATGCTATATTTTTCATGTACTTGCATACATATAGAGCGCAATCAACACTGAAATTTGCAGAGAATAATCATTAACTGAAATTATATTTTTGTACTAAAAAAGGTAAAAAATATGATAGGTAAGGAGATGTCAAAAATTCATATACCTGTTTGATTGTTGTGGGCATCTTGTGTATTTTATATTTATTTTTCTCATTAATTTATTCAAATCAATCTCAAAAATCTGTAATAATCTTTCTTTCTGCAATGTCAATAGAAAAAAACACTATTAGTCAAATTAAATGTAAGTTTTCAGTAATCAAAATAATAAATTCAACTCACCATTATTCTTGCATCTTTTTTATAAAGCTTTAATATACTACTAGTTTTTCAGCTGGGACCAAAGAGTTGTAAAAAATCCACTCTTCTGTATGGCAATCAAATACCAACAAGGTCCAGTAAAATTTGGGCTCGTCGGCACTATGTTTGTGATTGATCGGGAAGAACATGTACTGCACATCGTCTGTCCAGTTTTTCAACAGATTCTGCTTGATGAAATGATCTTCCAGATCTTTACTTTTAGATACAACACCGTGCTGCGGACAACAAAAAAATAAAATACAAAATGAATTTAAAGTATAAAAATTTGGTATGAAAATTAGAAGTCATTACGTTAAGACAACAGACTGCGATCATGGTCGCAGTGTATATTAATTAACACAATTGTATATTAATAAATACAGCGACGAAGGTCGCATTATTGTTTTTGATAAAGACCGCCAGGAATTGCAATCTAGGTCGCATACTTTTGATTACTAAAATTATAGCCGTGGTGATTAATATTATCATGGACTGCGACTTAAGTCGTAGTAGATTAGTTAGCTGCTATTTTTATATTAGGACGCATAGCGACCAAGGTCGCAGTGTTGTTGTTGATTAAGACTGCCGCCAGGAATTGCAATCTAGGTCGCATACTTTTCATTACTAAAATTATAATCGTGGTGATTGCGACTTAATTCGCAGTACATTATGTAGCTGCAACTTTTACATTAGCACACATAGCGACCAAGGTCGCAGTGTTGTTGTTGATAAAGCTTGCCACCAGCAACTGCGACCACAGTCGTAACCTTCATTTTAAATTGATATTGGGGTGAATTAATTTAATTATAAACTGCGACCTTGGTCGCAGTACATTCGTTAAGCCTAAACATCGATAAAGAACATTACTAGAATATTTAACGTTCAAAGATTTAATTCACCTTTATTAGGAAATTGATATACATTAACCGTAAAGCAGAAAATAGATGTTTACCCAAGCTTCGCTCCGGAAGAATATACTTTTAATCTTCCTCCTTTCTCTAGATGCTGCATGTAGAAATGAATTATATTCACATCTAAGTCTCTACTGAACATCAGGTCCTCAATGTCATTCTTTGTAACAATGATTCCGTTGTTGGTATCCTGATATGCAGTAGAACTGCAAGATATTCAAAACAAAGTTAGTAATTAAATTGTAGTTGTTATATATATACATAACAGTTTTTTGATATGATTTATAATAAAAATAATTACTTACTCAGAGAAGGCCTTGTCCAAGAAATTTTTATAAGAGCTTGTTGATGGGGCTGCAGAATTCTGTATGATGTGGTGTCGGTCAATTCCCTCAATTTTGGATGAGTGGGGTAATCTCTTTGTCGCCGAAACCAGCATCAGAACTCAGAGCCGCAGGCTGTGAAAGAGGATGTTCATTTATTTTCTTCTTCTGTTTTGGATAAACGAAGTCGGAGTCATCGCGATCTGTAACCCCCTGCTCCCTGGTATACGTATCACAGTATCAGTACGTGATACGACGTATAATGTCGATTTGACCTTTCTGGTCATCAGATTGAGCCGATTTCAGTTTCAAAAATCATTTCTAATATTTAAATTTTTTAGAATTTTCTGGAATTTTTCTGGATTATTTTGGAAAATCTCCGTAGTCGGTGTCGACGACACCGATAATCGGCTCTACGATTTTTAATTTACAAATGGAGTAGAATTTTTAGAATTCGCTTTCACCTTATATCTTAGAATCATATTTTCTAGGTTTTGATATTTTTGAGGATTTTTCTGAATTTATCGAAAATCCGGCCTATCGAAAATCCGGCCAAACCGGTGTCGCCCGGTGCCGACGATATCTTCCAGGATTTTTAATTTGCAAACCAGATAGAATTTCTACAAACTGTTTTCATATTATTTTTAGAATAATATTCTCTATTTTTCTTTAATTTTTGGGCATCGTTCGGAGCGAGTCAACTTTTGACCCTATTAAAATAATATTAAATTATTTTTTTACAAATCTTTTTCCATTTCTTTTCTTTCTTTCTTCTTCTCCACGCTTCCCCACCGCCTCTCCCAACCACCATACTGCAGCCCTTAAAACCTCTCTCTCTCTCTCTAAAACTCTCTCAAAATCCTCTCTCTTTCAATTCTCTCTCCTCTCTCTATCTCTCTCTTTCTTCTCTCTCTCTGCGTGTTCTGTGGGGCCATCACGGCCGGCGCGCCGCCAGTGGCCGGCGACCCCAACCGGAGGCCACCCTCCTCCGATTCTCCTTTTCCTCCTTTTCTTTTCCTTTTCTTCTTCCTTTTCTTCTCTTTCTTCTTCCTCTATAACTCTTTCCCTCTCTCTCGTTCTCTGGTATCACCGCCGGCGGGGCGGAGCCGCCGGTGGTGGCGCGAAGCCGGCGAGGCGGCCAGGCTGGCCGCTGCCCCCTCCTCTTCTCCCTGTTTTTCTCTCTCTCTCTCTCTTTCCCCAACTGTGTGACCACCGCCGGCGGCTAGACCAGCCGCCGGCGGGCCTCGCTGATCGCCGGCCAGCCAGGCTGGCCGGCCGACCTACACGGGCGGCAGCGGCTGCTGTCGCTGCTGCTGCTGCTGCGTTCTTTCTTTCTTTGTTGGGTTCGGGTATAACCCGAAACCATTAACCCTCTTGGGTTATATTGAAACCCGTTAACCCTTTAACCCATTACTTAAGTGACGGGTTTGGGTATTGGATCCAAACCCGACTCGCGAGCGACCCAACCCGCTTCGAAACCCAATAAAGGTAAACTTTCAGAAAACCCCCTGATTCATTTTATTAATTGCATTTGAATTATTTTCATTTACATATTTAACCCATTTCCGTTACTTTTAGCGTTCGGGTGATATCGGGAGCATCCGGACTCCGATTTGGACGATTCTGGATCCGTTGCGATCGTGGGAAAGAGAGCTACCTTCTCAAGACCAGTTTGTGAGTATTTTCTTTATAAATTATATTTTACCCTGTTTAGTGACATTGATTGATAGATCTTGATTATGGATAAAATACGGTGATTATGGATAAAATACGGTAATTATTACTTATTAACTTGTAATTATTGGAAACTCATTGTAATAGGAAGAACATATAATATTGTAAGGTATTTCTGCTTTAATAGAAATATAGGTGATGTAATAATAATAACAATAAATACTGACATAAACAACTCGGACACAGGCATCATACCTGCACAGCCTCTGACACTCAGGCCACTATGTCACCATATCCTTGGACACTATTATGTCATGTATTGGATCACAGTTAGATAACTATCGTCACATGTATACTGATCCACGGTATTCGGTGACACGATACTGTCACTAGATATGAATGCAGGACACCGGTATTGCATGCATTGGTATCATCATGACACGGATACTGTAAAGTCACGGGACATGGATACACTGATTACTGTTATTACATGTACTATCACAGAGCTATTACACGGATTATTGCTACACATATATGGTCCACTGGTACACGGAGATACCACTTCACAGATTACTACATTTCAGATTATGATTATCATCATTACATGAATGCTCGGTACACAGTTATCTCATGGTCACACATCCCTGCTACAGATGCTCACTGCACGAGTGTACATGCATGTATTGTTTCTATCTATCTGTCATATGAATCACTATCAACATAGTACATGTATTATTATTTCATGTTATCCCTATATTCCTCTGATATGATTGTTTCCTGTTACTGATATTGATATTCCCGGTACTGGACATGAGAGCTGTTGATATGCGATATGTGGAATCCCACATCTATTATTCTCGTTTCCCGTTATATTGTTCTATGCTATCAACAGAGCTCAGGTCCTGTTATCATGTTACCCGTATCATGTATTGTATTTGTTCTTGTTACATTGTATACTTAACATATCAGATCATAAAGCTAACTTGGGTATGGGGGAGACTTGACGGTTGATTAGATCTTTTCAGGTGATGTACTGGATCCATATTGTTCTCCCACTGCAGGGGATGGTAGTGCTACCTACCGATTGTGTAGCTCGATGAGCTCCCGTTACTTGATTATTGTTCCCCTCTTAGTGGAGGGCCCTGGTCTCAGCAGCCAGGGGTTTGTTTAAGCCGTGATCCCGGGTATGCACGGGATACACCTACCCGATAAGAACTCCTCGACCATGGGTTTCCAAGTAACATAATAAAACAGTATACACAATAGTGACATCGGGACCACTTGTTATTTGGTCACTCTCTCATTTGGATAATGGTACCCGTATGCCATGTTCGGATGGGTTTGACTAGAGTGCGGGCTCCAGTATGAACTGCCAGTGGTATGGGACACTGGAAGAGATTGACTAAAATACCATGTGGTACTAATTGTTATGATATGGTATCACTGGTATATAAACATGTATTATACATTATTATCGTGCTTGTATGACTATAGTACATATTACTGCCTCCTTCATTTTACCACTCACTAGGTCGCTTTCTGATGATCCTGGGTTTTTGCGTGCCAGGTTGGAGATCCGAGTTATCATATTGTCAGGTAGTCCATTGGAGTCACATAGGAGACTCATTATCGAGACCATTCATAGGTATCTTTGTGATTTGTTTCTGTATCTTATTTATCACTGTCCTATCTGTTATGATCACTAACCTCTTTCTGCGGGTATTTCTTACTTATTTCCTGCTAGAACTCTTATAAATATGGAGGTAATTTCCTGTACTGAGGCTTAGCGTACGTACGTGAGGGTTTTCGCCCTGCGTATGTACGTCGCCATAACGTCCCCGTACCTGCGGGATCGGGGCGTTACACGATCTCTTTCAGCGCGCTTCCGTTCTTTGACTCCCCTTCTATCGTTCCTTTAGAGTAATCTAAAACTTTTCTTTTAAGGATTTCTTCTGAACCGGAGTATGTTCTTGAATTTTTTCTTCAGAAGCTCTATCTCTTTGGAGTTCTTGGAGCTGTTGAGTTATATTCAAAGAAAAACTAGGGATATCTTCCCTATGAATATTTACAATAAATTCAGAACCCATGTTTTCGTCCTCTTCCAAATTTTTCTCTTCTTCTCTTCAGCCTGCTTCTCCATCTGCTCCATAATTATTTTCTGCTTCTTCTCCTCATCTCTCTTCTTCTTCTCCTCTTTTCTTTCATCCTCTCCTGCCTCTTCTTCTCCTCTTCTAACTTCCTCATCTTCTCCTTTTCCTGATTCTCCTCTTCTTCCTTCTCTTCTCCTTCTCCTTCTTCTCCATTACAATCCTCCTCTTCTGCTCCTCATCCTCTTCCCTTCTCCTCTCCTCCTCTCCCTTCTCTTCTATTCTCCTCCTCTTCCCTCCTCCTCCTCTCTGCCCCTCCTCTTCCCTCCTTCTCTCCTCCTTCTCCTGCTCCTCCTCATCCCTCCTCCTCTTCTCCTTCTCCTCTTCTTCCCTCATTCTCTTCTCATTCTCCTCTTCACTCCTTCTCTTCTCCTTTTCCTTCTCCTTCGCAGCAGCGGCTGCTCTTAGCAGCTCTTTTCTTTCTCTTTTTAATTTCCTCTGCTGCTTTTTTAACTTTTTCTTCTCTCTTATTTCTCTTCTTTTTTCTTTAATTTAGCCTTGATTCTGTTCTCAGTCTCCATTTTTTCAATTTTTCTTTCAAGCTGAGATACATATTCTATCAAGTACTGATTTTTATTCCTCAACTCTTCAATTTCTTTAGCTTGTTCATCCCGTTGTGGTGGCAAAAAACCTGTAAAAGTTGGTTCTTGCTCACTCGTCTCTTCTTGCTCAATTATTTTTGCCGCTCCTGGCTCCTTATCAGACGGGATGTTAGCTTGATTATATCTATTTCCTTCTTCTTCTTCTTCTTCTTCTTCATCTTCAACTTCTGCATCTTCTTCCTCCTTCTCTTCCCCTTCAACAGGAAGGCCAATCATAATTTTTTCTTCATTAGAGATGTTGGCCATTCAACACAAAATCTGAGAGAAAAATAAAAAAATAATGTTAAAACGAATATTTGAAATAATTATACTGCGACCAAGGTCGCAGTTCATTTATTAACTATTAAGATAGAATGCGACCATGGTCGTAGTTTGTTTGTCTGGCACATAAATTTAACTGCGAAGACTTGCAGCTTAATACTGCGACCATGGTCGCATTTTATGTAAACGGTATTAGCAGGAGAATGCGACCATGGTCGCATTTTGTATATCCGGCACATTAAATGAACTGTGAAAAGTGCAGCTCAATACTGCGACCATGGTCGCATTCTAAGATTATGGTCGCATTTTTAATCAATACTATATGGTATTTAATATTTTAAAACTTACGATATTTGCGTCAAGCTCATTTAGATCAACTTCAAGCAAAGATCTGCTAATGTTCTGGAGGTCCCATCTTATTGCGCGTGGGGTTTTGTCCTCCAAACCAGACCTCTGCTCAAAAATAGGAGCCCTCTCGCATAGCTAATACTGCAAAATGTAAAATTAAATTAGTTTACACCAATATTCACAAGATTATGGGAAAATTTCATACAATCGTGGCCAAATTTTGATATTCATACTTACAATAATTTGCACGGAGCATCCTTGCAGCTCGTACGTGGTATGCCTGAAGATGTCCATTGACTCAATCAGGAATTGCCAAACAGCTTTAGCCCAGCATATTGACCTCATCAGCTGCATATTGGCAATCTGTTCTACAATATACCACGGCACCGTGCATTTACTGCCGGAGAAGAATAGAGTGGCCGACATGTATAGGATGATTATTGTAGTAAAGTCTTGAGCTGCAAGTCTCTATCTGTCTCTTATAATTTCATGTAAAGTCACTTGCTGCTCAAGCTGTTTATCCTTTGTCACATCTAATTCACCCATCCTCCTTTTCTTGATCAGAAGATCATCCAATGCCTCTTCAATAGATACTTTAGTGATCTTCTTTATATTGGGGAAATAATGTTTTATAACCCCTTTATCCTTCATCGTACAGGTCTTATTCATAATAAAATCTGACCCAATGATAGGTAGACCAAAACTTAGGGCAATATCCTCCACCGTTAACTCAATTTGTTTGCCCCCAATTGTAAAGGTCCTTGAATCCCTATCATACTGGTCTAAAATTCTCAGTACAGCAACGTTTGATTTTAGACCCTTTTCACCCCCAAATTCCTCATTGTAGAAGGCCATGTAGATTGGTCCAAATGGGGTATTCTTGATTGCCTCTAAGAAATTGGCCTGAATGTACTTTTTGAATTTCTTTATGAACTCGCACATAGGTTTTAGGCTCGATCTCAGAGGACGAACCTTCATCTGTTGTTTACCTATAGATGAAGAAAAATTAAAACCTTTAGACAAATGATTATTTAAAACCTATAAGGGACTAAAAAGCAAATTAATTTTAAACCACTGCGACCAAGGTCGCAGTCATAAACAGTGCAAATGTAAACAATGAACGATACTGCGACCAAGGTCGCATAAGTATACAGTGCAAACATAAACATCTGCGACCCTGGAATTAAAAAAAATGACGTTAAATACACTGCGACCATGGTCGCATAAGTATATTACAACGCATATGAAACAACTACGACCTATATCGCAGTAAGTAATAAAAAAAAAAGTACCTTTCAGATACTGCGACCAACGTCGCATTCGTATAAAATGAAAAATCCAAAAATAAAAAAATTTAAAACTCTACGATCTAAGTCGAACATATCTGCAACTATAATTTTAACTACTGCGACCGAGGTCGACAAATAGTGTATGAAAAAAAAATTGGGTTAAAAAAATATTAGCAAGGTCGCATACATATACATCGCTTTTTTTAAAATACTGCGACCATGGTAAAAATAAAAGGAAATGAAAAAATTGAAAAAAAATGGACCTTTATTGTTGTGTTAGATAATCTATAAATTTAAAAAATTTATTCGTCATCTAAAGTTTCAGAATCTCTTTCTTAACTGCGACTATGGTCCCAAGATTAAAAAAAAGTGAGAGAAACGAAAATAAATCTGAAAAAAATATTAAAACTATTAAAATCCATAAACCCTAAAAAAATTTGAAAATATCGTTTTTCTAGTACCTTTTTCGGCGGATGATTTCTTTGGCGCCATGTTTTGCAAGTATATTTTTTAAAAAAACGGATGAAATTTGAGAAACAATAGAACTAATTGGATTAGAATAATCAGGTGAAATTTTAGAGTTGTAAATTTTTTTGAAAGGAAATGTTTTTACATAAGGTAAAAAGTTTTGAGTGAGGGTATTTTTGAAAAATACAATATTGAGGTGACTGACATTAAATTAGGCGGGATTTTTCGGGTTTTTGTCCGCTTGTGGCTCTGATGTTGCCTCGACCCGCCGACTGAGAAACTCTCTCAGCCGTCGGCTGAGGACAGTAACCCCATATATATATATATATATATATATATATATAATATATATATATATATATATATATATATATATATGGAGCTGATCCTCTAAGAACGGTTCTCACGGATTTCTGTGAGAACTTTCACGTGGGCCGTCAGATCTGATAGATCAAATCAAATAAAACTAAATCTCTATCAGATCCGACGGCCCACGTGAAAGTTCTCACAGGAATCCGTGAGAACCGTTCTTAAGGGATCAACTCACTATATATATATATATATATATATATATATATATATATAATATATATATATATATATATATATATAATATATATATATATATATATATATATATAGAAATGTAAATCAGCTGACACATGAGGCAACTCCTTCCTATGTCGCACTCAAAAATTAATCTCGAGTAAATTTTCAAGATCCGACCGCACATTATCATCTTCATATTCTAAGATATATACATATAAAAAATCAAGTGATTTGAAGTTTGTTTACTCTATTTCTTTGGGTTCAAACATTAACGGTTTTTTAACAATAAAACAAAATGGAACGATTAGATCAATAAGTAAACGTATTTCAAATCATTTGATTTTTATATGTGTATATTTTAGAATATGAATATGATAATGTGCGGTCGGATCTTGAAAATTCACTCGAAAAATATGATTTTTGAGTGCGACATAGGAGGGAGTTGCCTGTGTCAGCTGATTTACATTTCTCTTATATATATATATATATATATATATATATATATATATATATATTATATATATATGGGGTTACTGTACCTCAGCCGACGGCTGAGAGAGTTTCTCAGCCCGCGGTGACGTGGCTGAATATATGTCACAGATCGGCCGCAGAGTGTAGGCGCAAAAAAAAAAAAAAAAAATCCCGCCTAAACATTCGTGAATCAAAATGATAAAAATACCCCTTTTTTACTTCTAAACTGCTATAAACTCATCCACAAAAAAAATTACCTAAAATAATTTTCAGTTGAATATATCTACAGTTATAAAATTCGTAATTCTACTACATCAAAAATATAATAGAAAAAAAATTGGATGAACATAATGTGAAATAAACAGAAGCATTGAAAAGTAAAAAAAATATGTTTGAAACATAAAAAACATGATATCCTTCAGCACTCCGACGACAGAAGCTATCTTTTTTCACTTACCTTCTGTAACAGAATTCTCACCGTTTTACAAATTCCGCGATCATAGTAGCAGTCATAATATAATAAAACTTTCAATCATTGCGACCATGGTCGCAGACTTAATACAAAATAACTTTCAATTTTAAATGACGACTGCGACACTAGTCGCAGTCATAGTATAACAAAAACTTTTTATATCACGTATGCGACCATAGTCGCATTCCTTATAACATAAAAAATAACAGACGATAGTCATAGTATAACAAAAACTTTTTTATATCACGTATGCGACCATAGTCGCATTCCTTATAACATAAAAAATAGCAGATGATAGTCATAGTATAACAAAAACTTTTTTATATCACGATGCGACCATAGTCGCATTCCTTATAACATAAAAAATAACAGACGATAGTCATAGTATAACAAAAACTTTTTTATATCACGTATGCGACCATAGTCGCATTCCTTATAACATAAAAAATAACAGACGAATACATGTTATCGTACAGCACTGCGACCTCCTTCAGCACTGAGACCAAAGTCGCAATCTTTTTTCGCATGCCTTATGTAAAAGATTTTTTATAATTTTACAAGGTAGTTTAGCCATGCGACCCTGAGATCAGCTCGCGTATATCACATCTTATAAAAATACTATATTAATTACACTAAATTTAATGAAGTAATTAATAATCTATCTACCGTGATACAGCAAAAGTCTAGAAAAAAGAGATGCACTAATGTTAATCATGATAAAGGAAAGATGTGCACTATACGTAATCTAAAGATATAGGCAAAATATTCTATAACAAGTTTATTTGTACTTCACGTAATAAACCTCTGGAAAAAAGGAACTTTTCGGATTCTCCAGCCATAACTCTTCAATTAAATATTTAATTTTTTTTTACCACTTCTAACCATACTCAACCGTCACCTATAACAATTATTATTACTATTCATGTTCTTTCACATTATTGACCTTTATATAGTGCTTGTAACTAATATATTACCTCATATCTAAAATCTATATTTTTGCTCCTTTTCAATTGATTTCAAAAACTTCCAGAAAAACATTCATTCTTAAATCATGTCTTCCCCATCTTCTTCCTCTGAACACTCAGAATTCAACTTCAATCAATCCCCCACCGGTTCTCTTTCTTCAGGATATTCTAATGAATCTGATACCAGTCTGGACTTCACTCCTTTTGACTATCTCACTACATCAAATAATATTTAACTGATCCTCCTATACATGATGATGATGAAGTTTTCATGTGGGTTAGTGAGGAGGACATTATTCCTCTGCCACTTGACGGAGGCATACTTGATGAAAGCATGTCCTCTGATGCTATAGGCTCGCTTTCTCGCAACGGATCGGACGAAGAGCTTGATAGAGACGATCCATTCTGGGAGTTTATCGATGAACCAAAAAAATCTCAAAAACAGGAAGATGATGAGGAAATAAGTGATGAACAGGAAGCCCAGGAGAATGAAGAAGACGAATCTGCTTATGATGGTGATGATGATGAGGATTAGGATTTCCTGATCTTCTGATGTTCAACGGTATTTTGTCTTCTCTTAAAAGCTTTTAATGCTCTTTTTTGTAAGGTCACTTTCTCACCATATTATGTTATAAATAAAATTTACTTCTATCTATAAAATAATCTTTCACATTTTTTAAATACATATAAAGTATACCGTATAGGTATTAATTCTGCATCTTATCTGAGATAATGGTCGCAGTACTCATATAATAATTACATATGAAACTGCGACCACAGTCGCTCTCCAGTCATAAACAGTTTGATCGTTTTGCATTCAATAAAGTTATAAACATCTACCATGGTCGCAGTCCAAAAATAAATTATATAAACAGATAATACTGCGAACATCATCGTAATCCTCTCAAATCAGTATATTTCACTGTATATTTCACTGTATATCACAAATTAGAAAATTGCGACTGTTGTTCTTAAACACTGCGACCATAAGTCCTACTTCGCATGCAATAAGTTAAAGTGAAGATCAAACATATAAAATCATACGTAAACTGCGACTATAGTATAGTCCTTAGACATCGTTATTACATTTAACTTAGCAAAAAAACTCACCCAAAAAAAATGCTGTCGTGAGTACTGCGACCATAGTCGCAGTCCTTGATCGCATGCTATACGTAAAAACCAATTTAATAGTTCATAGGCGGATCAGACAACAGTCACAATGAAGAACAAAAAAAATATAAAATAATACGTAAACTGTGATTATACTATCAGTTATTAGTCACCGTTATTACATTTAACCAAGCAAAAAAAAAACGTCCACGACTTGCTCTCGTTAAGCACTGCGATCATAGTCGCAGTCCTTGTGCGAATTCAATATGTAAAAAAAATAATAATTTATACATTACATGCGAAAAAAAAGTAACTACGACTATGTTAAAAAATCATTAAATTTCAAATCAGATAACAAAAAAAATAATAAAGAAGCATTCAAATTAGTTTCGTGATTTGATAAAAAAATATTTGCAGTTTGGCCGCAGTTATAAAAGATAATTATGACAAAATTGAGTAACGTCAGCAAATATAAAAATATAATAAACTATACAGATCTGCTGTCTTTTACAGCAGGGCTATTTAGTAATTTCAACTATTTTGATAGGCGGGCCGTCCTTTCTAGTGTGACTAATAATGAACCACGTCACTGCAGGCTGCTAGGGTCTCTCAGCCGTCGGCTGACATACATTTTTCTCATATATATATATATATATATATATATATATATATATATATATATATATATATATATATATATTTATATATATATATATATATATAAGCCGACAGCTGAATGGGACGGCTGAGAGTCCCTCTTAGCTTACAATAGTGGCACATTATTAGGTACACCAATCAGTTACGGCCCGCCTATGAGAACAAGTGAAATTATTAAATGTACCGCGGTAAAAGGTAGTTGTCCTGCTATTATTTATTATTATTTTCTCCCTATTTCTTTTTACGCGCGTTGTCAGATCTAAGTTTGAGTTTTACTGGCAGAAAGTTTTTCCAAAAAAGGCGGTGTCTGTATCAGGTTTTTTTCTTTTTTACTTTGCAAACCTAAATCTCCTTTTCTTTTTTAATGTCGACCACCGATCAGAGCACATCTCCTGCCAATTCACGTCGTCGTCATCCCCGATCTGAGTCTCCCGATCTAAATATGAACCATATATCATCGTGTTCAACTTCGTCACAGAATGAAAATCTTAAAGGGTTGAGACCTTTGGATGCTGATCAAGAGGTTTTCATTTTATACTTTTTTTTAATATTTCCCGCAACTTCTTATATGTAAAAAATCTTTGGTAAAGTAGATAGAACTGCGACCTAGATTACGTTTTACAGAACAATAATCACTTTTATCAAAGTCGTCTTTTTCAGTTAATAATTACACAGTTTTGTTAACTGCGATCTCAGTTGTACTTATTTAATTTGAAAAATACATGTTTTTCTCATGTACACTAAATTGTAAGAACTGCGACTAAGGTCGTAGTATATATTAAAACAATTTTTTCAGTAGTCACAGCTATCTTTACAACTGCGACCTTAGTCGCAATTTTATTTAATATAGTTCAGACGTGTGATTTTCAATTAGTTTTTTTATTTTCAATTACCTATTTTTCACGTATATACTAAATTGGAAGAACTGCGACTAAGGTCGCAGTATATATTAAAACAAAATTTTCAGTTATTATAAACATCTATATAACTGCGATGTTACCTACAGTCCGTAACTACTTTGCATATGGAACATTCTGCGCAGTCCTTTAATATATTAAGGACTTCGACAGATGTCGCAGTATTACAAAATATCACATTCTTTTACAAAAAACTTGGACATCCTGAAAGATGCGACTACGGTCGCAGTCATTTATTCAATAATCACAGGAATCTTTACATCTACGCCTTAGTCGCAGTTTTATTTATTATAGTTCAGAGTGCGATTTTCAATAATTTCTTTTTATTTAGTTCAACAATTTATTTTGTAGGATCTGAATTTACATTGAGAAATGTCTGAAAGCTTAGTTATTCTTTTAAGACAACAATTTTCTACAGACGATGAAGTATACAACTTCCACAATGCTTATACAAGGAACTGAGGTTTTGATGTGAGAAGAAAAAGAATATAAAAGTCGCGTAAGCCTCCTTATGAAGTTATTGCAAAAAATTTTGTTGCAACAAGGAGGGTGTGAAGAAGTTGTGTGACAAAAGATAAGATGGTTACAGTCAACCGTCAAATCGACACTAGAGTTGAGTGTCCTGCTGAGATGCATGTGCGTCTTCGTTTATTATCATACCGAAGATTTTGAGTTGTCACCAAGTTTGTTGATTCTCATTCACATGATTTATCAAGCCCAGATAAGGTCCATCACTTTTACTCTCCATAGACACATCGATCAAAGATTAGCGGAAGCATTATGATCAATTTGATTGATGTAGGAATTAGTCCTTCAAATATTTCCCGTGTTATTAATGCAATGAACCGCGGAGAAGGTGTGAAGAAGTAAGCCCGCAACAAGTTATTGATTTTATCGATACCGTAGATATAACATTGGCCATGAATTTATTTCGATCATCAAATATTTTCAAGAAAGCTGAGTCTGATCCAGATTTTTTTTTTTGCAAGTAAAGTTGATAATGCGGGCACACTTAGAAGCGTTTTTGGGGCTGATGGAAGAGCAATCTCTTCGTATTTGAGTTTTTATGATATAATTATTTTTGACACCACATACAGGACTAATCACTTGAGCCTGCCATTTGCTCCATTCACTAGAGTGAATCATCAACGGGAGTCAATTTTGTTTGGTTGTACATTGCTTGCAGATGAGCGAGGGGTACATTTGTTTGGCTATTCAATAAATGGCTCAAATGAATGCACAGAGTTGCACCAAAAGTGATTATTACTGATCAGGATGCCCAAATAGATGATATCATCAAGATGATATTTATAACTACTCGACAACGTTACTGTTTTTGGCATGTAAGAAAACATATTGCCGAGCAACAAATCCCCCTGATGAACAAGTATGGGGAAGATTTGTCTCTGATTTCCATCTGTGGTACACCTCCCATAATAAGTACATGCGAGGAACGATGGAAATTGATGAAGGAAAAATTCATATAGAAGAAGAAGAAGACAGTTGGTTGTTGAAGATGTACAGATTGCGTGGATACTGGGTTAATACTTATCTAAAGGATTTTTTTTGTGCTAGAATGACAACCAGTCAAAGGTCTGAGAGTATTAATTCCTTCTTTGAAGGTTTTGTGAATGCAAACACAAAACTAGTTGAGTTTGTCCACCAATACGATAAAGCTATCGCTGCCCGTCGTACTCTGAAACTCAACAAGACTTTCGGGGTTTGAATTCTGTGTCCAATTGTACATCAGATTTATATGAGATATAAGTTTCAAAATTGTATAGCACGGAGATTTTTCAGTTATTCCAAAAGGAATGGGCAGTTGTAATGACACTCTTTTCGGAAGAGTTGGAACATGTGGACCTGAGGCAAAATATTTAGTAGGTGAATTTTTAAAGTCAAAAGACACCTGAGAAAAGGTCAGTTATGAGAATTCTGGTGAACTTAATGTGTCTTATAGTTGCGCATTATTCAAAACAGAGGGTATTCTCTGTAGACATATTCTGTGTATTTTGTGACACAATCACGTTACACATATACCAGAATCCTATATACTACAGAGATGGAGGTTGGATGCCCGTTACAAAAATATTGCAATTGAAAATGGCATTAGACCTTTTCCCAATCAAGGCACACGAGGGACGGCTAGACTGTGGACACTGCAATCCAAATTTAATGCAATTCTTGAAATGGTGTCCGATTCGGATATTCATCTTTCAAAGTTGGATGCTGTGTTGGAAAGATTTGCTACAGAAACTAGTAATGAATGCAAATCCAGGACAATAAATGATCAATCATCACAGTTTGAACAAAATTGGTTCCAGTGGATCAGTTGTAGTTTTGCGAGATGGCGAAGAATTGACTATACGCAATCCAACTGGTCCTATACCAACTAAGGGGAGGCCTAAAGGTGCATCCAGGCTAAAGTCTGATTTTGACGATTCTCTAACATAGAAGGAAGTCAAGCATTGAAAGTGTGAAAGCTGTCAACAACTGGGCTATTACATGACTGGTTGGCCATTATTGGTATGAAATTAAACCTATTATAGAATTTAATTTTAAGTTTGATATTTCAAACATTTATGTTTCTTTTTTACTTGCAGAGGAAGTAGTTTCATGTTGCGCTACCTGAAACGAATAAAGTTTTTATTTATACATCTTCAGGTATCATCTGTGACCATGATCGCATTGTTAATGAAAAAGACATTTCATTGTACTATGACCTGGGTCGCAGTACAGGTACTATTGTTACTTTTCAAGTATTTCTCATCTCTTATTCCAATGTAATATGTTATACTTTATAATAATATTTGAATACAATAAAAATATTATTTTAAAATCCACTGTGACAATGTTGACGTATATTCGTACAAAATGCTATAGTTAATTGAACATAAACTGTGGTCGTTGTATGCATTTTTCTTGAGTTAATGGAACCTTCATTATTTCTTTCGATTGCGACTTTGGTCATAATCATCAGTTTTACCAAGTACGTGTAGTTTCAGAACTGCGACCAGCGTCGTAATTATATTTCACTATATTTTAGATTGTTTGATTCTCTTGCTCTGTATGAATTATTATATTAAGATTTTTAATTATGTTACGGTTTAATATGTTGACAATGGTAGCATATTCGTATTAAATGTTGTAGTTCATTGAACATAAACTGTGGTCGCTGTATGCATATTTCTTGAGTTAATAGAGCCTTTATTATTTCTTTTTGACTGTGACTTTGGTCGCAATCATCAGATTTACAAAATGCATGTAGTTTCATAACTATGACCAGAGTCGCAGTTCATATTTCATTATATTTTTGATTGTTTGATTCTCTTATTCTGTATGAATTATTGCATTAAGCTTTTTAATTATGTTATGTTGAGATATGGTTATAATTAAATATATATTGTGAAACTTAGACCTTTAGAATTCACACTGTGACCTTGGTCGCAATTAAGATTATACTCTTAAATTACCCATTTATATCAGCATGTGAAGTCGCTGATATTACTTTTTGTGACTGTGACATTAGTCACAGTGTATCCCATTTTGATATAAATTATAACATTTTTGTGATTAGATCACATTGTCGTGTTGTGGACCAATACATGATATCTTGATCACAGTCAGTCTTAAAAATACAGAAAAAAGTTCGACATAAACACATAAAAATTTGCCGCCATAGTTCCATGTTCCAACAAACATAAGAATTAAAATAGTGAAAAAGTGCGACCAGTAAAATTAAAATTAGAAAAAATATTTATTTACACAATTAAAATTACAAAAAAGACATAAATTGCCT